>CAUZXP010000233.1:2500-14024 GCA_963584105.1 Alviniconcha strummeri
TGCGCGCGCGCGCGCGCGTGTGTGTGTTCGCGCGCGCGCGCGCGCGTGCTTGTGGTATCTTCGCGCCGTATAATTATACACACTGGAGACCTCGCCTTATAAATCTCTAGTCCCATCCGGCCGAAGCCGGACTTGAGCAATTTGAGTCTCAACCTCAGCGACCCACTCACCCGCCAGTTCCTGCCACATCCCCATCACTGCCGGCACTGAGCATCAAGTCGCGGGGCCTGGCCACTCTGCTGGAAGCAGCCACACCTCTCACGGTCCTGTGCACTGACTGGACACCCTCAATCTTTCCGGTCACTCACCGGACACTGACCGGACAGCCGGATTTTCCCGGGCACTCACCGGACACTGACCGGACAGCCTGGATCTTTCCGGTCACTCACCGGACACTGACCGGGCAGTCTGAATATTTCCGGTCACTCACCGGACACTGACTGGACAGCTGGATTTTTCCGGTCACTCACCGGACACCGACTGGACAGCCTGAATCCTCCTGGTCATTGACCGGACACTGACTGGACAGACTGAATCCTCCTGGTCACTCAACTGACACTGGCTCAAAGGCCTGAATCCTCTTAGTCACTCACCGGACACCGACTGGACAGTCACTCACCGGACACTGACTGGCCAGCCTTAATATTCCTGGTCACTCACGGGACACTCACTGGACAGCCTGAATCCTCCTGGTCACTCACCGGACACTGACTTACAGCCTGAATCCTCCTAGTCACTGACCGGACACTTACTGACTGGACAGCCTGAATCTTTGTCACTCACCGGACACTGACTGGACAGCCTGAATCCTCCTGATCACTCACCGGACACTGACTGGACAGCCTGAATCCTCCTGATCACTCACCGGACACTGGCTGGACAGCCTGAATCTTTCTGGTCACTCACCGGACACTGACTGGCCAGCCTTAATCCTCCTAGTCACTCGCCGGACACTGACTGGACAGCCTGAATCCTCGTGGTCACGCCGCACCGGACACTCAGCTTGTTTCACCGACGTCCACTCAGTGTTAAGCGCTGACGCCTCAGTCAAACACTAGTTGCGAGAAAACGAATCAGCAACGCCGTCTTTGGCGTGGTGTGTGTCGCCGCAAGCGTGCTGGTGGCGAAGTCCTCAGTCAACGACGACCTTTTAGTCTGTCACTGTCCGCAGCCTGTCACCGGTAGCGTTTACACAGGGACTCTGGGAGACTGAGTGTTGGACACCAAGTTAGTGTTGAATACCACCTCAGTGTCGGACACCACACTAGTCGACAATGGTGGGAGACTGAGTGTTGGACACCAAGTTAGTGTTAGACACCACGGCAGTGTTGGACACCACGTCAGTGTTGGACACTACGTGAGTCGTCAACAATGGTGGGAGACTGAGTGTTGGACACCACGTCAGTGTTGGACACTACCTCAGTCAATGTAGGGAGACTGAGTGTTGGACATCACGTCAGTGTTGGACACCACCTCAGTCAACAATGGTGGGAGACTGATTGTTGGATGCTACGTCAGTGTTGGACACCACGTTAGTGTTGGACACTATACCAGTTAACAACACTGGGAGACTGAGTACTGGACACCACCTCAGTTAACAACACTGGGACACTGACTGTTGGACACCACGTCAGTGTTGGACACTACCTCAGTCAACAACACTGGCAGACTGACTGTTGGACACCACGTCAGTGTTGGACACCATGCAAGTCAACAACACTGGGAGACTAAGTACTGGACACTACCTCAGTCAACAACGCTGGCAGACTGAGTGTTGGACACTATCGACACCACCTCAGTCAACAACACTAGCAGACTGACTGTTGGACACCACGTCCGTGCTGGTCACTACCTCAGTCAACAACGCTGGGAGACAGAGTTTAGAACATCAAGTCAGTCAACAGCTTTCTTCAACACCACAGCTTGTGGCAGTCTCGAAATAGCGTGACCTAAGGGGCGATACCCCTGGAGCGACTGTAACAGAACTGAATCGGACTGGATACTCAGTTCTGATTAAGTTTCCAAAAACTGGCTGAGCCTGACGAACTAGACAGTCAGTGGAACCCTGGTGGTCACCTGAGACAGAACCGAGACTGAAAGTGGGTTTCAGGTTTCCTGGCCTAGCTCTTGGGGACCAGTACGCAGTCACTGTGACTGAGACACAAGTGTAGCCTATAAATTATTGCCTAGCTGTGAGATACAAGTGTAGCCTATATTGCAAAACTGTGTGACACAAATGTAGCCTCCTATATTGCCAAATTGTGACTGAGACACAAATGTAGCCTATATTGCCAAACTGTGAGACACAAGTGTAGCCTATATATTGCCAAACTGTGACTGAGACACAAGTGTAGCCTATATTGCCAAACTGTGAGACACAAGCGTAGCATGTATTGCCAAACTGTGACTGAGACACGAGTGTAGCCTATATTGCCAAATCTGTGACAGAGACACAGCTGTACATTGCCAAACCTACTCCAAACCAGCTAATACACTGCACACTCCCCCACCCCACCCCGTCTAAATTGTCTTTTGTATTTTTTATACCACTTTACAGGACTCTGCAGACCTCCATGAGGTATGGCATAATCTCCTAGCTGTTTTTGCTCAGTGGAAGGTGGCTGCCCAATACAAAGAACAGGAAGACGACAAACTGTACAGTGCCAAACCTGTTACTAAGACACAACTGTATAGTGCCAAAACTGACTGAGACACAACTGTACAGTGCCAAAACTGTGAGAGACACAACTGTATAGTTCCAGACACAACTGTATAGTGCCAAAAAAGAGACAAAACTGTATAGTGCCAAACCTGGGAGAGACACAACTGTATAGTGCCAAAACTGGCTGAGACACAACTATAGAGCCAAACCTTACTGAGACACAACTATAGAGCCAAAATGGCTGAGACACAACTGCATAGTGCCAAACCTGTGAAGGAGACACAACCGCATAGTGCCAAACCTGTGACTAAGACTCAACTGTATATTACCAAAACTGTGACCCAGACACAACTGCATAGTGCCAAACCTGACTGAGACACAACTATAGAGCCAAAGCTGGCTGAGACACAACTGTGTGCCAATCCTGTGACTGACACAACTGTATAGTGCCAGGCACAACTGTATAGTGCCAAAACTGTGACTGACACAACTGTATAGTGCCAAACCTGTGACTGACACAACTGTATAATGCCAAACCTGTGACTGACACAACTGTAAAGTGCCAAACCTGTAACTGACACAACTGTATAGTGCCAAACCTGTGACTGACATAATTGTAAAGTGCCAAACCTGACTGAGACACAACTGTATAGTGCCAAACCTGTGAGAGACACAACTTTACAGTGCCAAACCTGTGCCTGAGACACAACTGTATAATGCCAAAACTGTGACAGACATAACTATATATTGCCAAAACTGTGACAGACACAACTGTATAGTGCCAAAACTGTGACAGACACAATTGTATAGTGCCAAAACTGTGACAGACACAACTGTATAGTGCTAAAGGACAATCAATGAAAGGCTGCGTTAGAGATGTCACCCCGAACGACAGCAGCTGTTGCTGTTGTTGTTGTTGTTGTTGTTGTCGCTGTCACGTACGTGCCTATGACGAGTCGATTCTGATATATATATGTTCAAATGCGACAGCGAGAAGGAAGACGAACAACTGTGTTCCGTGGTTGCTGCAGCCCTAGTTGCTGCATCACAATCGTTTACAGCAAGCGGCAGTTACTCCAGCTGCTGCACAGCTTAACCGCTAAACAATGCCATGTCAATGAATTAAATCCATCATTACTTATTCTGTACAGACTATAAATTACACAGCTTTTTCTCTTCGCCGGCAGGTTAAACTCCAGTTACTCAGTAGATACTAGCTAATCTTTGCTGACAGAATGACAGTTAAAGTCCTACGGCTCCGTGTTTTTTGTTGTTGTTGTTTTTCTGAATAATAGTTAAAGTCCTACGGTTCTGTGTCTCTTTTTTCTGTCTTCTTTCTTCTAAATAACAGTTAAAGTCCTAAGGTTCCGTGCTTATTTTTATTTTTTTCTGTCTTTTTCTTCTTTGTTGAATTCAAACTTTAGTTCATTTTCATTGGAAACAGCTACTGAATTTCAGTAGTACTATGTGTTTTAGAATGGTATGGAACAAATAATTTCTGGAAATTATTGTCCAGCATTTTGTTTTATTTTTTATTTTTTAAGGTGGAATGTCACTTCAGTGTAATGCAGCGACAACTAAAGAATATCGCTGTCATGAAAAAAGAAGGTGAGAAACATGGCACAGAGTCTCATGGAGATCTCGATTCCCAGTTCCTTCAGATAGTCACAGGGATGTTCGCATAAGTTAACCCCATCCGTCCCCACTTTCGGTGCCTGTATAATTTCCGAGCTGAAATCTGTGCTCACATGCTTGTAAACGGAGTATTTTCCGACCCTATAATGCCAAACACATAAGAGATCCAAAAGAAAGTTTCAGTATTTATTGTGACATAGACAACACCGCGATGCATTTACCTCAGTTCTGCTGATCTTCATGCAAACCCTTTCACATGCTAGCGCAGAAAATATAAAAGACTTAAGGTTTTTGCACTTCAGTATTCCCAAGCCGTTATGGCAGAGAAAGGGTTAACAGAATGCTCAAAACACTAGCACGAACAGGCACACCGATAAAAACCCTTTAAAAAAAAATGAAATCGGCACAGGGCCAGACAGCGGGGTTTCAAACTGACTTAGACAAGCCCTGTGGTTTTATCCACAGACTACTGGCGATATGGTATCAAATCTGCACTGACTGACTTGGGATTCCGTGCTACGCTACAGGTCACAATCATTTACGACGAGAAGACGTTGTGAGTCGGTGCTTTCTTCCTTCCTTCAGCACAAAGGACGCCGAAACCACGAAATCAAAGTGTATATTGGTGCTTTCCTTCTCTTTCCTCCCTTCCTTTCTGCACAAAGGACTCACAAACCACGAAGTCAACGTGTATATTGGTGCTTTCCTTCCTTCCCGTTCCTTCCTTCTGCACAAAGGACGCCGAAACCACGAAATCAACGTGTATATTGGTACCTTCCTTCTCTTTCCTTCCTTTCTTCTGCACAAAGGACTCACAAACCACGAAATCAACGTGTATATTGGTGCTTTCTTCCTTCCTTCAGCACAATGGGCGCCAAAAGCGCGAAACTGATTAATGCGTAACTTAACACATAACAATCCCTCTGTGAGATTCACACACCGTCAGTGACTCAGCTCACGTGGACAACAATTACGACAATAACGTGTGCAGCGTTTACTCCACAAGCGCCTGTGTAAAGTGCACCGCGGACCGACACAGCCCAACTGATCGTACGCGAGCGCTGGAGCAGGGCATGTGTACACTACATGTAATACCGCGGTGCTCCGAGACAAACAGCCATCATAATACCGGGCCGCAATCTCCAATGATGACGGCTGACAAAACGAAGCGTTGGCACGCTCTCTCGCGCCGTTAGGGACTGGTGATGTACTGACTGCGAGTACCGCTTTACCGTCACGACCAGCGACCTTTACCAACGCAGGCGACGCCGGAACAGTAACAGTAAACACTGCAGGTTGAAGCGGCGTGGACTAGGTACTGAGGCTTAGCTGGTTCCGCTGTCGTTATCAGTCATCGTCCGTGACTTGGACGTATGTTTATTTCTCTGTGGTGTGTGTGTGTGTGTGTGTGTGTGTGTGTGTGTGTGTGTGTGTGTGCGTGTGCGTGTGGTGTGTGTGTGTGTGCGTGTGTGAGTGTGTGTGTGTGTGTGTGTGTGTGTGTGTGTGTGTGTGTGCGTGTGTGTTGTGTGTTGTGTGAGTGTGTGTGTGTGTCAGTGTGTGTGTGTGTGCATGTGGTGTGTGTGTGTGTGTGTGTGTGTGTGTGTGTGTGTGTGTGTGTGTGTGTGTGTGTGTGTGTACGTGCGTGTGTGTGTGTGTTTCCATATAATACCTTATGAAAATTGGTTTAGTAGGACAGTGCTCTAGGTATGTATAGAATATCGTATTTAGGTTAATATGTCTCATGTGAGCGCTCAGGGCGTTGATGAGCGCATGATAAATGTTCATTATTATTATTTATTTCTCTGTGTCACATGGCCAGTCATAAGTTCATACGCTCTACGCGAGTGCTGTACTTGTAGCCATAATCCAATACTAGGACGTGTAAATTCTGTCACATGGCCACTGTCATGAATTTGATACGCTCTGTTGTAAATCATAGTCCAAGACTTAGACGGGTAGTTCTCTGTGACAAAAGATGGCCACAGTCATGATATGTCGAATTCTTCGCTCTGCGTGAGTGCTGTTGTAGCTATAATCCAAGACTTGGACGTGTATTAATTTCTCTGTGTGACATGGCCACAGTCAATAATTTTCTGCGTACATGCTGCAGCAATCATAGTCCAAGATTTCCGACGTGTATTAATTTTTCTGTGTGACATGGCCACAGTGAAGACTTTTCTGCGTGCGTGCTGTAGTAGTCACAGTCCAAGACTTGTGACATGACACGGCCACAGTCAGGAATTCATACGCTCTGCGTGCTGTTGTAGTCACAGTCCAAGACTTGGACGTGTATTACTCTGTGTAGACATGACATGGCTACAGTCGTGAATACATACGCTCTTGGCTGCGTGCTGTTGTAGTCATAGTCCAAGACTTGGACGTGTATTACTGTCTCTGTAACATGACCACAGTGACACACACACGCACGCCGAGCATGCCAGGCTGTCAGACTCAGAGCCAGCAAGGACGATCCCTAGGGGCTTTATAATCACAGTTCGGTGCAGCGCACGGAATGGTCTGACTCAACGGAGCTGCCTGTCTCTTGTTTGGCGACCCTTTGGCAGGCTTTGTCGTTGTTTCACGGCGCTAATTACTGACAGCATCGGCGCCCGGACCGACTGGGTTCCTGCCGGTAAAGGGTCTTAATGGCTAATACTTTTCTCTGAGCTCCAGCTTGTCCGTTTAGTCAGCAACGACCGAACACAGACGGCTCCTTCCGCGGTTCCTCGCCGTCTCAAAGAGCTTATTATTCATTGCCTGGGTGTCGCCGAATTCACGCACTTGGCAGGCAAGGAACAGCGGGAATAGTATCCAGACACACGACAGATTCAAAAGAACGCTTATTTATTATGACACAGACAACACGATGCAAATTTTCAGGGAAATCCGCTTCTTCGGGCCAGAAAACGAGGGTTAAACAAGAGTGAAACGATATAGACTTTTTTTTTTTTTTTTTTTTTGGATAACAGTTTCCATCTCGATGTACATTATGTGCGTATGCTTGTTCAGCGCTTTGAGCCGCAGGGTAGGCGCTTTACAAATTTCCATTATTATTATTAAAAACTATGAAAAATGATAATTATGAGAGGTGAAGTAACTTATCTTTTTTGTTGCTGTTGTTGTGTTCAGTGCTTGCCGGAAGAACACTGGCATGACAAACAAGCGGAAATGGTATCTAGTGCATATCACGACTAAGAGATAGAGAGAACTCGAACTCGAACTAGAAAACTTTATTTTCCAAGGATTGTAGTTTAGGTTCATTTAGACCTGTCTAACAACTAGTCCTTGCTAAACTACTGAATAAGTGAAACATGGAGAAACAATGATATGGAGAAAGAAAAAAAAATACTGATAAGAGAGAGAGAGAGAGAGAGAGAGAGAGAGAGAGAGAGAGAGAGAGAGAGAGAGAGAGAGAGAGAATTTACTACAACGCGTTTGTTGTGTCCTAGAACTGGCCGAACAGCGTCAACTGTATGCTCTAAATCCGACCGATTCAATGGATCCTTTCAACCCTACACGTCTTCACGGCACTGTTGAAATAGGACACATTTATAGCATTGCTGAAACCCAAACCCTCTTCACTGTATTTCAACATTCGTCCGAACCCTGAACTCCAAAACAGTATAACCAAACACCACAAGAAGTAGCAGATACTGAGCTAGGTGACCTACATCTCTTGATTTTTTGTTACCGTTTAACTGTCGTTTAAGTGTTGTTTTGTAGCTTGATCAAGGGTCTAACCCCGAAAATTCACATGCTGTGTTCGTCATAATGAATAGCGTTCTTTTTAACCCGTTTATGTGTTTAGATCTTCACTATAGCATTGTTGAAACCACCACACCTTCACAGCACCGCTGAAGTCTTCACACCTCCATCTCAACCACTGCGGCTGAAACCTTCACACTTCCATGTGTAACACTGCAGAAACATTCACACCTTCATATGCACTACTGCTGAAACCCTCACACCTTCATGTGCATCATTACTGAAACCATCACGCCTTCATGTGCACCATTACTGAAACCTTCACACCTTAATGTGCACCACTGCTGAAAATTGGATACCGCCTTATGCACCACTGCTGAACCTTCATACCTCCATATGAACCATTACTGAAACCTTCACACCTTCATGTGCACCATTACTGAAACCTTCACACCTTCATGTGCACCATTACTGAAACCTTCACACCTGCATGTGCACCCTGCTAAAACCTTCACACCTTCATGTGCACCACTGCTGAAACCTTCACACCTTCATGTGCACCATTACTGAAACCTTCACACCTTCATGTGCACCATTACTGAAACCTTCACACCTGCATGTGCACCCTGCTAAAACCTTCACACCTTCATGTGCACCACTGCTGAAACCTTCACACCTTCATGTGCACCATTACTGAAACCTTCACACCTTCATGTGCACCATTACTGAGACCTTCACAACTGCATGTGCACCCTGCTAAAACCTTCACACCTTCATGTGCACCACTGCTGAAACCTTCACACCTTCATGTGCACCATTACTGAAACCTTCACACCTTCATGTGCACCATTACTGAGACCTTCACAACTGCATGTGCACCCTGCTAAAACCTTCACACCTTCATGTGCACCACTGCTGAAACCTTCACACCTTCATGTGCACCATTACTGAAACCTTCACACCTTCATGTGCACCATTACTGAGACCTTCACAACTGCATGTGCACCCTGCTAAAACCTTCACACCTTCATGTGCCCCGTTACTGAAACCTTCACACCTTTATGTGCACCATTACTGAAACCTTCACACCTTCATGTGCACCATTACTGAGACCTTCACAACTGCATGTGCACCCTGCTAAAACCTTCACACCTTCATGTGCCCAGTTACTGAAACCATCACACCTTAATGTGCACCAGTGGTGAAACCTGTACACCGCCATATGCACCACTGATGAAACCTTCACACCTCCACGTGCACCATTACTAAAACCTTCACAACTTAATGTGCAGCCCTGCTGAAACGTTCACACTTCCTGTGCACCACCACTAAAACCTTCACACCTCCATATGCACCACCACTGAAACCTTCACACCTCCATATGCACCGCCACTACTGAAACCTTCATGCTCTCACACCTTCACGTTCACCACTACCGGAATCTTCATACTTTCACACCTTGACGGTCACCACTACTGAAAACTTCATACGTTCACACCTTCACGGCGTTCGCCACTGACTGAAACCTTCACACCTTTATGTGCACCGTCACTGAAACAAGCGCGAGTATGTCCGCTACCGTGACTGAAAGATCTACACTTTCACGTGCAAAACGACCATAACTTTCACACGATCACATTTCTGTAATTTGGCATGGTACGAACCTGACAGAGACACTATTTAGCATTTCTCACATCCTCGAATATGTTATCCTACTGAATTACTGACACAGTATATCAAGACTCTTCTGCTGGAAGTTATCACTGGCGAGTAAACTAAACCTTCCTCACTCAGTCCCAGAGTTTTTTTCAGACTTGCAGTCAGTCAGTCAGTCAGTCAGACCCATCACCTGGATACCCTTAGTTCCAGACTAGGCCACATTAAGGACACACACACCTGGTCGTCGGCACACACGTACGCAGCTGACGTCTAATTCAGTCACGGACACACCGCCTCGCTGACTGAATGGACTATGCTGAGGTATCAGACCAGCAACTTAAGTCTCGTCAGGCACAGGCGTTAGCTGACACAAAGGTAAACCCTCGCAGACTTCTACTGCAACGGAGGTGTTACAGCTTTGAAAGAAATCCCACGTATTATATATGTATATATTATCGGCACAATGCTGCACCTCACGACGAGAGCGAGCTCGCCATGCACTGCCGAGCAAACTCGGTGAGTTACGTTCAGCCGTTCCGAGCGTGTGGTTGGTTGGTTGCTGAGGGTTTTTAGCCGTAGAGAGCTAGCGGACAAGCTCTAAGGTTTTAGCCGAGTGGAGCACAGAGTCGAGCCAGAGGCCCCTGCGGTGAAAGGTCCCGTCGGGGCCCTGGGTTTCCAGTGCTGTGCAAACTTGCCCCCCCTCGGGGATGCTGCCCTGGGAGTGCCGGAACGGAGCGATGCTGACGTTAATTCCCACACTCCGAGCACCGCTTTCCGGCACCTTCCTTGTCTTCTGACGGATGCTGCTGCTGCAGGCACTCACTCGCCTCTTGCCAGATGCCCCCTCCCGCCTCCCTCCTTCCTTCATCCTCCCCCCGCCCTCTCCCCCAAAGTCGTCACTGACTGCAGTAAAGTCCTACTGGTTACACACAGAGATGAAAGGAGAGAGGGGGGCGAGTGGGGTGGTGGTGGAGGGAAGCAGAAACACAATCCCCATGCCGCAAGGGGCCTGTCTCGGTCAGAGCTGTCTGGGTACATCATATACATGTACACGGCTCGTGTATTACTTTTAATCTTATCGTCATCGTAAACATGCGTCCGTTTGCGCGGGCACTCCTTTCTGTAATGTCTGTCTGTTCTCCGGCAGTGCATACCGTGTCGGCTCATCTTGCTTCGGTCTTTGTCCTTCCCTCTCCCCCCTCCTCATCTCTCTCTCTCTCTCTCTCTCTCTCTCTCTCTCTCTCTCTCTCTCTCTCTCTCTCTCTCTCTCTCTCTCTCTCTCTCTCTCTCTCTCTCTCGTCTCTTCCCCTCTCTCTCAGTTCATCCTCTCTCCCGCTCACCCCCACCCCCACCCCCCACCACCCACACCCAGCAGCTTCTCCCTCTCTCTATCTCACTTTCTCGCCCAGGAAAACCGTAAAAACTGAGTTTTGGGGCAGGAAGCTAGCACGCTGCTATCTCCTTTGAGTGAATTACCTGCCCTTTCCGCGCACAGGATTATACCACTTGAACGCGCACGTGCCGCAGCCGCGTCGAGGGTCAAGGTCACAGGGTCAAGGGTTCGCCTCGTGCGTAACGTTCGACAGCGGCGGCTAGGCTTTATAACCGCGACGCTCCGCGGTCACACTCGACTCACACTCGCGTACAGACTGAATACTGTACTATTAGACATATACACACTCTAAATACTGTACTATTAGACATATACACACTCTAAATACTGTACTATTAGACAGATACACTCACTCTAAATACTGTACTATTAGATATATACATACTCTAAATACTGTACTATTAGACATCTACACACTCTAAATACTGTACTTGTGTGTATCTGGCGGCGCTGTGAACACGCAAGGTTTT
>CAUZXP010000234.1:2500-12500 GCA_963584105.1 Alviniconcha strummeri
AGAAACATAGGAAATAGTTAGCGCTCGAAAAACCACACAAACACAACTACAATGATCCGAATCACCTACGGTATCTCCCACATAGACACGGTGCATACACTCCAACAAGTATACATCATCAGAGCTACTTCACAGAATGGTTCTAAAGACTTTATAGCATGATTAAGCGTCAGCGCTGGTACACAAGTCTATCGTGTAGCCTGCCCCCGCCTCTGGTTTTGATGTAAAATTGGGCCTTCAGCATGTTCAATAAATGATCAAGCAATCCAAGCAGATTCTACAACCATGTCGTTTTGTTACTAAAAAAAGGCAACCCTTTTGAAGAACTGCTGGCTGTTTTCAAAGGTTACGGAAATTGTAATCAACCAAAACCGGGCGCTGAACGGCCAGTAGACTGTCACATGCATGCTTGTATAGTCATCAAGGGTTATGGCCGGTCGATGAACACGCCAAGATTTGGTTAACGCTGACAGCCTCTGAATAGGAAGTGTTTCTTCTAATCAGCAGTTCTGTTCCGTTGACCATGCAGAAGAAACGTATTGCCTAGCGCCGAAGTGTTTGCTGGCAAATAGGTCGTGTTCCTAAAATAGCACGGATTTTATATATATTTTTAACTGCTGTTTCTTAGACTATCTCTGTGTCTCTGTATATCTCTGTGTCTGTCTTTGTCTGCGTCTCTCTTTGTCTCTGTTTCTGTCTGACTCTCTGTGTCTCTCTGTCTGTATCTGTCTCTCTTGAATGGGCTCAAAGCACCAACTCTCTCTCTCTCTCTCTCTCTCTCTCTCTCTCTCTCTCTCTCTCTCTCTCTCTCCTCTCTCTCTCTCTCTCTCTCTCTCTCTCTCTCTCTCTCTCTTTTCAATTAAAAAAAGAAAAAAAGAAGAAAAAGGCTGAGTCTTTTCCATCTTTCACACGTTAGAGCTAGAAAAGCCCAACGCTAAACAGACGTGAACAAGCACGACCTCCGTTGCGATTAACTTTTCATGAAATGAACGGCGGTTCATTACGGGGCCCTTTCCCGGCAGGTATAAGGTCAGGCAGCTCCGCAGGAAGCCGCGTCACGTGAGCGGTAGGGGGCGCTGGGGTGATAGGACCATCGTCGATCGATCGGCCAGGGACGACCCCTGTCTCCAGCCCGCTTAGCCCGTTTCCAACACGGATCTTCGCCCATTAATATGATTTTCGCAGCTTTTCAGCGGCCCCTAATATGTTTACGGCTTTTCCCTCTCTGACATTTTGGTCCGAAGAGGGTCGTAAAGCCTGAATCTGATGCTGGTAGGGTTTGGGTGTGAGTCGACTGATCTCTGCTTCTCGCCACTCCTTCTTCTGATGGTTTTTGCGGAGGTTGAGTCTGACGTATGGCTCCGCCCAGTGCAAAAAGACAGGCACGGGGCTCTTGAGGAACCTTCCATAACCTGTTGCGTAGAGACTCTGCCAACTTTGAAGACTTCCCCGGAAAAGTATGTTAGGGGATTAAATCGGGCAACACTTTAACTCCCTTTATCACAACGTCTGCGAGTTGATTGGTCCCCTCGGTGATGCCTGGCAGGTAATGACATATAGTCCCCTGGAACTTTGCCTGGGGCGAGTTCTGTTGTGTCCTAACTTCCACTGCGTCATTTGCTTCACGTAGATTTTGCGCAGCTAGAGCTCAAGGTTCTCTCTGCTGACAATACAGAATTCACTCAACGAATAATAATTCAAAAAAGTGCCAAGTAAGAATATGTATGTTCATAGCTTAGGTGGGGGAATGTGGAGGTGGGAGGAAAATATGTGTGTGGGTGTGTGCTGACATGCGCGTGAGTGTGCTTGCGAGCGCTTTTGTGTGAGCGCATGTGTTTGTTTGTATGTGCGTGCATGTTTTGGAAGTGACGGGAAAGACGTTCAATGAAGTGTTGTAGTGTATTTGTTTATATGATTAGTATGATTTTTTGATTCCGTATACACTTTTGTTGACCTTATTGTTTTTGTATTGGGCACTTCGAAATCACATTAGGGGTAAGTGTTTAATAAATATTCTTTAACATTACATTTTTATACACGCACACCGTATGAAGCACATTGATTTAAGCACGAGTGAGCGTGCACACACAGAGACACAAGCACGCGCGCACTCATGCACGCAACCACGCGCGCGCACACACACGCACGCACGCGCGCGCTCGCGAGCACACACACACAAACACACACACACACACACACACACACACACACACACACACACACACACACACACACACACACACACACACACACACATTGAGGGAGATGGGGGGGGGAGACAGATGGATTGACAGGGACAGAGAGAAAAGGGAGAAGTGGGATGAAAAAATACGAGGTAAAATGAAAGAAGTGTGTCTTAAAAGCAGACCGGAAAGAATTAATAGTGTGTGTGTGTGTGTGTGTGTGTGTGTGTGTGTGTGTGTGTGTGTGTGTGTGTGTGTGTGTGTTTGTGTGTGTGTGTGTGTGTGTGTTTGTGTGTGTGTGTGTGTGTGTGTGTGTGTGTGTGTGTGTGTGTGTGTGTGTGTGTGTGTGTGTGTACGTGTGTGTGCGTGTGTGTGCCCGCGAGCGCGTGTGTGTTTTATTCTTCAACCTAAATAATCAATCTTTTCCAAGGATACAACGTGTAACATGAACAATGATCTGGACATTCCCTGGTGATCTGACAACTTGTGTTTCGCCCTCGTATGACCTTCGCGAATGATGGGGCTTTAACTATCCAGAATCAATCAATAAACCTCATGCAGCTGCCAGCTTTGACGAGAACCGCCTCACCCGCGTGTGAGATGCTCGAGAGAGAAAAGAATTTGCAGTCACTGCAACTGAACCGTCAGCAAAATACCCCTGCTCGTACTTAGAACGGACATGCAGATCCACGGTTGGACTCACGGGCTACCTGCGGATTCAGAACAGATGAAGATGTGCAGCCTCGTCCTTATTGTGGGAAGGAAATGGAAGGAAAAGCCGTGTAATTAGGTATCCGATGGTTCAACGAGCATGGACTGAGCTGTCACAGTCAATGAGAACGTGGCGACTACAGAAGGACTAGGTGGAAGGAAATGCACGGTGAAAGAACTGTGGGGTGATGACCGCTCGTGGCAGTGAACGATGATTAATATTGATGGGGGGAAACAGAGGGAGGCAGGGAAAAGGGTGTGATTGTTTGAGGTCGGGCGGTCACGAGGGAGGAAGACAAAAGAAGGGCTGCTATAGGAAAGACAGGGTTAGCCACACTCAGTGTTAAAATCCGCTCCATTATTGGCTGCTTGATGCCTCGGTCCTGGTGCCGTCAACACCTGCGTCATCGTCTGTGTGACTGACAGCGCTAATCCTCTTCATCTTTATTCGATTTCGGTTGCCCCAAGCTATCACTGGCACGGGAAGTAGGATGCTGCTGTTGCTTCTGTCGAGGAAACAGAGCTGTCTGGTCAGCCTGCAGTAACAAGCTAAACAAACACTTACTTCGTGCGTGAAAACAACAGTGTTTCATTAATGGTAAACAGTGAGTACTACATGATTATGAGACACAGAGAGAGAGAGAGAGAGAGAGAGAGAGAGAGAGAGAGAGAGAGAGAGAGAGACAGAGACAGAGACAGAGACAGAGACAGAGACAGAGACAGAGACAGAGAGAGACAGAGAGAGAGAGACAGACAGAGAGAGAGAGACAGAGAGAGACAGACAGACAGACAGACAGACAGACAGACAGACAGACAGACAGACAGACAGACAGACAGAGACAGAGAGACAGAGAGAGAGACAGAGACAGGCAGACAGAGAGAGAGGGCGGCAGGGGAGTTCAGACAGAGAGATAGGCAAATAAACAGACAGATGATGGCAGAGACAGAGAGGAAGATAGATACATAATGATTGCATTAAATAGAATAACATAGCAGAAATCAAAGCAGCACCGACGTTTTTTTATTTTGTAAATCCCACAATATGACTCTTTCACGATCCCATTGGTGGGCTGGATTTGTTGACTGAAAGTCCCCATTTTCAGTGGGGAAAAGAAACAACAGGTTGTTACATCATTTTATCTTACCATATGAACAGAAATAATAGGATGCATCATGGTGTACATATTTCATTTGACAGTTTTCTATTGAAATTGAGATGACATGTCTCTCTTCTTCTGTTGGTTGGCATGGTTGTATGCTGATGTTGTAAATTTGTTAATTTTACTGACTATTTAACGCATGCATTCTATATTTCGTACATCTATAGTTATTAGGTACGATACTCATTGTACTACATCATTAAGCAGGTGGTGGTTTGTGGTACATGCAAGCTGAGTTTATAACGATAAGTCTGCAATGGCCATTTCTAAAATGAATACTTAAGGTGTTTGCATGCGTGTGTGTGTGTGTGCGTGCGTGCGTGCGTGCGTGCGTGCGTGCGTATGTATTTGTGTGTGATAGGGAGAGAGAGAGGGAGGAGGAGAGAGAGAGGCAGACAGAGACACAGAGAGAGACAGAGAGATACAGACACAGATACAGAGGCAGACAGACAGGCAGACAGACAGACAGAGAGAACCGGTGGTGGTGGGGTATTTTGACGTTGATGGTGGTGCAATTAAGATTGTATTTCTATCTCTTCCTCCCTTTAAAGTATCATTTTCTGGTCATCAATTCATTTTGAAAAGGACACACTGTTTTTGATGAAATAAATTGCGACTCTCTTCCCACCCAGCCGCTAGAATACACAATATATAAATGAGATAACGAAGTTAATCCCGACATCTTTGAACTGCCGAGAATATGTTTCTATGTTGTTCGTTTGCAACACCATTGAGAGCTTTGGCTTTTTTGCTCCTCGCCCCCGCCCTCTCCCCCCCCCCCCCCCTTTATTTTTTATTTTTTGACCCTCCACTTCCCTGCTTATTAATGCCTGTTCTGTCCCGCCACTTTATCGCATGGCATGCCTGACCAACAACGGCTTTGTGTGTGTTTCAGCTTTTGTAGCACGGGCAGCTGCGTGGGGGGTCAGTCCCACTGACCGGTTCATGAGTGCGCGATAGAGAGAGAGAGGGAGAGACAGACAGACAGACAAGCCCATCCACCCCTCTCTCCTCGCATCTCACCCACTGTCGTATCACCACAACAGCAACCACCCATTGCTGCTACTGTAGCGCCCACTTACTGCAACCACTACCACCATCACCACCACCACCACCGCCACCGCGCGACAGACACCACTACCACCACCACCACCACAACATCACACCACCGTCTCCCTGAATTCCTTCCCACCTTGTGAAGAAGCATTCTCCCCACTGGCAGTGAGTGGGTTTGGACGGAGACTAGGGCGAGTGTCGTGTGGTCAAAGTGGGAGCGCCGCGAGACGTGGCTAGCTGTGTTCCCTCGCCTAGCCTCGGCGTACATGCGTGTGGCCTCCTCTCCCTCCTACCCTCCCGCCGCCACTCGTAGCACCAGAGTGTGTTTCTCTAAATGAGTTTGCGTGGCTGTTTTTGGCGGCCACTTTCGATCTCTCTCTCAGCTCATCCTCGTTCGTGGTCAGCCATGTGTGGTGACAGCGTGGAGTTTTGACAGACTGACACGATACGGTTTTGGCGTGAGGCGGGTTCATTTATGTGTTGTTGTTGTTGTTTTTTGGGGTGTGACATCAATGATTTCCGAAGCAGTAACTGCCATTTACTGTTTTTGGAATTATGTGAAGACATGCAATTCTTATGATGTGATTCAGCGATATCAAACAAGCTGGTGGTCTTTTCGTAGAAACAACAACAACGCCTGAAAACCATGTCTGGAATGAGCAGTGGATTGTGCATGTGACTTGAAACAGTGTGATCTTGTTTACTTTCTCATTCTGTCTGACGGACTTCATTTATACTTTTTGATGCACTCCGTTAGTCACCAGTGAATAATAACCTGTGTGTACCGACTTTCACCATGGAATCGTAAATGATCCAATTATAACGGTCGTACACAAAAATACACCTGAAACTGAAACGGCTGGTCCAGTATTTCTTTCTATTGACTGTCGTCGTTGCTGCGACTGTTTGCTGATTAGAGTAGTCTACCCGGCATGAAAAACGTTTACTTCTGTTATTAATTCATCATAACAAACCTGCGAAGACAGCTGCTTAGTGTTGGCTACAGCTGACTGCCAGACAACACCCCATGAAGGAGCATCAGTTAGGAATGGCGGGGGCCGAGATGCAAGACAAGGTGGAGAAGGTGGAGATCATTGACCTCCTCGACATCTCCACCTCCACCGTCAAGAATCTTCTCAGCGGCGGAATCAATGACAACGGCTTAAGTATGAACTGTAGCAGCCTAGGCGCCAGCCCGCGTTGTCTGAATGTGACTGCAGACCCTTCTGAGGTTCAGGCCAGCTTGGAGGTGGAGAGACTGGTCCGCATCATCGTGCCCACCATCTTTGGAGTCATCGTGCTGCTGGGACTGTTGGGAAACCTTCTGGTCATCCTGGTTGTGGTGTCAGACAAGCACATGCGGAACACCACCAACATCCTCATTTTGTCGCTGGCTGTAGCCGACCTGCTGTTCATCGTCTTTTGCGTGCCCTTCACGGCCGCCTCCTACGCCATGCCCGTGTGGCCTTTCGGGAACGTGTGGTGCAAGGTGATGCAGTACATGACCTACGTGTGTGCCTATGCCAGCGTCTACACCCTGGTGCTGATGTCCCTGGACCGCTACCTGGCCGTGGTGCACGCCATCCGCTCCATGAGCATCCGCACCGAATGGAACACGTGGCTGGCCGTGGCCGTCACCTGGGTCGTCATCCTCCTGGGTCACGTGCCTCTCCTGCTGGAGTACGGCATCCTCTACTACAAGCACATCGAGGAGAATCGCTCCACCTGCATCAACCTGGCCCACCTCGACAACCCTCAGCAGGGCAAAGTCTTCTACGCCTGCTTCCTGACCTTCGGCTACGCGGTGCCGCTCAGTGTTGTCTGCTGCCTGTACGGGCTCATGCTGAAGCGGCTCCTCTACGGTGTGGTCCCTGGAGGCAACCAATCCCAAGAGAGCATTCGCGCCAAGAAGAGAGTCACCCGCATGGTGATCATCGTGGTCATCATCTTCGCTGTGTGCTGGCTGCCCATCCAGATAATTCTGGTTCTTCAAAAGTTCGGCGTGTACCCGGTCGTCGAGGTGCCGTTCATTGGCCTCCAGATGGCCTCCAACTGCCTGGCGTACATGAACTCGTGTGTCAACCCCTTCCTGTACGCCTTCTTGTCCGACAACTTCCGGCGGAGCTTTCGCAAATTTCTCTGTTGCGCTCCTGCACCCACACGTAGGATGGACTACGAGCGTACGAACATTCGCTACAACGACAAAGACACAAAGAATACCAACCTGTCCAGGTCGGCCAATCATGTGTGAAGCGTGCATCCAGTGCCGTCTTGTCGTAAAGAGGTAATATTCCAGCCATTCAGTTGTGCTTTGCTTACCTCACAGTAGTTGATACATGTTGTCGTTGTAAGTAAAACATGTTGTCTTGTCCACCCGAGATATTACCTTTGAAAATTTGTTTTTCTCCGTTGTCCTGTTTGGAATTGTTAGGTGCATGAAACGTGTATTTCCTCGCTCTGTGCTGTACGCATAGCTTGGTCAAAATGGGGATGTAAATAATGGTTGCATCTATGGGCTGTTGTGTGATACCTCCTTGTGGTTGTCATCTTTGTCATTGTATTATTTTGTTTAGTTTCGCTTCCAGAATGGACTTGTGCCTTCGGATTTTTCAAGCTAAAATTAACTGTATCGACACGACAGACAGAGCCAGACAGACAGGCAGACAGCCAGACACAGAAAGGTAGGAAGAGAGACATTGGCAGACAGATAGACAGAGAGTGACGAACACGCAGACACACAACCAGCGAGATGATTGAATTATGTTAATTAATCTTTATTGAGGGGATTCCTTTTTCAAATCCACCTAACACACCTACACATCAAACGGCGATGGAAAATGACAAACACTGACAGCAGGCCTTTTTTATTAGACGTTGACATATGTACCACTTTCATCTAGGACCATTCTGGAGCAAACACGGCTTCTTAATATTGCGAGAAGATTGCTCGACAAAGTGACGAGAAGCCATTGCATAGAACTTTGTTCCGCAATTTATCATTCTTTTGTCCGTTTCAGAAAGAAAAAAAGAAAAAAAACTGAAATCGAACACTATTTTTCAGTGGCCTCTCGCCATGAAAGGATTGTCGATTCAACTAGGAGTGTCGTCTACATAATGTTCTATATAATGTCATGTTAGCGCCCCTCGCTCATTTTATTAGTAATATTGTCGGTTAAAATTGCTAGCATAATGAACATCACCTGACTACCGTCGATAACTACCCGTTATTAAACTGATATGTGGATAGACGGACAGTTTGCTGTTTTGTGGATCTTGTAAAATTTCACGCATCTTCTAGACATGCTTTAGTGATTTTTTTTTATTGATTTTTTTTTTTTTTTTTTCTCCAAGAGGTGGAGATCGCATGCGAGGATCAGCATGTACATTGGATCCTGTGATTTCCTTCCGAAAGTGTTGTGTGAAGTAGCATTGAACGTAGCTTGAAAATGAGCGATCGATGAACGAATAATATCTGAAGAAGAATATATCTGGACGCTATCATAAGATTGATAATGTATGACGATGATGATGATGGGCACTTTGTAGATGTTATTGAATGGACTGAAACTGTATGAAGCATGCGTTGGCCTTTCTCCGGATTGATGATGATGAAGATAATGATGATGATCGTTGCTGTCACTTTGCCATTCTGAAATAGTAGAAGTTCTCGTCCATAGACTGTTGATGATTCGAGACTAGTCACTAGAACTGATGGTGGTGATGATAATTACGACGATGATGATAGTAATGAAAATGATCATTATCATCTTCTGTGATTGTGAGGTTTGATGTTTTCCTCTTCTTATTTATAGCCTTGTTAATGCCTCGATCACGCCACTAGATTTCATTTCCCTTGAATGGAGGTTGACAGGACGTTAAAATCCACTTACTATCTAACTAACTAACTAACTAACTAACTAACTAACTAACTAACTCTGAATAGAAGCCGTGTAGGACTATTGTCCTGATCTTCTGCTTGGATTCCCATGACTTTCATTTGGTTCCCCTTTCGCTTTCTTGTGTTCTAGCTATCTAGTCCTACTGCTGCTTTTTCTGTCTTGTCATTTTGTTGTTGTTGTTGTTTGCTGATGGCCCATTCTCCTGTTTTCTCTGCAGACAATTATCCTATATATTTAGTTATGGGGTAGGCTTTTTGTATGGCTCTTGTTGAACAGCTAGGAGATGATAGTTGGTAGGCGGCCTGGGCATCTTGCTGCAGTGAGGCATCGGTGTTTCCCATTATTCATTATATAGGTAACTATGATAATATTACAAATAATACCGTTTTGTGTAATCTGGTATTGATCAATCAGGCGGAATGGGCGAACATTCTAGCCTGTCTGAGCCATTTTATTGCGCGCTTTATTTTAATTTTATTTCTTACAATGGCAATATTGAAGGGACTAACTCTTCGAAACGTTTTGTTTAATGTTTGCATGTATATTTTGTTTTATATTGTTGCATGGATTCATTTTGTGAATTTGATTCGGGAGTCGGGTTTACATATGAGAACAATTTTCAAATGTGCATTTCCTTATGAAAGAGTTCGATAGTCCTGACATGAACCAGTTACTAACAAAAAAAGTGTATGGTGATGACGGAGTTAATGATGATGAAGAGATAGAAAATGGAAGTCAAACTGCCTCTCTTATATCAGTCTTTCAAGATTCAAAACGTTACAGGGCTGCAAAATCAAAACCTTTGGCCACCCGGCTATTTACAGCTAATCACCTTTTTTTCTTCTTCTTCTTCTTTATTTTCATTATTTCTCTGTATAAACAATAAAAAAAAAAAAAAAAAGTATATAAAAAATATTCAGTTTGAGCGCCATGGCAGACAAGTCTATAATTTCAATACGCATTATTACTGTCAAGAGAGAGAGAGAAGAGA
>CAUZXP010000234.1:17500-25519 GCA_963584105.1 Alviniconcha strummeri
CCAAACATTTCAAGTGTCTTGAAACGCAGTGTTCACTTAAGAGGTGTATGTACATTTTTCAAGGGTCGGATTCTCACTTTGTCTGCAGTGGTGGACTGATTCAGACGGTAACGTAATTAACTAACTGTTGATAATATGCATGATAATCTGATGGTCACAAAATACCATCGGTCAGTCTATTTTGATCAGGTATTTGTGGACGTTGTTAGCTTCCTGGCCTTTCGATCCCATCATGCTTGCAACCATCATAAAGAAACAAAAACAGAGGCTTAACAAAGACACAAAAGCTATAGTGAATAGTTCTCCCGATTGGCATTTCCCTTTAAAATAAATACAAAAGAGAACAAGAATAAGACAAGAGAGCGCGAGAGCGAGCGAGCGAGAGAGGGAAAGAGGGAGAGAAAGAAATTCACATCTGTCTGTGCTCGCTATCACTAAAAATGTCTTCGCTAAAACAAAATGATTTGGACAAAGCCGATTCTTTCAGAGATCACAACTTCCATGGGGTTGTCCTGGATGAACCGACTGCATAACTCAAAACTCTTGTGACACCATCACTCAATGTTTTATTTTATGTCTGTCAAAGCGAGGTGATATTAGGCCCCCAAGAAGTAAAGAAATAGATTTATGTAACAGTATGTTATACTAACGTACCCACATGACTACAAACAATCAATTTAACCCTAGAAGTTATGATTATTATACAAAATGTCACTTGCATTGCTACAAACATTACAATCATCCTCTTAAAAAAGAAAAAAGAAAAAAAGAAAAAAAGAAACTCAGCGGTAGTGGAAACTCAAGTAGTACGTGGTAAACTGATAGGAAGTCTGTACAAATGTATGTTACATTCTGTGAATATTTAGTGTTCCACAAGTTTAGACGGAGCTTGTGTCAAAGCACACGTGAGACATCGATGTATACGGACAAGATCCGAAGAGAGTCAGCTTGGATTCTTTACAGTAAATAGAGCCGACAGCTTCAGTTTAACACGTCGCCTATATATATGATTTCCACCTGCAGATTTCGGATAGTAGCTGTAGACACATTTTATATAATTATGATGGTAACGAGGTCTTATCGAAGGAATTAATCTGATAAATATATTCACCAAATAAATTCGACACGTCATATTTTGTTGATGCTGTTGAAAAGAGCCGAATTGATAGTGATAAGCGGCATTGACATCAACACTGAATAATTCAAGATTAAAATAATGATGCGTCCTCACAAACAATCAAAATTATAGTGTTGCGATTTAAAGTTAAAGAAAACCGCTACCACAAGAAGAATATAAATTTAAAAAACGAGAAAAAAAAATGAAGATTTTTTTTAAAATAACGCACTCAGTACGCCCTCACACATGTTCAAGAGAGAAAGAGGAGGCCACACAGACAGATGGTTATAGGCATAGACAGACAGGCAGAAGTATGAAGAAAAATGGTCGGTTCTCTAGATGAAAGCCAGTGCAATTATTGAGGTGTTTTGTTTTTCTATTTGATTTCTTTTCCTCCGTTACTTGTGCTATTTATTCTAATAGTCAAACCCTCTCCATCCCCATAAGCTTGGAGCTGCCTCGGATAAAGTATCTACCTATTTAGTCTGATTTGGCCTTGAAGTGACCGGAACCCGCCGGAGGAACCCAGTGGTTAAACTGAACAGACTGTGCAGGATGGCCTCCAGAGATACTGGACCGCCACGGCCACTGCTACGGTCACGACCTGATAATAACCTGGATCAGCTAGCCAGCAAGAGACAAGTGGGTATACGTACTCCAGCCCCCACTGTCATCAGCAGGCCTAATGGGACATTTCTGTGATCGGCCAATGTTGATGCCTCTCGCCCCTTGAGGCTGCGTACAAGGCACGTTGATACCAGTGGGGGACCGGATCGCCTTTAGATCTGTAGTCAACTGGTGTGAGTGTCCGTATGCCCGGAGAAGCCCCCACACTGGGATTCCTGACAGGAACAAAGAAATCGATTAAAGGTGTCGTTGCGGTAGGCACGCAGCCAAAACGTTCGCCGTGTGATGTTCCTGATTGTGTAAACACCCGGCACACTGCAAAAGAGATTATGATTATCCTTGACGGCGAACCACGCGCAATTGCTTCCCCTTGTCCTTGGAAATGTCGATACCCTGCCCCTGTTCTCAATGAAAAATTAATGAATCAGAATCTCCTCGGTTTGACAGTGTCTAGTGGGATGCCAATTACGACAGCGTGAGTCAACAAACCGAGTAAAGAGGGAAAAGAGACTTTCTGTCAGAGAAAAGGACGATTGCCAACAAAATCATCAGAATCCACGTAATTATTCTCAAAAAGGATCAAGTTTGCAAATGTCTGTTTCAATGGCATCAGTTCCCATGATGTTTTGGACAAAGACAATGCACTCGCGCCGGAAATAGCAAAATAAGAAGTTAATTGCGTTGTCAAATGGGAAAATTGTCCAACAAGAATCGTCCACCTGCATTATAGCAAGGGTGGTGTACAAACTTGACAGCAGTCATTACGAAGCATTGTTCGGATGCGAACCCGCACGCAACACGCACACCTGCACTCGCTGTACATAAATACTGTGAAAGCTGAACGGAGCCCAGCGTACCGTTGTCCGTATGTGTTGATCTGAAGCGAACCTCTCGCGCCTCTATCAGCAGCGCCGTCCAAACGGAAAGCAATGAGCTGATACGTGATACGGCCCCGGTTGTTGTTGTTTGTTTGTTTGTTTGCTTGCTTGCTTGCTTGTATCCCCTTAAAACTACTTAAAATTCTATGGTTCTGCAACTTTGTCGATGAGTATGTAAGTGTGTACATGAATGTTGTTCGCTGACAGAAGACTTAAGTAGCATAATTATTCTTGACTTATTAATACTATTATACAGAGCAAATTATAGTGTTATCTACTATTGTATAGAGCGAAGCATAGCGTTGTTATAGTTATATACTCGCCTTCCCTTATTAGAAAGCGGGGTGGGGGGTAGACGCCCAAAACATTTTCTCGTAGAATCAACACACAAGGGAGTTAATTAGCGCTCGAAATACGCAACGCAAGTACAACAACAAAGACTTGAGTCGCCTATGGTAACTCTCACCTGGTATGCGTGTCAATACAAGGTACATCCTCATTAAAAAAAAAAAAAAAAAAATTCTCGCGAAGGAGCTATACTGTTGACTGAAAATGTTTAGCTCGGCGTGGCCAAGTTTCGTAGTGAGCGAAGAAGCAGAAAGCTGCAATGGGACAGTCACTCTCCCATTAAGTTAAGTTCTGCAGCAAAAATGCTGGACGGGAAACTACGTCAGATAAACCCATCTGAAGCCATCGTTGTAAATCAGTGATTTGTCACATGTATGATTTCGAAGAGCTCAATCACAATTATTCTTGTCGACGAATAATTGAACTGAGGTGATATATGGATAGGGTGAAAAATTATTAACACATACTGTAAATCTGGCCTTTCTTTCTTTTCCCTCTGTCTTCTTCGACCCCCCCCCCCCCCCCCAACACACACACACACACACGCACACATTATTCCCATACATACACATTTATATTTCTTATTAATTAAATATGTTACTAACTAATGTGAAATATTTCTTGTGTGCTTTAAATCAGAATAACTAGATGAGGAGTTAAAATAATCGTTCTTTTTGATTTCCTCGGCCAAAAACATCGAGGGGAAAGAGAAGTAGAATGGATGATAATAAAAAGGCAATCCCATTTCGATTTCGAAATGTGCAGTTAGGATCAGCTGGAAGCAAAGAAGAAAGAATGTCAGCGCATTTCCCCTATATCTTTGAAAATGTCATTTCCGTTTTGCATGTAGTCTTTTTCTAGTTTCTCGGTCTTATGACTGCGAAGTTGCTGAGCGTTAAACATGCCTCAAAGTCTTGTTCCTAGCGCTATATGTTTGCAGGAAACCGGTGTTGCGTGATTTAGTGTGCAGGCCATTGAAATGTGCACACACTATGTACTTAAAGTAATACCAGATGTATCAAACTAGTATTGCACATATGCAGCTCATTGTATTCCCACCATGTAAATCAAATGTTGCAAACTAGATGTACAGATCCCAAAATCGTTTTTCCTCTCTCCCTCTCTGTCTCTGTCACTGCCTCTCTGTCTCTGCCTCTCTCTGAAGCAAGGCAAACGCTGTTTCTGGTGTCCATCCAATGCTCTGTTGTCACGTGCTAACAGTGTCGTGAGAGTTTCACCTACTTGGGCGCACATTGGAATCTCAAAATTGCATCAGTCGGTGACCGAGAGTGAACTGTAGAGAGTATATTGCAGGGGACTAGCTCGTTTGCTGTTAACCTCAATTTGTGCTGGCCTAATTAAGTTTCAACCAATCTATTTGTGCTTAACACGTGTTTGCTATTAAGCACAATTTCAGTTGGCTTAAATTTCAACCGATCTGTTTGTGCTTAACACAACGTGCAATACATTATGAACTGATTCCCAAGCGAATCATACCTACAAGCCGAACGCAAAAAAAGTATGAACACATTGCCAAGTGTTCTTTAACGCTTGAATACTATTGTTTTGATCTCAGTGTCCTTGTTAAATCCCCGCTCGAATCAAAACAAAATGCTGTTTTGCATGGCAGTATTTTCTCGGCATTTCAAACTGAAGCGAAACACCCATGTTTGCTGCACTGTGAATTAATTAGTCGGCGTGATCTGTTAAGGGGACGACAGGGGCTGAGAGAAAACAAGCGATGTCAATTCGCATTTTGGTCTTTTGATGATTTTGAATGTGACTAGAAGTCCAGTTATGATGATTCGATATGGATTTTTGTTTAGCTGAGAAATAGTACTGAGGTGATGTAGGTTACCAAGTCTGCACCCGTTTCATCAAGGTAGATGAAGGGGGAAGGTGGGAGAGCCTATTACATCTCCAGCCTAAGCGCTTCGTTATCGTGGAGGGGGGGGGGAGGGGTAGCAGTGAGGTGGGGGTGTTTAGGGGGCTATTACATCTCCAGCCTACAGCCCGTTCTTAACTGGGCGAATGTTTGTTCGCCGAACATACTTCGGACACTTCAACGAACTATGATTCGTTTCTTAACTGAACTTTTAGTTCGCCGAACATGGTTGGGACAGTTCGACGAACTTTACTTCGCTCTCAACTGGCTTGTAATGAGATGCAAGCTTCGGCCCGAACTTGCGGCAGACGCGCAGCAGACAGCATGATCGAAAATGTAGGCTAAAGTCAATATACTTTAATCATCCTTCACATGGTAATTCAACCAACTACTATCTCATTCTGGGTCCCGGAGACAAAGCTGCGCCTCCACACAAGTCAGCAAATAAACAAATTCCCTCCGAAGCAAGTGAAGAACCCAGCGACACCGTCATCCATTTTTATTTTCATTTCTTCTTCATCCACAGGAGAGTTCTGCTCTCAGCCAATCAGAAGCAATGTTCGTCGAATGGGGCGAATGTTCCCAGAACATGTTGAGCGAAGCTTTTTGGACCCCGAATATACCTTCGACGAATACTCCCAACTAGGTTCGCAAAGAAAAGTTGGCCCAATTAAGAACCATCTAGGTTCGCCGAACACTTCCAACTAGGTTCTCGAACAAACAGTTAAAAACGGGCTTAAGCATTTCGTTATCATTGGTTGGGGGGTGGGGGTAGTACTGGGGTGTGGTGTGGGGAGGGGGCTATTACAGCTCCAGCCTAAGCGTTTCGTTATAGCCTTACGGAACCAGGGACTGTGTTCTTTGGCGTGAATGGATGCTAATGTTGTTTTGACTTCTGTGTGAGCAATTTGTGTAATTATAACCGTTGCTATATACTGCATTTATATTTGATGTCTTTTTGTAGCGTTGGTTGATGTGTGTAATCTGTAAGCTTTATCGTGGTCATTCGAGGAAATATGACCGACGAGGCTTGCGGGTTCATTCAGAGTCATAGACCTACCTTCCTGTCGCATGACCAGCTTCAACAATGAATCAATAACGCGCGTCATCAGGCAAAGGACGAATTTGGCGTACAGCCGGAAGACAGTATAATTATAGAGGGTTCCACACTGAGCTCTAATCCTAACTTTCCGTAGTAACAGCCCCACAAGTTTTCCACTGCGTTGATTCGTAGCCCAAGATGACTTGAGGCTGATTCCACCGTTCAAAGTAATGTAACTTAATTGTATGGTTTGATTGCAGCTTATATTTAACAACACACACGCATGCACGTGCTCCATTATAGATTTTGAGGGTTTTGTTTCGAAGCCACCAGTCTTTTGCTCTGTTGCTATGCGTTAGCATGTGAGCCAGACATGGTAGCCAACCTTTCGGGCTTTTCTCTCGGAATGGTAGTGGTGGCAGTTTTATTGGTTGATTCTGCTCGGATGATAAGCAGCCCGGTGTTTTGACTGGCTGACGCTGTCCGAATGATAAGCAGCCCGGGGACCCTCTATTTGTCTGCGGTCATGTTAATGCCGAATTTCACCCTGCTATCAAACTATATGGTTGCTGGATGTTGCAATACTTACACTCACTTATACGCAGGAAGGCAGGTGCTCACGCATAAATTCATCCGGCTCTGGATGAGCTGTCAGGAATTAGCAGAGGAACGAAAACAACAACACTGTATTGCGCACAAATGCGAGTATAGCGCGACACTCTTTCGGCCCCCCTTTACTTCGACAATCAGTTCACGGATTCCAGAGACTGAGACGTCTCAAGCAGCGAAAGTTGAAACAAATTAAAGGGCTGGACAGCAGAATAAAAGAATGTGTGTGAGTGAGTGAGTGATGTGAGTGAGTGAGTGAGTGAGTGAGTGAGTGAGTGAGTGAGTGTGTGTGTGTGTGTGTGTGTGTGTGTGTGTGTGTGTGTGTGTGTGTGTGTGTGTGTCTGAGTGTGTGTGTCTGTGTGTGTGTGTGTGTGTGAGACAGAGAGAGAGAGAGAGAGAGAGAGAAGAGAGAGAGAGAGTGTGTGTGTGTGTGTGTGTGTGTGTGTGTGTGTGTGTGTGTGTGTGTGTGTGTGTGTGTGTGTGTGCGTGCGTGCGTGTGTATTTGTGTGTGTGTGTGTGTGTGTGTGCGTGCGTGTGTATTTGTGTATGTGTGTGTGTTGCTGTTGTTGTTGTTGTTTGCGTGCTTTTTGCTTTTTTGTTTTGTTTTATTTTTGTTATCTTTGTTTTTGTCTGTGTGTGATATTTTTTCTTGTTGTTGATGTTGTCGGAGGACACTCTCTTTTGTAGTTGTTTCCTGTAATACAGGGCGCACTTTCTTTATTTCGTGTACGCATTTTGCTGTAATATGTTTATTATATGCCTTCTGTCATGATAAATTATCAGCCTACCCCATGTCTGGGGTGTTAATAAGCAACTGCCCTACTTACATCTCACTATGTCCGCTTCGCTTCGAAATGATGAATAATAGACGATTTCCGGAAATAACAGGCGAAGATAATTTGACAGTTTTTTCTTACCCGGGAGAGTGAAGTCCCCTGAATGGAGGTGGCAGCGGAGAAGAGCCGATCTGCGACACTTGGAGATCTTCAGGCATGGACCTATTATAATTTATATTAGACTACCAGCTTGCGGGAACCTACTATCCGATCTTACGTTCCCCGCGAGCATGTGAGTGTTTGATCGGCATTTCTGATGCCTTTTCTGCCTTTTGTTTACAGGTATCCGTCATCTTCCCCACGTGCTCACTGTACCCCCAACAAAAGCGTGAATACTCTGCACTACACCCGCAGGCATGGACCTATATATACAGGTCCATGCCCGAAGGCTCTTACCGAGTGCAGTCCCCTGGATTCCGAAGATCGTCTATTGAAAACAAAAATGGATTATTTCTCCGAAGCCGACAGCGGTGATATTTTATCAGGGACGAAATGGGTGTACAAATTATGGCTTTCTAAAACGCATACCCTTTTTGGCGAAACAGGTAACAACTAAAGGAAGGAGGATATGCTGTTAACGTTTTCACTGTGGACTCTATGGACCTGTCGTGTATAGGTCCATGATGGACTCGTTGAGAAATCGCGGCGTACATAGACCTGCCGGTAATACGAACCCG
>CAUZXP010000234.1:33219-44703 GCA_963584105.1 Alviniconcha strummeri
AATTTTATGGTAGTGTTTTGTCTTCTGGAAAACAAAAACAACATCGTTCCCCAGCCTGTATGTATTTTATTATGTAACCTGTGCTATTTCCATAGCGAGTATTTAACAGCCTCTCTGTTTATTAGTTGTTTGTTTTTTGTTTTTGTTTTTTCTGTTGCTTTTTTGTTGTTGTTGTTGTTGTTACTGCTGCTGCTGCTGCTGCTGCTGCTTTTTTGTTTGTTTCTTCTTCTTTTTTCTTTTTTGCATTTGTGTATATTATTGTAATTTCGTGAATGACATTTATGGCATGTGCCCAGAAACATTCACACACACACACACACACACACACACACACACACACACACACACACACACACACACACACACACACACACACGCTGCGCGCGCTAGGAGCGGCACGGGGGCGGGACGATATTACACTCGCCCAAACTGCAATATAGCACTCAATCAAAACGAGGACTGAGAAAACGTCCAGTTCCCACGATGACGCACTCGCCATAATCATCGTTGCTCTGAAACACTTTACATCCTTTATTTCAAGCCTGTAGATTTGATCATTAGCCGATTCAGTATCCCTTGAACGCTTATTGCTTCAAAGAAAGCAGTTGAACGGTATATGATTTACCTCTACAGCTCCTTCGAACTTCTTTTTTTTCTTTTTTCTTTTTCTTTTCTTTCTTTCTTTTTTACCCAACTTATTTGGTTCTTCAGCTCAGTACCTGCTGACCTACTTCCAAATTCCTGATAGCAGGTGATAGGAGGAAAGCTATTTTCTGGCCGGCTCCAGGGCTAAAAGCGAGAACCTTTTATTTTTATTTTTATTATTTCTTTGGACTCCTCAAAGATGGGATCTTAATCTACTGTAATGATGCTTAATGGCTAAAAATGTATGTTAATTTTGTTTAGTTTTTTTGCTTTTGTACGGGGCACTGTGCCGTAGAATTGAATATCTATGGGGTTCATGTACCATAAATAAGTATATTCATGTTGTTGTTGTCGTTGTCATTGTCGTTGTTGTTGTTGTTGTTGCTATGTTTGTAGTTTTTAGGACACTTCCAAATAACACCAAAATATTTACGAATGTCAAATGCTATAATCTGGCCGTCTCTATGGTTAAATTTGTGTAATAGTGCTTTTTGCGATTTGGTCGCCGCTTAGCAAAATCTTTTCCGAAGATGTTTTTTAAGTTACACATTTAGGATACTTGCGACTGGTTTTCAGTTCTATAAATGGCATTCGTAAAATGGCATTGTTCTGGGAGCGCCTGAACACTTCAGAGATTAAACATTCTGCACTCGCGGCAAATGGTACCTTAATCCCTGAAGTGTTCAGACGCTCCCAAACAATGCCATTTTACGAAATTTTACGAATGTCCTGTATAGAACTGAAAACCAATCGCAAGTATCCTAAATGTGTAACTTAAAAAAGAAAAGAAAAAAAAGAAAAGAAAAAAAAAAAGTGCTAAGTGACGACAAAATCACAAATAGCACTATTACAGAAAGACAAGGGATAATATTAATGTGGGGACAACAACGAACACAAAAGACAAGACAAAGAAAGCAGGAAATAAACATACACACACACACACGCACGCACGCACGCACGCACGCACGCACGCACGCACGCACGCACGCACGCACGCACGCACGCACGCACGCACGCACGCACGCACGCACACACACACACACACACACACAAACAAAAACAAAACAAAACAAAAATACAGCTGAGTTACACTCGGTCATGTCTAATGGGTCTTACGAGACACGCAAAACTGATTTTCAACCAAACAATACTGATATAATCTTCTCTCGATAGTGGTCTCTGTGGGTGTTACGGATAAGTGTCTTTTTTGGCACATTATAGCTCTTATTAAAGACTGCATCGAGCCAGTTTTCAATTCCACGTGCAAACACACCCACTTTTACGCCGCCACACAAAAGGTCAGCGAATTAGTCGAATTTTATCACTCCTTTGGGTTTTGTCAAGCGCAGACGCTAGAGCTTGAAGAGATTATCGGAAACTTGGGAATTACGAAGACTGGTCATCAGCGGATCGGAGGACATGAAGAAATTAGCCGTTTTTGTTGTTGTTGTTTTTTTATATATATTTTTTTATCAACCGCTGTCGAGGGAAGATGACAATGACAGAGATGACAGTGACGATGAGGGATACACGAAGTTGAATGACACAATGGCTGAGTGTTGGCTTAGCGACGTTCTCAGTTCTCTGTAGGCCTTTGGGTGGGGGGGAAAATGGCACTGTGTCCATTTTGTGCTGCTGTCGATAGTTCTAGCGTTCTCCGGATGAAAACTGGGGCCCACCCGCTATATGCAATAGTTCATTAACAAATGCAGTCCATAGGATAAAAAGGTTATGTGCGGCCGGTTCGTTTCTATTGTCCGTCTCATGGGCAGCCTCGCGATGTCTTCCGAGACGTATCTCCATTTCTAGACAGTGGGTGTTGTTATACAAGGAGTTCATCATGGCTCAAAATGTTCCCATCATAACTGTGCAAAGTATAACATTTTAAATGTAGCCTTGGCATTTTTGCTTGTGTCAGTGTGTTGTGACGCAGACAATCAAGGACAGTCCATCGATAGTGACTATATTGTAACAATTTTCAGGGGTCCATGAGGTCATAAACATGAGAGGGAACGCGTCTTTAACATCAGCCCATGGCTTTTTCTTTCCTTCCAGCGTTTTGTCTTGTGCCTACATTCTCGTGAAATCCTTATTTACTGCTAGAAGATAAAGCCGCTTAGAGCTCGTGCGACCGGGAAAGTGGTATAAGAAACATTCAGAAAGTAGTATAAACTTTAAGCTTATATTTTTTGTGTGAGAGAGCCTTGAGTATACAAACGTCAAGGCATTACATTAGCTTGTCCCCTACCTACAATGACTGTCTGTGGTAACCGAACTAGTGGCCGTATTATCTTTAGTTAGTAGACAGCTTGACTATTTAAACAACACTCTTATCTGTCGTCGACTTTCAGAAAGATTAAATTTGCTACCAAATAACGGTGAAAGCTTTTGGGGCACTATATAAAGTTGTGTCAGTCAGCCTATTGCAAAGTTTGACGTGCGCTTTTCCTTCCGAATGATCTTTGTTTTTAATTCAGTTAAGTTTTAAAAGTAGCCCCAGTGCTTCCCATGCCATTTCCGAGGTGTGTTTTTTGGCTTAAAAAAATATTAAGCAGCCATAGTTCCATGCACAGATGTCGAGATGGTTTGGTGATTCATAAGTCACCATATCATAATTTACAAACTATTGTATATTTCTGGATGCAGATCAAAGTGGGTCACAGGCTATTGAAACATAGTGCTATCTGGGGTTCACACACACACTCACACACACACACACACACACACACACACACACACACGCGCGCGCGCGCGCGCGCACGCACGCACGCACGCACGCACGCACACACACACATACACACACACACACGCACGAATATGCACGTATACACAGGCACATACTAATTCGCACGAGGTGCATTTTTAACACCACTTTCGACTTTGGTATCATTCCTCTCAGGCTGGCAAAGTGATCTCAGAGAGAGACACACACACACAGACAGAGACAGAGAGAAAGAGAGAGACAGAGAGAGATGGGGAGAGAGAGAGAGCTCTCGAACTCAAAAAAACTATATTTTACAAGGATTGTAGTTTAGTTTCAGAGAGAGAGAGAGAGAGGTGGGGGGCAGACAGGCAGGCAGGTACACAGATTTATACATTTGGAGACGGCAGGATGCTGGAGGGGTGTGTGTGTGGGGGGGGGGGGGGAGGGGGGGTTGCGGGCGGCAGGCAAACAGACACAGACAAGGAGATCACCCGAAGCAGCGCATAACAACTAAACCCAAACAGACAATAAGTAACATGTGTGTTTAACATGTTGTGTTCTTTGCCTTTGTCTGTGCACATGATCAGCATTACAAGTGATTCATGTGATCCAGCTGCTTACGCCTGGGGTTGGAAGTGAGTTTCCGATTGAATTTCTGTCGCAGTTCTTTCAGTAGTTAGGTCACAGTGAGGCGGGCTAGTTGTCTTTGTTTGTCGCGCAGACAATAATGTATATATATGCGTACACACGCTGTGATGCATATGCCTCACGGGGCGTTTGGAATAAGATGTATTCCATCAGCCAACACGTTCGTCAGCAATCTGTTTTTGTCTGCTTATCAGTCGCAGACAGTGCTGAAAGATTCGTCAGTGTGTCTACGAGAATTCTTTCCATCATTCGGCGGCGCTTCACTTGTACTCATGTTGGCCTGTTCTTTCTGCTGTAGCGTGAAGCAGCAGACTGGGTTGATACAACATACCGGGTTACATAATTACACAACGTACTGGGCTGACATTACACAACGTACTGGGTTGACAACGTACTGGGGTGACACAATGCACTGGGCTGACACAATGCACTGGGTTGACACAATGCACTGGGCTGACACAATGCACTGGGTTGATACAACGTACTGGGTTGACTCAACGTACTGGGTTGACACTATGCATTTGGTTGACACAACGTACTGGGTTGACACAACGTACCGGGTTGACACAAAGCACTCGGCTGACACAACGTACTCGGTTGACCTATCGTACTGGGCTAACACAACGTACTCGGTTGACCTATCGTACTGGGCTGACACAACGTACTCGGTTGACCTATCGTACTGAGTTGATACAACGCACTGGGTTGATACCGATTTGAAGCTGAAATGATTGGTTTTGCACTTGTAGCTAAAATTTGTAGGTCCTGGTAGCTAAAATTCCCACACTAATTTTAATGTTTTTCTGCTGATCTGATTCCAGTTCTGGCTGACGTAGATTAGGTCCCGTGCAAGTTGTTATTATTCCTTTACAGTAATTCAGGGAAGGGGGGGATTTACTGGTAGCTTGGGTGCAAAATTGCTCTACTGATATTTTTTCTTGTGAATCTTTGTTACACTCTGTGATATTTTCACTTGCCACAGGAGACTGAAACTGTATGTCAGCTGACTGTTTTCTGATATCCAGAAACGCAAATCGATTTAATCGCCGCTTTTTGTGTTTTCGTTTTGTTTTGGATTGTATGCTTGCTTTTTTTATGCTTTTGTTTGGTGCGTGCGTGTGTGTGCGTGCGTGCGTGCGTGCGTGCGTGCGTGCGTGCGTGCGTGTGTGTGTGTGTGTGTGTGTGTGTGTGTGTGTGTGTGTGTGTGTGTGTGTGTGTGTGTGTGTGTGTGTGTGTGTGTGTGTGTGTGTGTGTGTGTGTGTGTGTGTGTGTGGATAGATAAATAGATAGACAGAGAGACAGATTGTTGTTGTAGTTTTGTTTTGTTCTGTGGTTCGAATGTTTTTGGGAGGGTAAAGATGGAGGGGGTAAATAAACTTGGCGTCGGTTGAAACCAACCGGCCCCTGGCCCCCTCCCCGTCTCACCGCCGCCCCCATTCCTATACATTTTATAACCTCGTACTTGAATTTCGCTTCGGACGGTTTTTCAGCATTTTCTTGATTGCTTGTGAGTGAGGGAGCTAGGGAGTTACAGTTACAATCACTGGGTTCTAATTGCTGGCTGCTTGCTGGCGAGTTACAGTTACAATCATTGGGTTCTAATTGCTGGCTGCTTCTATTGTCACGGCTGGTAAGTGAGTTAGTTCGTTGGTTAGTCAGAATCGCTTGGAGGTGAACTGAAGTAGCTGCAGCTACTCCGCAGCAGCAAGACCAACCTGGATTTTCAGCGATACATTCCAGTCCTGGTGAAGCCGGAGTGGGAAGAAGCCAGGCACGGATGACTGATACGAAATGTCGCAATTCGCGCAGTGTAAGAAGACAGAGCAGTGTGTGGTGTACGGCAGTGCACTGCCCCTTCTTCTTACAGTTTGCGGTTTGTGCTACCATCATCACTTGATCAGTGCCTTCTGGCAGTCCTTTGAACGCCACCACTCTGCTGCAACTGCTTCGTGCGTCAACCGTCGCCCGCAATTACACAGCGACCTCATCCTCACCTAGCTCAGCTGGATTTGTGTTTCGCAAGAATGGGTTAGGTTATGAAGTGTATGGCGCATCTCTCTCTCTCTCTCTCTCTCTCTCTCTCTCTCTCTCTCTCTCTCTCTCTCTCTCTCTCTCTCTCTCTCTCTCTCTCTCTCTCTCTCTCTCTCTCTCTCTCTGTCAGTCTCTGTCTGTCTGTCTTTCTGTTTGTCTGTCTGTCTGTTTCCCCCCACTCTGTCTGTCTGTCTTTCTCTGACTCTGCCTCTCTGTCTCTGTCTGTCTGTCTCTCTGTCCCTCTCTCTGTCTCTGTCTCCCTCCCCCTCCTCTCTCTCTCTCTCTCTCTCTCTCTCTCTCTCTCTCTCTCTTCTCTCTCTCTCTCTCTCTCTCTCTCTCAAATTGCCGTGCATGCTTGCGTTGCTCCCACTCTTGTTTGATAACTCTGACACAGTGCTGCTAAATAAATAACACTTAGTAATTGGCCGCCGTCACAAGCACACGGCGAGAAGCAAGTCAGTGGCCGCCTCATTGCACCTTCGCTATGCCACTCATTCTGGCTCGAGATTGAACGTAGAACTGCCAGGTACCTTTCTGCACGTGTTGAATGCAGACATAGAGCGTTCCAGTGTTTTGGATTATTGTGAGTATAACCTAAAGAACGTGTGTAACCACGATCGCCGAGTGTTCCCATTACTGTCATTTCGCAAGCTTTGTACCAGTGAAGACATTTTTTTTTTTTTTTTTTTTTTTTTTAATGACGGTATTTCATTCTGCGTGTTAATGGTCACTTTTCTTGGTATTTCTAGTCAAGGTTAGTCCTCTCAATATTCCTGATTAAGACTTCTCGCGTCATTCCTGATCAAGGCTGCTGTCCTCGGCATTCCTTATCAATATTGCTTCTCTTGGCATTCCTGATCAAGGCTGCTTTCCTTAGCATTGCTTATCAAGGTTGTGTCTCTGACTTCCTGACCAATGTTAATTCTCTCAGTATTCCTTACCAAGGTTAATTCTCTCAGTAGTCATGCTCAAGGTTGCTTCTCTCGGCACACCTTATGAAGACTGCTTCTCTCAGCAGGCTATATTCCTGATCAAAATAGCTTTTCTTAGCATCCTATAACAAGATTGCTTCTCTCAGTAGGATTCCTATTCCTGGTCAACGTAATTGCTTCTCTATGTTCTTGATCATGTCAAGGTTGCTTTTTCTCGGAATTCATTATCAAGATTGCTTTTCTACATTCCTGATCAAGGTTAATTCTCTCAGTATTCCTGATCAAGGTTGTTTCTCTCAGTAGGATATTACTTATCAAGATTGCTTCTCTCTGTAGTCATTATCAACGTTGTTCCTCTCGGTATTCTCTATAAACAAAAAGATTTTTTTTTAAAGGGGAAAAAAAAAGCTTCTTGTGGTATTCCTGATCGGTGTGGTTCTCTCGGTATTCCTGATAAAGATTGTTTCTCTCAGTAGGCTGTTCCTGATCAAGATTGGTTCTCTCCGTAGTCATTATCAACGTTGTTTATCTCGGTATTCCTTATAAAAAATAAATTAAAAATTGCTTCTTGTGGCATTCCTGATCAGTTTGGTTGTCTCAGTACGCCTGATCAAGATTGCTCCTCTCGGTATTCCTGAACACGGTCGCTTCTCGCCCTGATGACGATTAGCTTACATACACCTAGCAGCACTGGCAGTAACTTAATTTAACATTCAGCACGCTGGGGAAACGAAAACCTGTACGAGTAGCGCCACACCATGCTGTTGCAATGAGAATGTTTTTGCATTGGTTGTGTACTCTGGAGGTTCTAGTTTTGCAGTTAGTTTAATTTGTAAGCGTCTTCTTCGCTAGGCGGAGGTTACCTGTTGGCACACTTACACCAATCTGAAACATGAAACAAGATCCAAACACATAAAAGATTCAAATAAACGCTTATTTATAATGACATAGACACACTGTCTGCAAATTTCTCGGTAATCCCCTTCGTCAAGCCACAAAACGACGCTTAACGTTTAAACGGTTAAAAACGATGAAAAATGAGATGACTTATCTTCTGATTGGTTGAGTTGTTGTTCGGTGCTTAGAAAGATGTTGGTCAACATTCTAAATAAGCGTTCTTTTTAATGTGTTTGGCGCTCCTCTCACACACTTACAGTTCCGAAACGTGGCTCTCCACATGTGCTTCATCATTCCTTGTTCTGCCCTCCACTACCCCAATGCCAATGCAAATCACAAGCGCCTACATTTCTACGAACCTGTCTTGTCTGCACGTATGGTTTCTCTCTCCTGCCCATCTTTTAACATTTTGATTGTGTTGTGTCTATGCACATTCGATCTGTCGTCTGGAGCCGAGGACATCTGTCTCTTGCACCGTATTGTTCGAGTTTGTTCTCTGTGAATAATGGTGTGGGTATCGACTGTAAATCAGACTTTATTAGACCATCATTTCCCGAATCGGCTACTGATCTATTGTCTTCGGTACATTTCTTTTAAAGCCATATACTGAGCTGTATAGTTTGTTCCCTCATGTCACTCGAGGCTGTTATTGTCTTGGCTTTATCCGAAGGTATTTGTATCCCCGGTGTAGCCACAGCAGTGTTATTAGTGGTAACTGTGCTTACTGCGGTTGACGGGATCCTGCAGCTTATGTGTTCCTGATTTAGGCCCACAGTCTTGTCTTCTTCTCTTTGTGTGTGTGTGTGTGTGTGTGTGTGTGTGTGTGTGTGTGTGTGTGTGTGTGTGTGTGTGTGTGTGTGTGTGTGTGTGTGTGTGTGTGTGTGTGTGTGTGTGTGTGTGTGTGTGTGTGTGTGTGTGGTGTGTGTGTGGTGTGTGTGTGTGTGTGTGTGTGTGTGTGTGTGTGTGTGTTGTTTGTTTGTTTGTTTGTTTGTTTTTGTGGTTTGTTTTTGGTTTTGTTGGGGGGGGGGGGGAGGGGGTCTTCTTCTTTTTTAAGGGTGTTTGTTGTCGTTATTGTTGTTGTTGTTGTTGTTGTTGTTGTTGTTGTTGTTGTTTGTTTGTTTGTTTTTTCTTTGTTTTTTCCGGTGTCAGTTGACTGACTGATGGTAACTGTTTGCAAAGTGTGTCTATTGTGTCTTAGCCATGGTGATATTGAGATCAAGCATGATCAAAATGGTTCGTACTAATTTCTTCGTCTTATACACAGTGAGTCCAGTTGACAAAAGTCCATCTCCCAGCGTGATAGGTGTGTGCTGTCCGGTGGTCATTACAATCACGTCAGAGTTTCAGGTGCCATAATAACGCCAGCGACAAGCACTTTGTTGCATACTTCTTCACATCAGCTCTAGCCCTTTCAAACATCAACATTCTGAAACAAGAATGACTTCTCGGGTTCTAAAACAAGATCCAAACACATAAAAGGGTCAAAAGAAGGCTATGCATTAGGACAAAACACAAACTGCAAATTTTAGGGGTAATCCCCTTTACCAAGCTAAAAACCGACACTTAACATTTAAACAGCGAAAAACGATTTAAAAACAAAATGAGATGAGAAGCTAAACTACTCATATGTTTGGGTTGAGCTATGTTGTTTTCCTGTCCAGTGCATGGTCATGACAAAATTCAAGCAAGCACTGGACAGGAAAACAACATAACTCACCAAAAGTGGTTTAGCTTTCTATCTCATAAAAATTCATCGTTTTTCAACTTTTAGCTGTTGGTTAAGTGTCGTTTTGTAGGTTGATAAAGGGTATTACCCCGAACATTTGCATGTTGTTTTTGTCCTAATAAATAACGTTCTTTTGGACATTTTGTATGTTTGGATCTCCTTTTAAAGATAATTTTTCAGTCCCTCAAAGCTGATTCTTCCTCTGTTCCTGCGATCAAATCATCTTTTTTTCTGAAAGTTCTGAATTCATTCCTACAGCCCAGCCCCCCCCCCTCCCCTCCCCTTCCCAACCTCCCCCCCCCCCACTCCCCCCATAAAACCCAACTACTCCTAAGTCCTATTCTTCCACTGAATCCATTTTATGTTTAGTCATCCCATTTCTGAACTTGCAGTCCATTTTATTTTAATTTAGTTACATTGACCATTTTGTGTTATGGACATGCGGTATGCATGGTATTTCCAGACCCGCTACAAATGGACCTGAGCCGTCATCACGCCCATAGCCTCCTCGGACTCGTTTCGCCACACTTGCTGCACTGCAAATGAACAGTCATCATCATCATATACATCCCATCTTCAGACTTGTCTTGCCAGACTTGTTTCTGTGCACTGCAAATGGACACACCATCGATCGCCTGGAGGAGAGAGGCGTGGAAAGAAGATGCGCTAGACGATCTTCCTTGAAAGGACGAGAGAAAGCCATCATCAAACAGACGAACATTAGAACCATTTCTGACAGACGGGGTGAAGCGCATATGGGCTTTTCCGGGCGCATAGATGCCATCTTGAACTGAACTAAACTGCAAATGGACAGTCATGATCATCATGTCCAGTCTCTCCACATATTCGTTTTTCTTGCTGCACTGCTAATGGTCATCATCATCATGTCCACTCCCTCCTCGGACTTGTTTTGCCGCTGTGGCCGTTCATTAGCTTCATTGTCCAGGCACTGACAGGAGCTCATAGACTGTAAGTCATCAGGTTATGAATGGCGGGTATACCGCCTCCCACGCGCTGCCCTTGCATAACACGTCATGTCACCTAGAGCACCCCTTGGGTGAAACCAAATGAAAGAAAACATCTTAGCAGGATATCTGAAGCAGCTCTTGCATAACACCAGATGCCCACAAACGAGATCCAGAGACAGTTGCAAATGAAGTATAGTAGGATAAAAGACTGCATGGTCACAGAATCGACAACAAAGACATTCTAGCCATTGAAAATCAGGCCAAAAGTATTGGTTAAAAATTCAGTCTGATATAGTAAAATGTTTATCAGCTCGACAGGAACTTTATTTTAGACAGTCAAACTCTACATGATCCAAATTTTGCGATATACATAATTATATACTTCTCAGAAATTCCCTTCCTGGCCTCAAGAAGAACAAGTACTTTCTATGGAGTGGTGCACGTTATAAACCAGCTATGATTTCCTCATGTAGCTTTAGTGAGCCGGTTTGGCCTAGCGGTAAGGATTTAGGCTGGTAAGCAGACGGACCTCAGTTCAAATCTGCTTCGGTTCTCCTTTCTCTTCAAAAGTTGTGGTCTGTGGACATTGTCTTGTGACTTTGTCCCTCACAATTATGAAACATTAAAATGGCTCTCATCGCTGCCCATCTTAATGCACGAGTCTTTCTGTTGGTGACAGTGTAGCGATAGGAATATAATCTCCCTCTCCCCCCCCCACCTCCCTCCCCCCCCTTCTCCCCGTCCCTTATAAACCTCATGGTTTCTGTGGACGTTAAGCACCATGTTTACTTACCTCATGTAGCGACCTACGTAATATAGTCACGATTACATTATACCCGTTACCTTCGTACCAACTTACCGAAAATGTTTGCGTGAGCACATTTAACCCTGTTGGAACAACAATAAGTTAATAAAGCCTTAATGTAGCCTGAG
>CAUZXP010000235.1:0-90527 GCA_963584105.1 Alviniconcha strummeri
TGTAGGCTTTTTGCTAACCACTGAAGTGTGTTTGGTAATGGCAGGCTGCACGCAGTAAGCAGGGCATGGAGGCGTGGTTTAAAGATCTGGCTGGCAGCAAACCCCTTGCCCAGCTCAGCAGAAAGGTATGGGCATTCAGTGTTTTTCTTTTTGTTATTATATCTTCTCCCTTCATCATGTAATAAGCACCATCTGTATTGACTACAAATGTAATTGGATGCTACTTTATACAATTTAAAAAAAAAAATCTCCACAGTATTACTTTTAGCTCTGTTAATATTAATTTTGACCAAGTCTGCATTGCACCTTTTTTCCCTTGTCCTTCATCCCTCTTCTTACTCCCTCACCCCCCCTTTTTTTTTTTTGAGGGGGGGTGTGGGGGGTAATTATGTAATTTTCTAAAGTTAAGATTCAGGTGCCCCAGGAAATTGGTGTGCATCAATGAACTGGAAAAGTGCGTAAATAAAATTTATAAATATGTATGTAGGTATTGTGTGTAAAGCTACATGTTCAGTGACTTTTCTTTCCATTCTCCATACTGCCCCCATGTCTTGAACTCTCTCATTTGGATGAGAACTGGCACGTTAAAAGCCTCATTATTATTATAATATATATGCAAATTGGCCTGGAATCAGAAATTGTACTCTTGTATGCCTTTCTAAGTCCCAAGATTGTAGCTGTGTGGTGTATTCTGATGGCCAGGTGCCCACATTCAACAAAAAGGAGGAGATATTCTCCACCTTGTGTGAGTACTCGGTGCCACTGGTGCGAGCAGCCTGGTTTATCAAGATGACTGCTGCTCACAACATGGCCACACAGGATTCACGAATACGTCGTCGTCAAGCTGCTGACCAGTCCATTGGTATGTTTTCAAGTTTTGGTCCTTGTCTAGTTTTACCTTGTTTGGGGTGGGGGAGGGGTAAATGAAATTTCAGATGCATGGTGGGCTTATGACTAATATGTGGTAATCCTTAAGTTTGGCAAAACTTACAATCAGTTTTGACACCATGAAAGATGATAACTAATAACCTTTGTAATCATGTAGAAAAAAGGAGTGATGAGTGGTCTTTATTGGAAACAGGAGATTTTGAGTGTGTTTTGAGACATGGCAACTTATAAAATGATCAACAACATGTGTGGATGGACAATAATGATGTTATACCAACATTTTGTTGTATTTCATTTTCTGTGTCTGCAACTTAATTCTCCTTTTTGGCTTCAGTAAAACTGGAAGAAATATTTGAAAATCAGTGAGCTGTAATTGCTTTCTTGAACATGAGTAAATCCCTACAAAATCCCAGAAAATTAACTTCATGTTACCAAACTGACCCAGCTACCACCCCTTCCCCCATTTCCATTCTGATTTACACCCCCAACATCATGCAGTTCTACCTTTCCTGCCTGTGATTGGACTATTGTGAGATGTCTGAATCAAAGGTCTGTAATGACAGCCTTCACATACTGATTTATGACAACATTAGAGCAAACCAGACGCATCCCTACACAGGTCAAGGCAGGGCTGCTGTGCACTTAAAAGCCACCATTTACTTGTTCAAGGAAGAAACGCGGGAGTTGTTGCCCATCCTGTTACACTGAAACCTGTGACAAGTATAGAAGGCTGACAATGAAACGGATCAAATCAGGGCTTCAGCATCATTGTTGGCCTCTCCCATTATGATAAGCTTGGTTAAGTATGGTAGCCCTACAGTGGCCTCACTCTTCTGACAGGTGCACGCACTTCATTTGATGGCTTCTAGCTGCAGTCACTACCAGTGATTGTTTCAGATTGGATGTGGTCATGAAATGCCTGCAAGAGCAGGTGGTGCCAGTTCCGTTCCATTGGCTGACCCTTGGCTGCAAGAAAGTTGCATGATGGGACCTGTGATTGTTGGAGACTGGACGGCAGCAGTCTCTGACCAAAAATATGTGGAAGAGTAACTGCAGCAGTCCGGTTTCCCTTTTTTGACCCATACCTGCAGTCGATTTATGTGATGGGACCAGTTATTGTTTCAGACTGGACGCAGTCGCTGACAAAATACCTGCGAGAGCAGCTGCAGAAGATCCAGGAGCACTACCACAGTGGTGCCAATGGCCCCCAGACCTCCTTCCTCCTGGCCAACCACAACTCCCAGGCAGACATGGAGCATGCTGTCAAACAATGGGGTTACTGTACACGCCTGGCCAAACACATGTACAACGTGAGTCACGTTCATGGTAAAGTATCACACCAAGTACATAACTTTTGAAAAGGAAAAATAAACAAAGACAGAGAGGTTGGTTTATTTTTACAGGAACACATTGCCTATGAACTGTATTGTGCATTTTTTTGTTTTGTTGGTCCCTCCCCAGAGACTTCCCTCTTCTCAAAGCAAACCCCCCAAAAGAAGCATTTTGTTCTATGTTTGGAGTGTGTTCAGAGGGAGAATCACTCAGATTCTTGTGCTAAGCTTGGACATTAGCGTTGATTTGTTTTTTACAGGAGGGTTTGTTGGATCGGAACGAGACATTGACGTGGTTGGTGGAACTGTTGGAGAAGATGAGAAATGCAGATGACACAGTGCTCAAACTGCTGCTGTACCAGATTGACAGTGTAAGTGATGGGAGAGAGGCTGAATGGGTGATGGAGTGAGAAAATAATATTGGATTAATAAAAGTAATAAATGGACATTTTGATAGCACCACTAACTGTGAGTAAAACCTTCAAGGAACAAGAATTAATGAAGGAATGTCATAGAAGATGAAGAAAGCTGGCAGTTTTCCAACTGCTGCATTACCACATTGTTTTTGTGTGTGTTGTTGTTTTGCCTTTACCTGAGTGTGTTCAGACATTGTGCAGAATATTCAGTGTGACTGTGTTCTGGCATTGTGTGGTTGTGTTTTGTTCAGTCTTGGCATCTGTGCGCTTAAGAAAGCTCATATGTGCTCCACCCTGTCTTTTGGAAGTTTCCAAATGTTGCCTTTGAAACAGTTCCGATATTTGCCTGATTGAGAATGACTCTTTTTCTTGTCCTTCAAAGGAAGATTGAGTGCTTCCTTTTTCTGTGCCTCTATCTCCAGGTGGTCAGTGGTGTAATGTCCCTGTCTTTCTGTTCTGATTTTGTGTAATCATTTTCTTGGTCATTGGATGCCTCTTCTGTCATCAGGTGATTGTGTTCTGACAGTTTGTGACAGTGTACTGTCATCGTGTGTTGATGCAAGAGTCTTTTGCTCTGTCACTGTGTGATGAAGTATTCTGTCAGGCTCACTGTGTGACTGTCACTGTGTAATTAAATGTTCTGTCTGTGTATAGCTGTTCTGCAGTTGTGTGGCTGTGATGTTATATTGGGTGCTGGTGTCATCTCATTACAGTATATTGATGAAATCACCTTCTCGGCCCTGCTGTCACGGAGACTGGCCTACTTTTGCTGCAAGTACCTGCAGCAAATGTGTGCTGATGCTGGCAGCATGTCACCACGGACACAGTCTCCTATGGTTACTGCAAATGCTAGTGGGTGAGTCCTGTTCAGAAATGTATGGCAGAGGTGGGACGTCTTCATGGATTTACTGACGTTAGTATGTGGGAAAACGCTATGGTGTATAAAGATTACTTTTGTAGCACAAGTCCTAGAAAAGTCTCAGTGCACTGCACTGTGGAGGGGTAAGGAGTGACAATGCACAGTGCATTGCAATGTAAAGGGGTAGGGGGTAACGATGCACAGAAGTTTCACAGTTGCTTTCTCTAAATGGAGGGAAAAAACACAACTTGTACCACGTGTCCAACAGTTGTTTGCAGGGTGGGGGGAGGGAGCCAGTTTTGGTGTGTGTTTTTACTTTTGTGAAGTGAATTTCAACCCCCCTCCACCCCTGCACCCCCCAAAAAGCCTAATTCCAGTGAATCTTTTTAACTTTTCAGTTAGGTGGGGATCCCATTAGCAGCGCATGCCTTCTTGGCTTTACTAGTTGTACATGTTTCCTCCTTTTTTCTTGGACCAGTGTCCATTTCTGTAGTGCAGTCTAACTCATGATGAGCAGCCACCCTTAATGTCACAACAAGAGTGCACTGAAATGAGGTGTCTTTGGGAAATGAATGAAAATGTGTATATAATTATATGATATATGAAACATCACTGCCCTGTATAAACTGGACTGAAGACAAAAGAGAATTTGGAGTTTGGGTGTTATGATGGAGGTTGCCATTTTCTTGTTTTGATGGCAGACCTCCATTTTTCAGCTGTGGCCATTTGGATGAAAAGAATTAGTGGGGAATGGAAGGGAAGAGGCATCATGGGCTCCATCAACAAATATACACACGGCTGCTTTTAACTCAATTTCTCCTCCCATTCGGTAAAAAATTGTGTTTGAAAGTCCTGAGAACACAACAGTCAGTGTCACCATTCTGTGCCAAGCAGTTTATTTAGTGATATCACAGATCATAGACAAGGCCAGCATGTGTGGCACATGTAGTGCCCAGTGCTCAGTCAAAGCAGAAAAGTGCTTTCGTATAAATACTGGTATCTACAGCAACTAAATGGATCACGCCCCAAAAGATATTTGCACAGTTTGTACATTTTTGGACCATTCTGCATGTTTCCCTTTGAAGCATTTTCTTTTTGTCATTGTTCTTCATTATTTAAACGCTGCTTCCAGGGCCATGACAACGACCAGCAACAACCAGTACCACTCCACCCACCCCTTTGCTGCAGTGTTTGCCGAGTACCGCGACTGTCCGCAGCATCGCTCCATTGTCATGAAGCTTTGTGGCATCATACAGACCATCACGCTCCGCTGCCCCACAGCACTAGTGTGGAACTGGCTGGGTGACGGCAAAACCTCCCTGTTCATCTGCGGGTCTCCACTGGACATCTTGCCCTGCAACCCTTCCAGCCTTCCCATGCTGCCCAGCCCCCAAAACCAACAGATAAGGGCCCAGATCCGGGTATCTGAGAATCTGATTCGGCAGCGCGGGAGGGCAGCGGAGGTAAACTGGTCGTCGGATAAGTGTCAGCAGTCACAGACAGGTGAGTGATAGGTGTTTTTCATTGATTTTGATCGCAAGGTCACTAGCAGAGCCAGAGGATTGAGACAGAGGATTTTGACGTCCTGTCAAGTGCATGAGGTCATCTCGGGATGCCAGAATGATGATGGCCTGCTGTGTTGGCAGACCCCTGTGTAATCTCCTGTGCTATCTCCTATCTGTAGCTATCATTTGCTTTCCTCCATTGGCTTATTTTCAAATTCTACATGCTTTCTTGAACTTGTGGGAATGAGGAGTAGGTTTTTTTGGGGGGGGTGTTTTTAATGGATTTTTCTGCATGATTATTACACTTGCAGTTAGATTTCCATCACCCATAAAACTGGCAGCAGTAGTAACAATGCTAGAGTGACCTCCGTGGCACAGGCTCAGGACCCTGGCCCCAACCTCCTCCCCTCCCACACATTTCCATTTCCGTGTCACCTGCATGTGTTGCTTTTTTTTATTCTACATCTACTGACAGATTTTTGTATTGGGAAGATGACAGCTTTTCTTGTATCTTTTTTTGTTTGTTTTTTGGGGGCTCTTTTATTTTTTTAAAGTGGTTTATATTGTTTATGGCTATTATATTAAAACATTTTTTTTATATAGATGTGCAGGGTTATTGACATTTTGGAAAAACACCCATGCACTGGTGTAGCCCACAGGAAAGGAAGAACCAGTACAGTCTGGTACCAGTTCTTCAGTGTCGTGCCAAAAGATGCTCAGGATGCTCCATGGTTTCCCCCCCTGTTCTTCTCATTTGATTTCACGGTTACAGTTGACTGCCTTCCAGAGCTGTCTTTTCTTTTGAGGTTGCTTATTGCCAACATTTTAGCATTATCAGGGAAAAAAATCCAGAGTTATTTATGATTGTGACACAGTGCAGGTGAATACACCTTTACCTATGAGGGCGTGTGAAATCACTCGTGTTAGTGTCACATACCACAGGTGATTTTCTTTTTTCAAAGTTGTTTTATTACATTATATATATGTGCATTAAAGTACAAATATAATACAACACAGTATATGAAGTAGAATTCTTAAGACAATTTACTATACATGCAACATGAAGAGAGAAAAAGCATAGTGGTGAGGTAGTAGGTAGAAAAGACCAAACCAAATGTTATTACTTGTGTAATTATCTGTTCCTTGATCGACAAAATCCTGCCGTTTCAGGGTACATCACCAGCAAAGTTCTGACTGTGTTGGATATTCTTGATCGGCATTGCTTTGATCGTGTGGACAGCACAACATCCCTTGACATTCTGTACAACAACATTTTTGCTGTCATCCATAGCAAGGAAGGAAATGAGGTAAGCCTTACAACTTGGCCTGTTAGCTCACAGGTGATGCACAAAACTTTAAGAGTAATGGCAGTCATTTGTATAGTGCTACATCTCACCGGCAAGAACAAGCACACCTCACTTTACAAGATCAACAAAAATATATGCATTAAAACTTCAGAAATGATAATTCTATAGTCATAATATTGCATTCCTCACACACACACACACACACACACACACACACACACACGCACGCACACACACAAGGAATGTAATGAGAACTGAGAGCGGCGAAGTGGGGGGGGATGCAGATAAGAAGACACGACTTGAAATCACTCGTGTTATTGTTTGAAGAGGTGAGTTTTAATTACAGTTTTGAAGGCATGGGAGGATTAAGTATGACGGAAGGGAGAGAATTAACTCGAACATGCGAGACTTACCTTTGGTAAGGTGATGCGCTGTTTGCCATTTGGCCGATACATGTAGAACTGCGACAGTTATCAATTATAGATAGTGACGCATGCGCAATCCTCACACTTCAGAAGGGATAATGCACACTAATTAGAGAGATTTCCTCTAGATACGATCACTTGAATGTGATACAAATATTTAAGGGAGGGAATTGATAACTGTCGCAGTTCTGCATGTATCGGCCAAATGGTGAACAGCGCATCACCTTACCAAAGGTAAGTCTCGCATGTTTGAGTTAATTTGACCTTAACATGCCACTGCAACATTATCAATGATACTTCAGAGCAATTAGTGTGCATTATCCTTTAAAAACAGATATCTACTCACATTATTTCTGATGGAAATAGGATTCCAAAATCATCTGCCCCATGTTTGTTACAGGCTCCCATTTGTAGAACCTGGTAAAAGTTGATGCTGAAGACCATCCAGCAGCTTTCAAGACAATGTCTATAGGTAGACCTTTACTGGCTGCAGCAGATGTGCTGTCAGAAATGGAAAAACAAGGCCAGCATGTGTGGCACATTACAGATGTGCTGTGTGCACCAAACTGAGTGTCCACTCCCGCTTTATGCAACACGTCTCGAATCCACCTGGCAAGGGTATCCTTGCTGATGGGAAGATGAGGCTTAAGATAGCTGAGCAGGAGTTGAGTGTGTCCATCCCTGAACACTTTAGTTCGTCTGAGGTATTCTTTAATAACCTCCACAACACAAATGTTCTTATTTCTTGGAAATGATAACAGTTCGATGGGGGCCAAATGTTTACCCTGCTTTGACTGTTTTAATAGGGATGTTATGTAAAAGACACACTTGTTGTCTTCCAATTTCATACTCTTAACAGACAGTTTATGAATTGTTTGACATCGCTGGCCTGTTAATAAGGCCAACAGCATCACCAGCTTGTGAGAGAGTTCCTTCAGTGTTAGTTTATCATTAGGAGCGTAACACTCCAACACATTAAGTACAGTATCTACATCCCAGGTGTGGCTGTTTTTGGGTAGGACTGGTTTCAGTTCAAACACGCCTTTCATAAAGCGTCTGACTATCTTGTGCTGACCAAAGTCTACAACATCTGCAATGTTCAAATATGACGATAACGCAGACCTGGTGACACAGATGGCACTGTAGCCCAAACCTGATTTATACAGGTGAGCTAAAAAGTTCACAGCTTCACTTATAGACTGCGATATGGGATCAGTGTGTCTGCTGTGCGCATACCTGCGCCACTTTGCCACATAGCAGGCATATCTCTTTTGGGTTTTGGTTCTCCAGGATGAACACATGATGTCTGTAGCTTGTTTCGAAAACCCTGTGCATCTGAAGCTACTCCTGATAGTTCGCAGATAATTAGTCTCAGTTTTTGAAGTCGATGTTCCTCTGCTGGACTTTGTGGTAGACTTAACAGATTCTTCCTCACTGATACTAGCACTGGGTAGTTTATCAGCATCTTTGCTATCAGTGGAAACCATGGTTGATTTGGCCAGTCTGGTACCACTATGGCAAAATTTTTGCAACACTTTAGGAATGACGCAAAATGGTGGAAAAGCATAAACTCTTGTATTATGCCAGTTCAAAGTGAAAGCATCAACTGCTTTTGCTCCGGGGTCAGGTTTGCAAGAAACATAGATGCTGAGTTGTGGTGTTTTTTTTTTATTCCTCCTGACAGACTACTGAACACCAAGGAACAGGATGCCAGGTGTACATAACCTATTTACATTGAAAGTGGTAGCATACACTGTTTGTGGGAAGCTTACTCTGATCTATTCTGATTATTTTGTAGATGTTGATTGTTTTCAGTTCTGTTTTTAGCATGTATCTCCAGCTTGTTGTCTTAACGCTGTTAAAAGTAATGACTATTGTTTTCTCAGGCTCCTCTGAGTGATGAACCTGTGATCCGACTGCTCATTGACTGGGCGGTGAGCACACAACGCACTGGTGAACACAGAGCCATTGTCACGGCAAAGATTCTAGAGCGTCGACAGAATGAGCTCAGACCAGTGGTAAGATATCATTTGTACTGACATATTTGGGAGGAAGCTTGTTTAAATAAATCCAACCCATTAACTAGTGTAGTTTTTTTCCAAAAGAATTTACACTGAATGAATTGCTCAAAGCTGTGAAAAAAAATTGCCTTCATTGAATATTGTTGATTTTGTTGTGTATATATATGTGTCAAGCCTTTTTGAAGGGCCATAAGAAGTGATGATTTTTTAAGTTATATATATATATGCATTGCTTACGTTGCCAATTTTATTGGCTTCCAAAAAAAAGAAAAATATATGTTGAACAGAGAAACATTGCTTAGTTGACTGGCGATGTTTTATGAGTTTTAAATAAAGGAAAATGTGAGGGGCATTTGGCACAATCTGAGATATTGCATCAACTGTGCGCATTAATCAGACTATGAGGCTGTCATATGATCTGACCACAATACATTAAACTGTGAGATTGGCTTTTGGCTTTTGTTTTCTATGTCAGTATAACAACCAGCAGTAGCTTTATCGCATGTTCTGATTGTGTATGATACCAGAAGTACCATGATGGTGAGATGATGGAGGACAAGGATGAGGGAGGGTCTGATGAATTGGTGTCTGTTGGTGTTCCACCATTCCAGTCTTTACTCATGGACTTTCTGGATAACCGAGCTCCTCTGCTGGGTAAACATCATTTTCAGTCTGTTGAAGGGTTGTGCTATAGCTGTTATAAGCACCAATGTTACAGTCTGTTGAAGTGTTACAGTCTGTTGAAGGGTTGTGCTATAGCTGTTATAAGCACCAATGTTACAGTTGTCAAAGGGTTGTGCTGTAGCTGTTATAAGCACCAGTGTTACAGTCTGTTGAAGGGTTGTGCTGTAGTTTTTATAAGCACCAATGTTACAGTCTGTTGAAGGGTTGTGCTATAGCTGTTATAAGCACCAATGTTACAGTCTATTGTGCTGTAGCTGTTATAAGCACCAATGTTACAGTCTGTTGAAGGGTGGTACTAGAGCCGTTATAAGCACCAATGTTACAGTCTATTGTGCTGTAGCTGTTATAAGCACCAGTGTTACAGTCTGTTGAAGGGTGGTACTAGAGCCGTTATAAGCACCAATGTTACAGTCTATTGTGCTGTAGCTGTTATAAGCACCAATGTTACAGTCTGTTGAAGGGTGGTACTAGAGCCGTTATAAGCACCAATGTTACAGTCTATTGTGCTGTAGCTGTTATAAGCACCAATGTTACAGTCTGTTGAAGGGTGGTACTATAGCCGGTATAAGCACCAATGTTACTGTCTATTGAAAGCTGTAAGCACCAGTTTTACAGTTTGTTTATGTTCTGTGTGACTGACTTTGCAGAATTATTATTAAACCTCTCGAATGAAGTTGATGTGTTCTGAGATGTTATTTTAACATTGTCGTTGATATTCTGAGTGATGATGGCTTTCATAGAGCTTGGGCTGTTTACACCTTTTACAGTACCTTCAGCCATTTTTATTGTAAAGCTTGCAAGAAAGTGAAAAAAACACAAAGAAGAATGAGTTGTATTTTCCTGTTTTGAATGTGAATTGATGTCTTGACCATTATTATGATTTCAGAGGAACACAGCAATGATGAACAAAAGCAGGCATTCAGAAACCTTATCTTGCTCTTCCACGAGTTGATCCAGCATGATGTGTTCTCCCATGATGCCTACATGTGCACACTCATCTCCCGTGGTGACCTTCTCTGCTCTCCCTCCCTAATGCAGTCCGCAGACAGCGTGGCACCATCTAGTGTCAAAAGTCCTAGCGAGATTTTGAAAAATGATGTAAGTGCAGAAAAGCTCACAAACATTGAGTAATTAATTGATTTGTTTTGATATAACCCCAAAACAACCCCAAAAGAGATGAAGATATTTCTGTGTGGTCACTGACTGAATGGTCATTATGACAATGGTGATGATGGTGTTGCAGCACCAGGATGATATCAAAGTGGACATGGGCATTCACACAATGGAGCTAGATCTCAGCAGCCTCATTGGAAGTATGAAGGAGGACCCTCGATCTAGCCCAGAGCCACCAGGTAAACCTTATGCTCATTATTCTCAGTTTCCTTTTTTTTGGTCTGTTGGGTCACCAGCCATATTGCTGATGAAGTGGCACTTGCTGGCTGCAGACTTACAGCTACCAGACAGCTGCCTCCTCTTCGTGCTTGACACTGCCCCGTGTCTGTCTTTTTTTGTGTGGTCCTAATAGGTGTTCATAGATTGTTTTTACTTTTTATTTCTCTTTCCTGTGTGTGTGTATGTGTGCTGTCTGTGTTTTATCTGTCTGTTGTTTGCTTGTTTGTTTTTTATCCTTGTTGCAACTAGAAGAAAGCTGCGTGTGAGTTTTGCATTGCTGTTTGGCTTATTCAGAAGCAGGGCTTTCCTTTTTTTTTTTTTTTTTATCATGCATCTTCACATTGTCATGGTCTTTAAAATCTGTGAACTGAGAAAGGTACATTGTTTTATTCCTAGTGGTACCTCAGCAGAGGCAGTAGAACTAGCAGGCATTGTTTCTTTATGCATGGTGACCAAGTGTGAGACCATATCAAAGATTTTTCTTGAATGTTTTGCTTTGTGTATTTATGTGTACATTCATTTGTGCTCATTTAAAGCCTACATTACATTGTTTATTAATTTGTTTTGTTATGTGTGTACTAATTTACTTAGCTTTTTTTGTGTAGTTTGGGCAACTGTTTTGTTCACTATCATTTTGTAGGCCTTGCCCTTCCCATGGGAGTTCTTGCAGGTAAGGTTGTGTCCCTTGACTCCAGGCATGACAGTTACTCCTCCTTTCCTTTCTGCACTTTCTCCTTCTGCTGCTTTGACAGTGCCCTTGCATGCTTGCTGGGATGTTGCGTCTCTCTCACCTTTGGGTTCCATCCATCTTCCATCTTCCACTAGGCCTTGTTGGTTGTTGTCAAATCAAGACTGATGGTTTGTGGGTGGATGGTGTTGTGTGTTTGCATGGTTTGTTAAAGTGACATGACTGTGTGCCGTGTTTATTTTTTGTATTGTGAGAGTGTTGTGACAGGTTTTGTATTGAGTGGTTTATTACCCCCCCCCCCCCCACACACACACACACACACACCCGCACACACACACACACACACACACACACGTATGTGCTCACACACACACACACACACACACACACACACACACACACACACACACACACACACATATATGAGCCTGTGACAAAAGGTCGTGATCTAAAGTGGGACACACTGCCTCAAAATCAAACTCCCAGTAAGCTATTTTCAGTCTTACCATTAGAAAGTGGTATGTTTCAAGTAACTATTCCCATCATCAAAAAATGGTTTTGATCCAAGTGTGTGCTGTATGGCATCAAAACGGGGGTCAGGTCAGGTGTGGACGTTTGTAACAATGGACACAGTGAATGTCATAATAATACAGAGAAAAACCATTTGTATGCAATTTTAATGCTTCTGGTGCATTTAAGTAGCTGCTAGTAATAAAATCAGAGCAGGCAGGACAAACAAATTCTGCTTTAAATGTAAAGTATTATGTAATCACTGTGTCCAAATTTTGCGCTCAAGAATCTAGTTCTACAAATAATCATTTCAAACACATAACAACTTCAGTAAAGTTTTCAAACAAGGAACACTTTATTTCATAGTATACACTGTAATGATAAATGCAAAAAAAATGCAAGGCAGGAGGCATATTCACACATTCCAGCTTGTTTAAGTGGACGAACGTAACACTATGGCAGTGGAAACAGTCTATGAAAACCAAGATACTATTTCACCCAGACTGAACAAACAGCACACAACTGTAGTGAATCTAGGCACAGTAACAGTATGATATGACAGGTTAAACTTAAAGGAGCGACTTTCTGAACATGCAGATCACATTAAAACTTTAGGACAATTTATAAGACCCCCCCCCCCAAAAAAAAAAAAAAAAAAAAAAAAGACATCCTTTCAAACTAAACCTGTCAATCACTGTCAGTGAAAAACTGCTGCCTCACTTTGCAGTCAGTGTCAGGGAAACTTTTTTTCTGTTTGCAATCAAGAAATCCCAATAAGATAAGTCCGGTGGTGAGAGCCTGAAGAACATGCTTCCTTTTTGTGTGTGAAGAACTGGATCCATACATGATTTTCTGCTTGGCACACTTCCAGAACCTGCCACAGTTATCAAAAGTAACATAATTTAATACAGACTTGAATACCAGGGACAGACAGACGTCATCTAATGTATGCTTACTAAAACTAAAAGAAAAACAACACATTAAAAATGTGATCAGGTCACAAAGTATGGCATCTTTAAGTCAGATACCTGTATTAATTTTTTCAGTATGTAAAAAAGGAAAACAGAAAAATGATACATGTACTTTGGACTATAACAATCCTAAAGTGCCCTTACATACCAAAGGTCTTTATTTATACAAGAGCAGTGACAATTTTTATAATAAATTGTAAGACAATCTTCACCCCCCACCCCCCCACCACCGGCCCCCAAAGTCGGCCTTCATGCACAGTTAATCAATAAAAATAAAAATAAATTTACAGTGGCAAGTCAACTATTACATGTAACGCGGAAAGGAAACAAAATTAAGACTGCAAAACAAAGGAAAGGGGGTAGCACTGTGCCCATGTCACGTTCACCTGCTACAAAGTTTACAGAGTACTTGTTTAATATGCACAAGCCTCCAGTCAGACGTAAAAGTTTGTAAACAACCACTTGAAGGGTAAGTAAGCTGTGAGCCATTTCAACTTTTAAATCGACCGCTTACCTAAATCAGCAATAATTACAGACATAGACGGACTGCAGACTAACGTAAGAAAAGACATCTGGACACACGTAACACAGACACAGTCACAAACTGTGTCCAAAATCTGAAATTGCCCCCTTCCCGCCATAATACGATGAAGTAAACAAAGCACACTACCAGTGCCATTTATATCACTTACTAGGGGCTAAGAAAGCATTTGTTTGGGAAAATATATGATGAGGACAGAAATTCGACACTTATGTGGGTCGTTCGTAACATTTAGGACATACGTAACAAAACAAAATAACCGGACACAGTCAGAATACTCACCGCCACCCCTTCGACGAAACCATTGTCAGCGACAAGCGGCCATGTGATGTCAACAGGAAGGCCAGTGGTAGTTTTAGAAGCGGTCAGCAGTAATTAAATGTTTGCGATGCCGATAAAATTTGCAAAAGGTCGTTCGTAACAAATGGACAAAGTTTCAGATTTTTTACTTCTGGGTAAAAAAAATGAAACACGGAAATGCCCCCAGTAAAAACATCGACTGCTTTCGGTGCGCGATTGATATGCAAATAAGAGAAGCGAAGGTCCGCAGTGAATGCAATGGCGGACGGTAGCAGACGATCTTTAAACTTACGGGAAATTTGGACACAGTCCGTTACGAACGGCCAGTGTATTTTCAGTTTCGTTTTTTTGGTTATGAAACGTCACGCATGGCTTACAAATCGACTGGATACTAAATTTAGATTATTCAGTAGTCAAATGGTGTACAAGTTGTGAAGAATAGTTCAGCTGGTTAGTTGCGGTTTTGAGCTGAAGTCAAACAACCCACGTTGTCCCACTTTCCGGAAGCCGCTTTTCGTCGATTTTCGTCAAGTATTTTTGTTTTTAATCCTCTTCTTGGGGACCAAAGCTGCCAATTTTTACTTTAACTACTCATCAATGCATACTGAATAAAAGCAACCACAGTTTCATGTAACTCTAGTAAGACGAAAATAAATAGGAGCATACAAACATACCCGGGTTAAGCGGGAGCACCTTTTGTCACAGGCTCATATACACACAAATATATATACACATATGCTCATGCACACCAGCCACATTTATCATTCCAAACAACACCTGCACTTACACTGGTACTCACAATGATGCCCACACATGCTCTCACTTGAGCACACATACACACACACAAACACCTACTCCTAATATGACAAACACCTACTCCCTTCTGGCAGCTGAAAAGATGGGTGTATGTTTGTATTGGGTTGTGTGTCTTCCTGTTGTGTGCAGTGCATGGGGTTGGAGTTACCTGCTGCCAGTTCTGTCTGTGTCAGTGAACTCTCCATCCCCTGTGGGCCTTACTTCTCCACATCACCTTTTCTTCCTCTTTGCATTATACTTTGGGGTTTCTCTCTGATGTACTCTCTTGGGCTCTAGCAACTGTCACTCACTCACACACACACACACACACACACACACACACACACACACACACACACACACACACACACACACACACACACACACACACACACACACACACACACACGCATGCATGCATACATACATAAACATGCATGCGCAAGACAATGTTTATATGGTGAGCCAAATGTCAGTGAGAGATGGTTTGGCCCCTGAACAAAAATACAAGGGCAGCAACTGGCAGGGCACACACAGAAAGTTCTCAGATTAGTGGCTGTGTTTTCGTCCTTTACGTTTTGCTTGCTCATTCAAATTGCACAGTTGGGGTCCGCTGGATGTGGACATTGTGCCCTCTGCAGAGAACCCAGAACTATCAGAGGTTCCCTCTTCTAGAGTAGGTCAGAATTAGCTCTGCATGCTGACCTACTGCCAGGATGTTCCACCTTTGTAATTTCTGCCTTCCTGGTCCATTCAGCTTCATTTGTCACAGTCCTCTTCCAACATTAATGATGTGTCACATCAACAGTAGGTCAGGCTTTAACTTCTGATTTGATGACCTGTTTTTGTTTTATTTTTTTCTTCTTTCTTCTTTTTCTCTCTATCTCTGTCTTTCTTTCTTTTTTTCTCTTCTTTTTTTCTCTTTTTTTTTTAGCATATGAACTTTACAGTTGATTTGGTGTTAACTGCAAAGAAGCAGTCACTTTTTTTTAAATGACTGCAGTTCATGAAGCTTTTCTCTTTCATTCTCTTTGTTAATGGACTTTTTGTACCTGATTAAACAATGACGACAAAGAAGAAGAGTGTAGATGAGCAGCCCTCACAGGACCACTTATTGTTGAAATAAAAAGAACAGATATGTGAGCTGCTTGGAACATCATGTTGAATGAAATGGAAACAAGACAGTTTTTTTTGTTTGGACATCCTACCCCATTGCTGTCAGAAGTTGAGTGATTGTTCTTGCCCAATAAGTCAAGCCAAGTACTTCTGTGTTCCATTTAAATGAATCAAAGGAAAACGTGGGTGCCACACATGAATTACAAACAAACAACAACAAAATAAAGTAATCTGTTTGCATTGGGATCAGGTGTGCAATGAAAAGGCTTACATTGTAGCCATAAACATTTCAGAAGAGCTTGCCAAATAATCTGTTTGTGTTGGGATCAAGTTTGCAATGAAAAGCTTACAGTGTATCCATAAACATTTTGGAAGAGCTTGCCAAGTAGTCTGTTTGCAATGTCGCTTGGATCAAATTTTCAACAAAACAGTGTATGTTGTATCCATAAACATTTGTGAAGAGCTGTGCATGGTTGGGTGTTTCCTTGCAGCCTCTGTGAAGTCCGTCAAGTCGGAGAAGGATATGCCCATTGCCAGCATGGGTGACCCCATGCCCTCCCATCTCCTCGGCCTCTCCCACCACCCCTCCCATCAGCAGCAGGTGCCCAGGGGACCTTCCCGACATCTCATCTATGCCACACACATGCCCATTCCACAGGTCAGTGGTGTCTGGGGACATTTGTGCAGCACAGCTGGTTCTGTGTGTTTAGGTTTTTGTTTAGTCCTGTGGGAGAAGGAAAGGGAGAGATGGAGACAGGCAGACTGACCGACCTAAAGGCAGTGAAAGGAAGGGAGAGATATTCAGATGGCTTGCAGTAGATGTGCTGATATTCATTGCAGTGCGAATGGCATTAAAAGGAAAAGCAAGTTGAATATTGGCATTCAGCCATGCTAAACAGCATGTAGTGATATATTAAGGACACAATAAGATCCAGGTTGCTTATGATAAAACACACACACACACACACACACACACACACACACACACACACACACACACACACACACATATGCATGCACATACATACACATGCACACACACATGTATGAGTGTGTGTGACAGAGACTGGGTGTTTGTGCTTGGCTGTTTGTGCATTCATGTAACTTCTAAACAAGTAAGACATTGTCAGGCAGACAAACTGCATGCTTACAGGAAGGAGGGTGGCATGGTTGCTCAACCAGAGGTCTTTTCTAAGTTAGTCTGTTTAAAGCAAGGCCCTGAATGTAATACTGTTCGTAATGCACTGTGTTTGACAGGAGGATTGCTCCTCACATGAGTACAACCAGCGTTTGATCGTCCTGTATGGTGTGGGCAAAGCACGCGAGGAAGCGCGACACAGCTTGAGGAAAACCACCAAAGAGATTGTCAAGCTTTATTCCAAGCGCAACTGCATTGACGTTGTCAGTGGAGATGTGGGCAAAGTGAAGAAGAAGAAAGACAAAGAAGCCAAAGAGACTGTTGCTACAGGTAAGAAGAAAACAGAGAGCAAGAATGTTATGTACATGTCTCCCACCCTTATATTGGTTCTTTATGTTGGTTTATGTCTTTTTATGTTTCTTTCTTTCTTCCTTTTTCTCAGGAGGGGGGCCATTAAATGTCATTGCCTGATTTGTGATAGAGTGGGAGAACATTTGAAGTAAGCTGCACTGTGTCTGTTCTTAAATAATGTATTCATCACCAGAATTATTAACCTGATCAACATGGTTAACATCCCCATTTGCTGTCATTACCATTGTCACTATCATCATGATCACCATTCAGCACCACCAGCAGGTAGAACGCAAACACCATCCTCACCGTCATCATTAACATCATCACCGTCATCTTGATCACCAGTCTCCCTCAGCACCACCAGCAGGTAGAAGACAAACACCATGCTGGCCATCATGATTAACATTGTCAGTCATTCTCAACAGGCAACCTGTGTCCAGGTGGGGCGGAGTGCTCCACCCCCTCCTCCTCCACCCCAGCAACACCCGCTGCAATCTCCACCTCCAACCTGGAGGCACTGATGCAGAAGTTCCAGAAGCTGTCCTACCATGACCAGCACTCTGTGACGGCCCAGTGCACCACGGCCATCCTGGATCAGATGCGGGCATTTGTGGAGTCCAACTCCCCCTACCTGCCGCAGGTGCAGCCCATCGCCTTCCTCTTTGAGCTGATGCAGAATGCTCTCAACCTCAACGGCCTCATGAACTTTGTGGTGGATGTGAGTTTTGGGACAAGGAAAATAGCAAGTTAGATCAAAGTGTAGAAGGAAATAGAAAAAGCAAGTAACTGATTGTTCAGGTGGTGTTAGGTCTGGGGGGCTTTAGAGAGAGTAAGCTTATCACAAGGAGCCGATTGAGTGCGTCAGTCCCTGCCAAAACCGAATCAGCTGCTATTTGTTTGCTTCACAAAGCCAAACAGAGAGCTAGAGGGGTTATCAAAGCTCATTCTGATCCTGGTGGGGACCATTATTTATTCTGGTTGAAAATGCAGTTGGTGTGATTTATGACTCTGGTGTGGACTTGATGCCTGATGGAAATGACCTGTGGCATAAAGAGTTGGTGTAGAGTCTGGTTTTAATGAGAAGAGATGTGAGAGTTGGTGTAGAGTCTGGTTTTAATGAGAAGAGATGTGAGAGCTGGTGGTTTTAATGAGAAGAGATGTGAGAGTTGGTGTAGAGTCTGGTTTTAATGAGAAGAGATGTGAAAGTTGGTGTAGAGTCTGGTTTTAAGTAGAAGAGATGTGAGAGTTGATGCACAAAGAGGCAATGGTGGCTCTCTGTTCTGTACCTACCTGTTCTGTTGACAGTCATGTTACAGCTGCAGAGAGAGAGTCATATTTGTTCTAACATTCTGTTAACAAGTGTTGGAGATACTTGATCCAGAGAAACAGCAATGATTGTGTTGACATGTTGATAGTGTTCTGTGAACAGTGCTGTTTAGGGAGCTCATACAAAAAAGAGAGTGGTGATTATGCTAACAGTATTCTGTTCATGGTGCTGTTCAAGAAGTTTGTACAGAAAGAGAGTGGTAATTGTGCTAAAATTGTTCTTTTAAAGGTGTTGAAGGGGATTGGTATTAGAAAGAGTGACAGAAGTGCTAACGCTGGTGTTTCTGTTAACAGTGTCAAATGGGAGTTTTTCCTAAAAGAGAGGCTGTTGGTACTGTTAGTTTAGTGTTGCAAACACACAAAAGATTCAAAAGAATGGGACAACACGAAACATGCACAAAGTGTGTAAATGGGTTAATGCACATATGTATTTGCAAACACCTGCTAACTCTTGGCCAGAATTGTTTCAGACCACTAGCAGTCAACTTTGTTGCAGGTTTTTTTCCTTTTTCTTTTAGTTAAGGTGCCACACGGCGTAGTATTTTGAGTAAAAATCGTTCCAGAATGTGATTTGGGTTTGTGCCTGAAATCTCTTCTTTGATATCTCTAGAATGCCTTTGCATGTTTTGTTTCGTCCATTTCGTTTGTTTTTGTGCAAATAAAGATGTTTTTGTGGTGTGCCTGGTATAAACATTTTGAAAAAAGAAAGACAAAGCTCCAAATTTAGCTAGTTTTGATGCTTAGTTACGGCCTCATCCTCTCTCCGAACCGCAACATGTAATATACCGATGGAAAGTTCACGACCTGACCTATATTCTGACGTCATGTTCGGTTTGCAAACGATGTTTCACGGAGACAGAGGAAGCAGAATAAAAGGCAACCGAAATTTGAATTCGACCAATCATACTGCTCGTAATCCTGCAGTGGCCGGTCACAATTTGAATGGAGCCTTTTCATTGGCTGTCGGACCTCGTGCTCGGTGCGTGATCGCTCCCGATCGCTTCCGAAGTTGCATTCGGGTATTTCCGGCCTCAGTGATGCGTTGTTTGGGCCTAGAAGATGGCGACGTTTTGAAAGTTGAAAATAATGCCGTCTAAACATGGAACAAAGTGGGCATCCGTGCACAAATACGGAAGGAAGAGGAATAACTCAAAGAAGAAGGATCCCAATCCAAATCAGACGCCCAGAAATGCAAGTGTTTCAGCGACAGAGAAAAGTGCTTCCGGACTCGGGCTCGCGTCCCAATCGAACATCGCTTCTGTGAGAAAGATGGGAGTTTCGCTATCGCAAGTTCTCGAAAACGACAGTTAGAACCTGAGGCTGACTCGACTTCAAACTCAAAGAGAAAGAGGCCAGAAGTACCTCAGGGTAACGGGGCAGCGACCGCTGACGTGAACTGCATCGTCAACCTGAAGGCACTCGACGGACTGTTTGCTTCGATTGTGTGTCAAACCTGCGCGAAACCAGTAAGTGTTTGTTTTTCAACATTTTTCTGACAACTAGTAACTATTGACTAATAGACAAAAGTGAATTTTTAATATGCGGTCTTCCTCCACCTTACCTCTCTTAGCAGTTCACCCCTATCCCCTCAAATAAAAATATTTGTTTTCCCCCTCTGACTGGAATCCCCCCCCCCCCCCCCCCCCCATTTTAATTTCTTCTGTTCTCCATACTTCTCTATGCACCACCCCCCCCCCCCTTTTAAAAAAATAGATGTAGGGTAAAAAAAAAATCTTCTAAAGAATCTGGTGTTACTGACATGGTTGCACCCCCATCAACACAGGTTTGTACAATTGCAAGGCAGCAAAGATTATGTATGCACAGAAGAAGAAAAAATGAAATGAAAATTGGCAAGTTCTCAGGTAGTGACACACTGGTTTTTTTTCTTCCAGGTTGTCGTCTCAGAAGACAAGTCTCGGCGGATGGGTTCTGCCTGCCACCTCACCGCCAAGTGCAGTCATTGTAGTGGAGTCCAGGGCCAGACCATGACATCCCAGAAGACAGGACTTGATCACACTGGCCATGACATCAACAGACGCATCATCTCTGCAGCTGCTGTGAATGGCATTGGATTCACCCAACTGAGCCGTTTTTTTGCCCTGCTCAATATGCCACCTCCAATGCACCAGAAGACCTGGCAGTTTTACCAGAAGACACTGTACACTGGGGCACATCGAGCTGCTGATTCTCATCTGCAAGAGGCTGCTGAACTTGTCCGGGAAATGTATGCAGAAATGAAGATTGGAGAGCCAACCCCTGATGGGCAGCTGGACGTGTCTGTTTCCTTTGATGGGAGCTGGCACAGACGGGGCCGCTGCTCGCACACAGGCATAGCCACAGTCATTGAGGTTTTTTCTGGTCTGATTCTGGACTTCATCACCTTGTCGAACTATTGTTTGGCTTGTGAACTTGGGCCAAAAGTAGACTCTCCAGGATACATGGAATGGTTCAAAAAGCATGAAAGCCATTGCCAGAAAACCACAAACTGCTCTTCTGCAGCCATGGAGACTGAGGCAGCTGTGGTAATGTGGGGACGGTCCCTGCAGCTCCACAATTTCCAGTACATGGAAATGCTTGGTGACGGAAACGGCAAAGCTCATGGCAAGGTCAACGGTTTGCACCCATACGGACCTGAGGCCAGCATCAAGAAGATTGAGTGTGTCAACCATGTGACAAAAAGGATGGGAACAGCTCTTCGGACCCTTGTTGAAAAGAGGAATGCCCAGAAACTGCCGATTGGAGGCCGTGGCAAGCTGACAGATGACCGCATCAAGAAGTTGACCAACTACTATGGCCGGGCAATAAAGGACAATGCAGGGAATCTAAAAGCCATGGAAGACGCTGTGTGGGCATCATTCTTCCACACTCTCAGCACTGATGATGACCCACATCATGAACGATGTCCTGCTGGGAGACAGTCTTGGTGCTTCTACAAGAGAGCTGAAGCCAGCAGTGCAGCACCAAGACCACACTCTAAGCCTCTACCCCGCGACATTGCCGAGAGCCTGGTGCCCATCTACAAACGGTTGGGAGACCCCCAGTTGCTGACCAGGTGCCTGTCTGGCAAAACACAAAACTCCAATGAGAGTTTTCCCTCCATGGTGTGGAGTGCATGCCCAAAGGAAAGATGGGCTGCCAAGCGGACTGTGGACACTGCTGTTGCGATCTGTGTCCAGCGTTTCAACAAAGGTTCCACAGCACTGCTGGATGTGCTGACTGAACTGGACATTGTTGCAGGGACCAATGCAGAGGACTTTGTGGAGAGTGAAGACATCAAGAGGGCAAAGTCTGCAACAAGGACATCATCGCAGAATACCAAAGACCGCCGTAAGATGATCGACGCTATCCACCGCCAGGAGCGAGAAGGTCGGAGGGGTCAGGAGGGACAGGTTTACGCCCCAGGAGCTTTCTGAAGAGGCAGAACCGATAAAGAGAGGAAGCAAACTTGTATATAATAGTCTCTTGGTGTTTTACTATGCCAGATAATGATCTTGTGTGAAAACAAGCACCGTCAGTCCATAAATACAGCATGTGCACTTACTTGTTACTGTTTAGTCAGTTTTCTCAAAACCGCACTTTTCGCGCCAGTCTGCGATTTTGCCCCCACTTGAAAAGTAGGTTAGGGTAAAAATATTCCCATGATGTTTGGTTTCCCTATGTAGAAATGGATGCTAAATACAATAGACAGACTAGAAAACTGTAGCTGTGATACTTTGTATGCTGTGACAAGTAGCTCAAACTAGGACACTTCCCAAAATTTATAACCCCCTTTGATATAACTGTGCATTAAGCATTTCACACTTGAGAGGTACAAATTATGCTTAATTGTGTTCAGTAATCATTTCTTTTTGTTGTAGAGTCTTCCAGATAATGATATAAATAGGCTATGTTGTCAAAATCAGGGGGCAAAATATGTTGTTATATTTTATCAACAAATTGGCTTTTTTTTTCTCCTACTTATGATGATCAAATAAAACTTGCTGTGAATGTTCCTTTCAGTGTTGTTCACTTGTATGCAAAGATTCAAGCATGTAGCCCAAGTACATTCTGAGATACGAAAATGTAAAAAAATGTCAATTTTGCACGCCATGTGGCACCTTAAGCGTTGTTAAGTCAGTAGATGTTGCTGATGCTGAAGATGCTTCCCTGATGTTGTAACTTGTTTCCACTTTCAGCTGCTGAAGATGCTGTGCGACGTGGAGCGGCAGCTGCTCTCCACGGAGTCGTCCATGATGGTGCGCTACACCACCAAGCTGTGCCTGCGGGTGGTGGGAGTTCTGCGCAGATACACCTGCTACCTTCTGGCCTCCAGGGAAATCGTCTTTGAAGTCTTTAAATCGTAAGCACTAGAGACAATGATCATGTATTGAGGGATTATGTGGGAGTGGCTGACCAAGAGATTGATGCCTGATTAATTGATGGATTGTGTCTGGCTGACCAAGAGATTGATGACTGATTGACTGATGGATTGTGTGTATGGTTGACCTAGAGGTTGATGATTGATTAAGGGGTTGTGTGTGTGGCTGACCAAGAGAATGATCATGTACTTGATGGACTGTCTGATTGAAGGATTGTGTGGTGCTGACCAAGAAATTGATTATTGTTTGATGGAATGTGTACTTGATTGATTTGAGGGTTTGTGTATTGCTGACCAAGAGACTGATCATGTATTTGATGGGTGGTATGATTGACTGATTGAAGGATTGTGTGTTGTTGACCAAGAGACTGATCATGTATATGATGGACTGTGATGGATTGAAGGATTGTGTGTTGCTGACCAAGAGATTGATCATGTCCATGATAACTGCATGATTGGTTGATGGAAGGATTGATGACTTATTTCACTGACTGATGGGTGGATCATTTGATTGATTGAGCTACTTGTGGTTGATTTATTGCCTTCTGGATTGCTAGAGGGATGAAGTAACTGATAAACATGACTGCATTGCTGGCCCTTTGTGCAGGCTGATGGAGGCACTGAAGGTGGTCAACGTCTGCAATCCGGTCAACTGTTCCACAGAGGAGCGCAACATGCTCTCATTCCTGTATGATATGTTCAGTACCACCAGCTATCTGAAGGTGTGTAGGCATTATTGTTATGGTCATCTTCATCACTTTCGTTTTTACCCTCTGTGTCATTACCGTTATTACATCAAGATGTATAACATCAAGTGTGTGTGTGTGTGTGTGGTTATTGTTATTGTAAAGCGCCTTGTGCTGCCACCTAGTGTGGTAGATGGGCGCTCTAGAAATCCTCTTTATTATTATTATTATTATATATGCTTTATGGTGTTAACTGTGAAATGATTAGAATTGTGGACATGGATCAGTGTGAATTTTTTTTTTTTTTTTGTCAAACATGATATTTTGGAATCTGATGTCTGATAGGAGCACAGCAATACATCGTGCTCCTGATTTTGTCTTCATCATCATCCCCAAATTGTTTTTTGTCATTCTCAAGTTTTCTGAGTCATGTTACGAAGTGTGAGTGCCTGATGATCTGGAATTGGCGGGCTAGCTGGTCATGGCACTACTGTTTGAATGACAGCTTTCAACCTTTGCAAATGATGACATCACTTCTGGAGACCACTTTTTATAACTATGGTCACAGAAGAGTGGAGTTAAAGTAGAACATTTTATTTTCCTGATTTTGAGTGTTGGTCTGAGTGTTGGCTGGTTTGTTGCATGGATTGGAGGGTTGACAGCCAGAACTGTGTATCTTTGTAGAAAATAAAAGGGAGACCATGGATTTGTTCCTTTTGCCTCGGGACTGATTGTACTGTGATTTGACCTGACAGGTGGACTTTGATCAGTTGTTCACACCGGCCTTTACAAGGATGTCAACGACCCTCTATGCAGCAGTGGTGCCCTCTTCCCCCAACCACTCCCTGGACACCACCTACATGATCCACAACATCAGAGGACAGTGAGTGGGCACTTTGCTTTTTCTTACCCTCATAATTATCACTGACGCATTTGTGTGTGTGTTAAAACCAGTCATCTGTCTTCTTCTGCTCTTTCTTCTTCATTTTTGTCTTCTTCTCTCCCCCCCACCCCCCCACCCCCCCCAATCAGGGCCAGCTCTTTTGTTCATTCCCCCAAGAAACATTCATCCAGATGCTATTTGGTCCACTTCTTGAAACATATATGCATTGGTTTATTCTGTTCATTAAATGAATGCTTTGTCAGAGACCAGTTGTGTATTGATGGGCAACTCTTTTTGTGCCAGGTTTGAGGTGAACTCAGAAATTACCAGGCTGTTGGAGAATCCACAGAATCGCTACAGCTTTGTCTGCAACTGTCTGCTGGAGATCGCTCAGTCTCCCAGCACAGAAACGTGAGTACAGCCACTCCACTTGACCGACCATCTGACCTGGCCACCAGGATTGATTTTGAAAGAAGAAGCAAAAGATGCCTGTGGAAAATACAGTGGGAAGCTGCGGGGGAATGTGCCCAACTGGTGGAAAAGCTAGTGTTTGAGCTCAGCAAATGTGGAAACACAGCACGTGTTTTTTTATGACCTGTAGGATAAGTAGGCTGTTTCATTGTGTCTTATTAAACGGCCCCTGAACACTGATTTTAAGTCGTAAATATCACTTACTTTGTACTATATAAATAAAGTTTAACATACACGCTGTTCGTTTGATAGATTGACATTTTCCTGAGGTACGTAAAAGTATGGATTTGAATGAAAACAAACACGACGTTTCGAGCGTCTGCGTCGTCTGCAGCTGAAAATCCTGTTTTCGGTCACATGACCTCCGTGATGTCACAACAAGACAACTGACCGGCATGGCTCAGTAACGACTTGAACAAAATTGAATCGAAAGTGGTCTGGCAAATCAGTTAAAGCATGCTGAGTGAGTGTGCTGCAGTTGGTTGCTGTGAAAAGTTGACAAAGGAGTTTTCTTTCCATGCTATTCCTTTAAAAAAAATTAAAAAATTAAATGAAGCCAGAAAACGACAGTGGCAAATGGCAATGAATCGATGGGACCTAGCCACAAAGAAGTGGGAATCAAAACACCACGATGTGCTCTGCTCAAAGCATTTAAAAAATATAAAAAATGCTTCACAAATTGCAGCCTGCTGAGCATTCAGTTTGGGCTCAAATACATGTCCACAGGGTAACCGACTTGGAAAGATTTCCAGTTCGAATCTCCAAGGATGAAGCTCCGACGCCATTGCCAGTAGTTGGGCCTTTGTTTATTTCCCCCTTGTCATTCCATCTTTCTCGAGCCTTGTTAGGTGCGTGGCATTTCGGTCTTTTTCATTGTGTTTACTCTAGCTTTCACAACAGGCTAGACCTCATCAGGGAGCCTGCCTTTTATTGGGTGTTTTATTTTCCCAAATTATCCATGTTTTTTTCATCATACGTAAAGATGAAAAAGTTTTGTTCGTTCTAGTTCAATAGATTAGTGATTTTGTGGCCTCCCTGGGTTATGGTTTGGGGTTGGGTCGGTCCTTGCCATTGACTGTTTTTTCTCTTTCAGCTCCTTTTGTTTCTTGGGTTATAGCGTTCATTTACGATGTACGAGTGAGGGGGGTAGTCTCATGAGCGTCTGCTGCCCCGCAATGTTGTTGTCACTGCTAAGTGGGTTGTATCGTGTACATGGATTACATGTATCCAGCCTTTGTCACGTTGCTCGCTGACATTTCCTGCCTCCTCTTTCTTTTCAGAAAATGTTTGTTTGTTGTTGTCATTGTTTTGTTTTCCCTGTCTTCTCTTCCACCATACGTCTTTCGTTTTTATCTCTGGCTTATTGGCCAATGCGTAACCGCTGTTAGCTTGCCTGATTAGGGCAGCCATTTTGAATTTTTCTTTTCGTCTGCATTTGTTTACATCCCGATTCTATGTCATTGGTAGTCCTGATTAGCGATTTGCTTTATCAGTCTGCAGGCATTGTGTTTCTAGATGGAGGCTGGGTTAGTGAGGAGTTAGTTAGGGTTAGTTTGGCTTTCCATCTGTTTGTCGTTGGCACAGTTATTTTTGCTTCTGTGCTCTTATGTCAAGTTAAGTCAAGTCAAGAACTTCTTTGTTCCTTCACAGGAAAATGTGCCACACATAAAGCCACAAAGACAGTGTACATATGTAAAAGATTAACACTTAAGAAGTATGCAAGAACACGTAGTATCGCACACATCACAATATACAATAAACACAAAGCATAACCATCACTATTCTCATGACACTTCTTCATCACTTGAAACTCCCAGTCGATGCCAAAATTGATATCCGCAACTGGCTCGTACTGGAATGCCCATCCAGTTGCCATTTCCAACTTTTCAGGCAAATTTATCTGGAGTTTTGTGCACTGAAACTGTAGAAGCAACAATGCCAATGGCAGTCAAGTCTTATCGTGACGTCACGATTAGCCATTGACTTTACGGCTCCAAGTAAACTCTCGGCCAAAGCATGTACGATCACACGGCTGCAGCTGTTATTTCCCTTGCCCATTCTGCCGTGACATATTGGTCTTGTTTTGCGATGCATAAGCATTTAAGATACTTGAAAAATATGAAATGATTACTGAGGCATGGGATATATACCTCTATTTACTGTGTGAAAATATTTAGTCAGTGGAATATAGCAAAGAGGAGATCTAAAGCTAAAATCGGTCAAAATCAGTGTTCAGGGGCCCTTTAAGAAACCATCATTCCTAGCCTCTTGTTTGTTTTGCTGTTGTGCACGTTGCCCCCCAGTGATCAGTGCTGATGTTAACTGGCTGTGGTGCACTTTGCCCACCGTGGTCACTGCTGATGATAACTGGCTGTGGTGCACTTTGCCCACCGTGGTCACTGCTGATGTTAACTGGCTGTGGTGCACTTTGCCCACCGTGGTCACTGCTGATGTTAACTGGCTGTGGTGCACTTTGCCCACCGTGGTCACTGCTGATGTTAACTGTCTGTGGTGCACTTTGCCCACCGTGGTCACTGCTGATGATAACTGTCTGTGGTGCACTTTGCCCACCGTGGTCACTGCTGATGTTAACTGTCTGTGGTGCACTTTGCCCACCGTGGTCACTGCTGATGATAACTGTCTGTGGTGCACTTTGCCCACCGTGGTCACTGCTGATGTTAACTGGCTGTGGTGCACTTTGCCCACCGTGGTCACTACTGATGATAACTGGCATTGATTGTCTCTGCAGCCTCAACCAGATCTCCATCTACTGCGCCCAGCTGACAGCCAAGTGCAACACTCTGACCAGCGATTGGCTGGGGGTGCTGAGGTCACTGTGCTGCTCATCCAATCACAATAGCGGATTCATTGATGTCCTTACACAGATAGATGTGAGTGTTGAGCCTTGGGCCCATGGCAGCATTTTCTGTTGTACGATTTGTCACCACCTCTCTTGTTAGTTAGATAACCCATATTCAGTAATGCATAGATGGTTTGGTTCTACCAGTGGATCAGCTGAGAGTGTAATGGATTGTTCATGTTGGTGGTTGAATTTGTATTGAATTTTAATGTGAAGTTTCATACATTTTGCATGGTTGGACATGTTTTCAGGTGGACCAGTAGGACACAGTTGATTTTATTTTTGTGATTGGCTGGCTTGATTGGTTGATATGATGGCCTGTGATGTATGTACACTGCAGGTAACCACAGTTTTATATCTGAACAGGGTTGTGTTCTTAGCTTGTTTTGTGACCTGAAGCACTTTGGTTTTAGGTGGCAGACCTGTCTCTCCATGACAACATTGCAGTCTTCACAGCCATCCTGGTGGCACGCCACTGTTTCTCCCTGCAGGACTTCATCATCCACATCGCTCTGCCCAGTCTGCTGGCTGCCTGTCCTTCTGGTGTGTAGCTCCCCCCCCCCCCACCCCCCGCCCCCCCACCCGTCTCACTTTTTCCCCCTGTAGGACTTTATCATCCACATTGCTCGCTCAGTCTGTCTTCATCCTGATATAACCATCCTGGTTGACTGGGCATTAAAAAACCCAACTTATTTACTTATTTATGTAAGACAGTATGTCAAAGCATGACTAATTTGCCAGCTGGAGGTAACAGTATGTCAAAGAATATTTGATATTCCAGCTGGAGGTAACAGTATGTCAAAGAATGATTGATTTGCCAGCTGAAGGCATCAGTATGTGAGAGAATGATTACTTTGCCAGCTGGAGGCGACCAGGATGCAGAGCCGGGAGCCCGACTGTCCTGCCACCTGCTGCTGCGTCTCTTCAAGCCCTCGCTGCTGACCTCGGAGCAGTCGGCGGGGCCCTACACCACCAAGATTGTGCCCATGGTTCAGGAGGCCTGCGACCGCCAGCTGCTGGCCGCTTCTCACAGCGACGTGGCCATTGGCCCGCTCTCCGCCATCCTCAAAGCTATGCTCATCTTGGGTAGGTACTGAAGTGCTGCTGTGGGCATGTGTAAGCATTTAATGGGATTTATGGCCTGACTCTGTAATCTTTATGTAACACTGGTCTGCCATTATGAGCGGAGGAAAGCTGCCAGGTGGTGTTTGTTGCAGGAGATGGTGAAGAATATAGTGTTTGTTGTTGGTCTTCCTGAGCTAAAGCCTTGACGTTCACCTAGCATTGGGTGTGGAAGTAGAGTGTGCGGCTCTTTCCCCACACCACTACATGCTGTCAGACACACAATTAAAGCGTTACCTGCCTTCAAACAGCTGCCCTTTGACTCTGGGCGAGAAGATTTCAGTGATGTGCTTCTCGGGTTGTGAGGTTTACTTGGGCTGAAAGTAACCCTGACATAGGGATCTTAACACACCATACTTTTTTGGCTTTACAGATTAACCACAGAGTTCTGTCTAGTCAAAGATTTGCTAAAACTGTATAATGTCGGTGTTGACAGTCTCTGATTAGGGAATGAATGTGCCATGTAACCTGCCAGGGTATGTTTTGATATAGATTAGATTTGCATGAAAATGATCATCCTGAGCTGACCCAGTGCGGTTTACAGGACAATAAAATCCAGTTAGTAACTTGCATGAAAATGATCATCTGTGTTTCTCTCTTAGTTGGTGTTTAGCGGTGGAAAGAGGGAGGGTTATGCTGGTAAAAACATGGGCTGTTTGTCATTTTGGCATTTGTTTACCCATTAACTTGCCCATCCCTCCAGGTGATGAGACCAATGATGGTGGCAAAAAATGCGGGTCTGCTCGGCAGAATGAGCGCAACATCAGCTCCTTGCTGGAGAACCTAGCGGATGGTGATGTGGACATGGATGCTGTCCTGGGGTAAGTCATGTAACATGGTATCATTGGAGTAAGTCATGTAACACAGTATTACTGGGGTAAGTTGTGTAACATGGTATCACTGGAGTAAGTCATGTAACACAGTATTACTGGGGTAAGTCATGTAACACAGTATTAGTCACTAGGCCCCAAACTTAAAGGTAGACAAGAGTCTGATCTGAAGGATTTGTCATCAGAGGTACGCATTGTCAGTGGTGTTGCTGTTGCAGTAGAAAGAGGCCAGTGTGGGCTGTGTCGGGCCCTCTTCATGAGACCCTCCCTCTGAACCTCCAGTCCCAGATGGTCTTGCTGGTCTGAAGACTGCTGTCTAGGTGCTCCATGGATGATCAGTCAGAGCAAGAATAAGTCTTTTATGCTTGTGTATGCATGTGCATTTTAAAATAATAAAAATGTTAATGGTGTTGCTTCCACGGTCTTCTTGACTGAGTAACCTCTGTCATCTGACAAAGCAAAACCCTCCCCTTGTGACCTATCAAACCAACACACCATTAGCTAACAGCTGACATCTGCCAGCTGTCTGTCAGGCTGTCATTTCTATTTGCTGGATGGTTAAAGGGGGACCCCCTGTGTGGAAATATCTCATTTATTTCATACAGTTGATTGTAGGTATATTTGAGTGAAGGCTTCATCATGCGGACAAGCCAACATTTTCCTCATTCAGATCCAGCAAAAATGGGATGGAGAGCAAAGGTCTGAACGACTTTGCCAAGCACGCATTACAGGAGATTTGCCAGCAGGAGTGGGTGCGGGAGAAGTTCCTGAAGGATGTGGACCACCTCTTCACCAGTGACCTTCTCATCGACCCCATGCTCAGCAACAAACAGGTCATTTGCTGCTGGGGCTTGGCTTTTGAGACTCTGTTTGGGTCAGGATCAAGAATTATGAGAGTTTAATGGGGAGGGGGGTGCATGGGGTCAGTGAAGAGGGAGAGGATGTTTGTGACAAGGGAACATCAAAGAGAGAGCATGTCTAAGACAAGGGAGAGGGATGTCAGTGATGAGGGAAGGGGGATATAGACAAGGGAGGGTGATGTCAGTGATGAGGGAAGGGTGATGGAGATGAGGGAGAAGGATGTCTGACGAGGGAAGGGTGATGGAGACAAGGGAGAGGGATGTCAGTGATGAGGGAAGGGTGATGGAGGCAAGGGAGAGGGATGTCAGTGATGAGGGAAGGGTGATGGAGGCAAGGGAGAGGGATGTTGATAGTAAGGGAAGGGTGATGGAGACAAAGGAGAGGGATGTGTGGGCTTTGACAGATTTAAATTTGTGCTTTATGTTCTTGACACTGCTCCACACACTTTGCCAGCAGGAAGACGTCAACTGTGTCCCTCTGTGTCCACAGGCCCAGCAGCTGCTACACACCATCTGTTACCCAGCGGGCTTGCCAGGCTCGTTGGATGTCAGTGAGTCTGACCACAAGCAGCTCATTAACCGTGTCCTGATGGTGAGACCTCGCACCTCCAGTCACACCATCCATCTCTGTCTTTGGCATCGTCTTGCAGATCTTCCGTGTGTGTGTCTGTGTAATTCTCTGTGTGTCTGTGTAATTGTCAGTGTGTGTCTGTATAATTCTTTATGTGTGTCTGTGTAATTCTCTGTGTGTGTCCGTGCAGCATATATGAGTGAAGAAAAGAAGAACTTGCTTTTATGTGGCATTTTGAAAGTTTTTCTTGGGAGGTGTTATTTTTGTGAAACACAGTGTCTAGAAAGATGTTCATAGGAGACCATTTTTGTTGTGGTGGCTGTTCTTGTTTGAAACATACCCTCAGGCAGTTCCCACTCTACTCCGGCTTCTGTAATGTAAAGCTACATAGCACCATTTTTTGCTTACGTTTTGCTTGGTAATTGACTGCCAGGCAGAACACTGTGTTTCTCCCTTGGATCTACAATTCATCCAGTCTAAGCCTTGATATTACATTGTATATGTGCATGGTCTGAATCGACAATACAGTGAGAGAGTTTTGCAGAACTTGGACCAGTGGTCGCTGCGCGTGTCCTACCTGGAGCTGAAGCTGATGCTGGAACAGGCTACCACTCAGGCTGTAAGTGGTACTCTTCAGTGGGTGTTAAAAACCAATCTATCTATTCCTCCTCACCTTCTGCATGTTTCACTTCATTAATACTTGTCATTTGTGTGTGTATGTGCGTGCGTGGGTGTGTGCATGTGTGTTCGTGTTGTATGCATTGAATTTTGACAATATGTACATGTAAAGAAGGCATAAGCGCTTAGGGCCTGTGTGGGTTAGGTGCTGTAAGTATCCATTATTATTATTGTTATTATTACTTATCACCCTGCTGAAGAACCACAGGCAAAATAGCAGACCTGAGTTTGGTATACAAATTACAAACACTAATTTAAAGGGGTCTCATGTAGACCCAGGCAGCGAGTGTGAAAGAGAAGAGCTGACAGTTCAAGGGGCATGAAGGGGTGCTGACCTCAGTTATAGTGGCACACAATCCACTGAAGCCAGTGGATCAAATCTAATGTGCACAGTTAAACAGAGGGATTCTCTCTATCTTTCTCTTGCACCCCATGGATGACCTCTTACATATCAAGCAGTTTTCACCTGCATTTTGAAGAGATTGAGAGCATTATGAACATTTACCACAAGCAGACATTGGGAGGGGATATGTTCAATTCAGAGATCCACCATATTGCATCAAGTGGCAAGAGTGAAGTCATTCAGGGGCCAGCTGGAAGGTGTTAAGCAGACTTTGTCTTCAGTTTGGTGTGTAAGATTGGTATGGAAATTGTCCCAGGATTTTCTACAAAACAGATAGAGTCCAAAATGCCAGCCAACAGAACCGGTTAAAGAAAAGAGCAATAAATGGGTCAAGATATATAACCAGCTCATTCAAAGATAAAAGCATTGGAATGATGATGATGATCACAAATGCAGGAGTTTTATTTGATATCAGTAATACAGAGTTGCTGCAGTTCATGCATTAGAACTTCTCATGTCTTGAGATGTAATGATAGTGCAACTTGCACCAAAGGGTAGTTTGATGCAGATTTTCTACACATATACATATATGCACGTGTTCAACAGGAGACGAACAGTATTCTGGACCACATTGCACGAGCGACCATTGACCTGTTTCACCAGCAGACAGAAATCAAACTGGCTGGAGGCAGCTCACCGCAGGAGGAGATCAAGTCTGTATAGTCATATGTGTGATTTCTAGTTGTTTGTTAAATGTGTGGCATATGTTCATACATGTGCTTTCTAGTTGTTTGTTAAATGTGTAGCATATGTTCATACATGTGGTTTCTAGTTGTTTCTTAAATGTGTAGCATATGTTCATGTAGTTTGTAGTTAAATGTCTAGCATATGTTCATACATGTGGTTTCTAGTTGTTTGTTAAATATGTAACGTATGTTCATACATGTGGTTTCTAGTTGTTTGTTAAATGTGTAGCATATGTTTATACATGTGATTTCTAGTTGTTTGTTGAAATTTTAATGTGGAGCATATGTTAATACATGTGGTTTCTAGTTGTTTGTTAAATGTGTAGCATATTTTCATACATGTGGTTTTTAGTTGTTTGTTAAATATGTAGCATATGTTCATCCATGTGATTTCTAGTTATTTGTTAAATGGGTAGCATATATTCATACATGTTGTTTCTAGTTGCTTGTTAAATGCGTAGCATATATTCATCCATGTGGTTTCTAGTTTGTTAAATGTGTAGCATATGTTCATACATGTGGTTTCTAGTTGTTTGTCAAATGTATATCAATGTATGCTCAATGCAAAATTTTGCGTAAATATTGCATTTTTGAGTGCTGTATGCATTTTGGCCACATCGCTGTGTCACCATACGCAAAATGACTGACCATCGATTCAGCAAGTTACGGCTTACTGGTGGCTGCCGCGTTACTCAACACTAGATCGATTTGCAAACTCTGCATGATCTCAGCCGTGGCTCCGCACTCCTCCCCGCCACCACAAGTCCAATCAATGAAGGGTGGAATCTGGATGATGAAATAAACGCACAAGCTGCCGTTATTTTGGTCTGTATGGCGATACCCCCCTCCTCCCCCCCCCCCATCCCTCCATCACTGATCTATGCGCATTATAGTCGGTAGCGTCCTGTGTCTGTGAATAAAATTTTGATGCACAATTATTTATTTGAATCAAAATATAAAAAAATCATTCTCTTTTCCTTTCAGGTCCAGTTCTGACCCGGAGACAGTGTGGCTGGTGGGACCGCTGATTTCCCGCCTGCCCAGCGCCATCCAGGGCAAGGTGCTGAAGCTGGCGGGGCAGGTGCTGGAGAGTGGGAACAACCTCTTTGTCTCTGCCAAGAGCAAGCAGGAGAAGGACCGCAACCTCAAGAGGTCAGCTGGCTGCTGGGGAGGAACAGTTAACATGGCAGGCTGGGGTGGCATGGGTGTTGGTTTGTTCTTTTCTGGGAGATCAGGCAGCTATCTCCATACACTGTGAGGGTTGTTGAATCGCATAGCTGTATTAAGTTTTTTTTGTGGGGGGGGGGGGGGGAGGGGGGGAGTAGAGCTTTACCTTTTCCTTCTGTTCTGTTTTTTCTTGCTTTTTTCTTTTTTCTTTTTCTTCTCACTTTTCACTTTTGGGGGTGTGTGGACAGTCTTTGGTGAAGAAAAGAGAATGCCGTTGAGCATTGCTGACCCCATGTTGCTGTGTGTGTGTGACAGCCAGTCGCTGTTGGGTCACCAGCCCTTCCTGTCACTGGTGCAGACCTGTCTGAAGGGGCAGGACGAGCAGAGGGAGGGGCTGCTCAACTCACTCATGTCACAGCTCGAGAAGTTCATCAACAACACCAAAGAAATTCTGGTTAGTTTACACTTTCTCTAGGGAGGGAGGGGGAGGGGGGATTAGCTAAAGACAGAACCAGGTGAAAACTTACCTGCTGTGTTTGTTAAGACAGTAATAATAATAACAAAGTACATTTATCATACGCTCATCAACACCCTGAGCGCTTACATGATACATATTAACCTGAATATGATATTCTATACACATGTACAGCATAGTCCTACCAAAACGATCTACATAAAATATTATAAAAAACAAAACGAAACAAAAACAAGAATGCACTACAAACACACGCACACACACATGCACACACTGACTGTAGCAGACACTGGGTACTTATATTAGTTAGGATGGAAATACTGTGAGAAGAGGAAGGTTTTCGGTTTGGCTTTAAAAGATGACAGGGTTGAACAGTGTCTAAGGTCTTGTGTACATATATGCGGGACATGACCTTGTAAAGTGCAGTGTGCAGTTAGATACTGCACTACAGAAATGACTGCTGTTATTCTTGTGATGATTATACTAGCTGATCTGAGCTTATGGTTAATAAAATCTTTACAAAAAGAAGAACAAAAATGGAATAAGGAAGTTATAATGATTTACTGTTGTAATTTTTACAGGAGAAAACGCCAGATGAAAATAAGATTCGTATGCATCTACATGAAGCACTGAGGCTTCGGCTATCATTGGTGAGTTGCATCATCACAGTCTTTTGTTTTGTGAATGTTTGTGCTGTCAGTTGTTTTTGTCACTCTCAATCATGCTTTAAAGACAACCAAGCTTGCATTCTCTAAAAACAAGTGTGTTACAAGTGCAGACAAGAGTGTGTGTTTTTTCTTTAAAAAGTATTTCTAAAAGCCATTATGTTTGTAACCTTACACAATTCAGTCAAGAAAATAAAGAATTTTCTTCTTACCCCCACCCCCAACCCCAGACAAATATCAAAAAGGATGGATGATGAAGTGTTGCTTAGTGTCCTCCGATGTCAGTTAACATATTAGGGACAAGTTGTGACCAGTGCAAAAGCACAGTTCAGTAAATCTTTACGTCCACGGAAACCAGAAGGCTCGTTAGGACGGACAGCCCAGGACATCCGCCTCGACTCTCACACAGCTCCTGAACTATGATATGAAAAGGAAACAGTGGGAACATGCATATACAGTGGGAGTCGCATGTTAACACCTGGTGTGCCATGTCATGATGGTGGTGATGTATGCAGCGGATTATGGCATATGACCATGCTGATGATGTTACAGGTGGGGGCGATGTTTGACACGATACAGAGATCCAATGCCACCACCAGTGACTGGGCCATGCTGCTGCTGCAGCTCATCAGCCACGAGGTGGTGGACTGTCAAACCAACAGGTAACCACAATGCTTGCTCTGTCTGGTGGACTGTCAAACCAACAGGTAACCACAATGCTTGCTCTGTCTGGTGGACTGTCAAACCAACAGGTAACCACAATGCTTGCTCTGTCTGGTGGACTGTCAAACCAACAGGTAACCACAGTCCTTGCTCTGTCTGGTGGACTGTCAAACCAACAGGTAACCACAGTGCTTGCTCTGTCTGGTGGACTGTCAAACCAACAGATAACCACAATGCTTGCTCTGCTGGTGGACTGTCAAACCAACAGGTAGCCACAGTGCTTGCTCTTGCTCTGTCTGGTGGACTGTCAAACCAACAGGTAGCCACAGTGCTTGCTCTGTCTGGTGGACTGTCAAACCAACAGGTAGCCACAGTGCTTGCTCTGTCTGGTGGACTGTCAAACCAACAGGTAGCCACAGTGCTTGCTCTGTCTGGTGGACTGTCAAACCAACAGGTAGCCACAGTGCTTGCTCTGTCTGGTGGACTGTCAAACCAACAGGTAGCCACAGTGCTTGCTCTGTCTGGTGGACTGTCAAACCAACAGGTAGCCACAGTGCTTGCTCTGTCTGGTGGACTGTCAAACCAACAGGTAGCCACAGTGCTTGCTCTGTCTGGTGGACTGTCAAACCAACAGGTAGCCACAGTGCTTGCTCTGTCTGGTGGACTGTCAAACCAACAGGTAGCCACAGTGCTTTCTCTGTCTGGTGGACTGTCAAACCAACAGGTAGCCACAGTGCTTGCTCTGTCTGGTGGACTGTCAAACCAACAGGTAGCCACAGTGCTTGCTCTGTCTGGTGGACTGTCAAACCAACAGGTAGCCACAGTGCTTGCTCTGTCTGGTGGACTGTCAAACCAACAGGTAGCCACAGTGCTTGCTCTGTCTGGTGGACTGTCAAACCAACAGGTAGCCACAGTGCTTGCTCTGTCTGGTGGACTGTCAAACCAACAGGTAGCCACAGTGCTTGCTCTGTCTGGTGGACTGTCAAACCAACAGGTAGCCACAGTGCTTGCTCTGTCTAGTGGACTGTCAAACCACCAGGTAACCACAGTACTTGCTCCATCTCCTAGTCATCAGCATGGATGTCTTTTCTGCTTGCCAGGCGTTATGGGAAGAGCACACTTCTGTAGATGTTGGATATCTTAGGGGTTGGAACATGCTCTCTCCTTCCTCTCCCCTCCCCCACTCTCCTAGCCCCTGTTTGGCACTCTTACACTTAATCATGACATCACAGTGTGTGTGTGTGTGTGTGTGTGTGTGTGTGTGTGTGTGTGTGTGTGTGTGTGTGTGTGTGTGTGTGTGTGTGTGCTCACACCAATGAAGATGGAGAAAGAAAGGTGATCAAGAGACGGACAGAGGTAGAGCAGGTATTCTTGTGCCATTCAGTCTGAGTGCCTGAAATCAGCTTTTGTTAAAAAAGAAGATGAAAAAAAAAAAAAAAGAAGGTCTGTAGCCTAAAATTCAGGTGTTTGAATATTTTGAGATAGGGAAATAAAGGGAAATAATTTGACCCAAAATAGCAAATGTGTGTCTGTTGCATTTTCAACCCATGTTTTGAATGCGGTCCCTGTACCCTGGCCTGTGTTCAACTTGTTCACAGTTTAGCAGGTGGGCTGTCTGTTCAGTTTCTTTCACAACCCTGGTGGTGCAGTGGTGTTCACCGTGACATGTCTGCGTGTGTTGGCAGTGAGCTGTTCTACACTGTGATCGACATGCTGTCCGTGCTGGTTCATGGCACGCTGATCAGCGACGGGCAAGAGAAGTTGGAGGACAACAAGAAAGTCTACCACAACCTCATCAAGAAGCTCAAGGTTTGAGAGCTTTCCAACTTTTCCTTGTATCCTTGGGGTGACACCTCAGCAGTTGCCTGCACAGACAAACAGCTCCCAGGTGTGCCGTTACATCTGGAGCTTGAGAAGTGGAGCAAACACTGTAATTTAAATGAGTCTCAGGTAGACCTCACAGTGAGTGTGAAAGAGAAGAGCTGACAGGTCAAGGGGCATGAAGGGGTGCTGACCTCAGTTATAGTGGCACACAATCCAAACAAAGGGTTCAGTCCAATCTAATGTGCACAGTTAAACAGAGGGATTCTCTCGATCTTTCTCTTGCACCCCATGGATGACCTCAATTGCTACATGCGTCTGCCACAGGACCTCTGGAAATGAATCAACACACAAGGGAGTTAATTAGCACTTGAAATACGTAACACAAGCACAACAAATACCTGAGCTGCCTACAGTAACTCTCACCTGGCATGTGTGGACTGATACAAGGTACATAAACTCCACCAGAGGTACATTTCAGAGTTGCCTTTCAGTGGTAGCACAATGAACACCTGCATCTCTTCATAGTGATCTCAGTATTACTTTTAGGTTAGTGGGTCAGTATAAACACATTTGTCTTCTGGCTACAGACTCTGCCATGCACAACTGGTATGAAACAGCAAGTCTGTAGCAAGTCAGCAAGTCAGTGTCTCTAGCTGTCATGTGCAACTTGAAGGCTCTTGCAGCTTTACCTGTTGGTCTGTTGTCATGTTATGCACTGGTGGCTGCTGACAACAAAACATAATGATTAATACCTGGTCTGAGCAAAACATTAAAGACAGATGAGGCAGCAGATTTGGAGATCCACATCACCTTTGGTAGTCATATTGAGTTAAAAAAGAAGAAGAAGAAAAGGCTTATGTGTTTGTAAAGACTGACAGCTGTTTGTAACTTTGTCCTGTTTTTCTTATCTCCACAGCATTATTTGTAATTGTGTTCTTTATGTGGATGAACAGAAGGAGCTTGGCGACAAGCACACAGATGCCACCGACCGGCTGCGTCAGTTGCTGCCAGTGCCCAAGCGATTCTATGAGGTTATCAGCGTGGAGCCCTTTGGCACCCTGGTGGACACCAAGGGAAACCGCATCACCGGCTTTGATTCCATTGCCAAGAAACAGGTCCATTGTCTACTTACCTTGCTTTATCTGTCTGTTAAAAAATCTTTTAAACTTTCATTCATCTGTGTGTCACTTTTTTCTGCCTAGGAAAAGTGGCTGGAATATCTTGTGGATGAATGTCTTAAGTTAGGCAAAAAAGTGTCCAGCATCCAACAAGTTAATAAATAAATGAATCACTTGTTATTTGTGCTGCCAACATCTGCAGCCTGCTGTTAGGGCTGCCCTCTGTCATGGGATGGTTGCTTTCGTTGGGTACAGATTGTGTATAAAAAATCACATAAGCTCTCAGCAACCAACAAGGATACTACTTTGTGGATGTTCTGCTGCTTTTATGGATGCTGACAGAAGGTTCTACTGTACATGTACTGGATGGATTTTTGCCCTTTATTAATAATATAGGTGGGGGGGGGGGGGGTTGCAAACAATACTGGTGGGTTGGTAAGCTGTTTGCTTATGAGGCTGCTTTCCGGATTGTGAGGATCTTAGATTCAGCTGGAATTACAGTATAACTCTCTTAGCCTTTAATCAGTTCTTTCATGGTGATGATTTTGACGGTAGACCTGTAGAGCACTCAGTATCCATGTACAAGTCCAGTTCATGGTGCAGTAATGTTGTCAAAGAGACACAGCAAAAAGAAGAAAAGCCGAATGAAAAATAAAAATTTGGAGGGACGGGACGGGATCAGTCATTGTAGCAATTTAGCATTGGGCCGTAAACAGACAAGTTTTCAGACGTCTGCCAAAGACTCTTGAGGAAGCCTGTTCTTTCACAGTCTGCAGGAGAGTATTCCAGGGCCTTGGGGAAAGAGTTTGAAAAGGCCCTGAAGCCAGACTGTTTTTTTCATGTGCCTTTCATCCACATTTGGAATGCACGCTTTATCAATGTTTTTCTGCTCTGTGCCGATGCTCCCCGGGCTGACTGGGAACCTGTTGCCTGGCTTGTCTTTGTGCAGGGACTGCAAGTGGGGCAGAAGATCAAGATGAGTCCCTGGGAGGTGATTGAAGGCCACAAGAACCCCGCCCCCATCTCCTGGTCCTACTTCGGCGCCATCCGCCTGGAGAAGAAGACTCTGACGCACGAGGACCAGCATCGCCTGCTGATGTACCACACCCACTCCCTGCGACAGCCAGACTCCCACTACATGCAGCCCCCACCACTGCCTCCTGAGGAACTGCAGCCGCCTCCAGAAAAAGTGGTCAGCATTGTTTGTTTGTTTTCTTAGTGGGCTTGTGTCTCTGTTTGTCGTTAACCCTTTTTGTGCCGCTGATACACAGCTGCTTCAAAGAAACAAATTTTTCAGAGGAATTGAACCAACCAGAAATGCTCTTTTTCTACACCTTTGCTTGTCCAGGGTTTGCATGAGCAGTCAGAATTCAAGCATGGTCTCCTGTGATGTCAGACAGGCAGAAAGTAAATGCTTCACCAAGGACATGATAGAAATTACTTCATCAAGGACATCATGTGATAGAAAACACTTCATCAAGGACAGATAGAATATACTTCATCAAGGACATCATGTGATAGAAAACCTCATCAAGGACATCATGTGATAGAAAACACTTCATCAAGGACATCATGTGGTAAAAAACACTTCATCAAGGATATCTTGTGGTAGAAAACATTTTGTCAATGACAGAAAACACTTCGTCAAGGACATCATGGGATAGAAAACCTCATCAAGGACATCATGTGATAGAAAACTCTTCATCAAGGACATCATATGGTAGAAAACCTCATCAAGGATATCATGTGATAGAAAACGCTTCATCAAGGATAGAGAAAACTCTCCACCAAGAACAGATAAAAAACGCTTCATTCAGGACATCATGTGATAGAAAACACTTCATCAAGGATATCGTGTAATGTCATACGGGTGTGGGGATTCTTGGTTGGGGAAAGGGAGGAAAAGGGGACCTTTTTTTGTTGTTACTGTTTTTGCTCTCTCATTGGAGCTCAAGGTGAGTTAGAGCTGTGTGAGGTTTTGTGTCAGTGCTTCTGCATATGTGTGCATGACATGTCACATCTCTATGTATGCACACACACACATACTCTCACTCTCTCTGTTGCTTCTGGTAATGCTGCTGTTAAAACTTGCATTTTAATTTTATTTCACATGCATTGGGCATTAGAGATTAAAACCAAAAAAAAGAAGACATTTTTTAAATCCAAGTAAAATGCTTTGCATCACTTGCCTGTGTGCTGTTTCTTGAAAGATTTATTGCCTGCGTGCCATGACATATGGGTTGGTATTTTCAGGAAGAAAAGCCAAAGGAGATTGTGGACGTCCAGGCACAAGACACAAGCAGGAAGAGCAACAAAAACAAGCGGCGTGCTCGCAACAAAGCACAGGGCGGTTCCAGCTACATGCAGGTGAGGTGCTTGGATTCAGTGCTATTTTCTGGATCTGTTGTCAGCGAATGTCTCCATGGTACTCAGGGTGTCCAGACACTTTTTGGAATACAATCTGCTTTCCACACCAGTGTAACCTCCCCTGAACCACAGGTGTTGTCTGGGGAGGGGGGTCTGGGTGTAACAGGCTAGTGACGTTATCTGGCAAGCTACACTAGGCCCACTGTGTCAGCTGAGTTCAGGAAGGGTAGGAGGTTACGGTCATGATGGGAGTGAAACAGGGTGGTAAGCTGTCTAGGCTAGTTTGTTGTAGATAATTATAATTTCTATAATTGCTTTTAAAAGAACTAATTTTCATTAGGTAGCTCCTGTAAAGCAGTAATTTTGATCTCATATGTGTAGCTTTGGTGTTGATTGGATTTCTCATGCATTTATTTATGCATGACTTTATGTAGTTTTGTCCTTATGCTTTGTTATCTACTTCTTCTTTTCTCTTAACCACCTGTATTTCTTTGTGAAAAATGAAAGATGCTTTTTTTTCTGCGATTCCACAGCAACCAGGGCAGCTGCGGCCGTACCCATACCAGCAGGAGCCTATCATGTACCCTCCTCCATCGGGTCCCCACTCAAACTGGTACGCTCCCCAGCAACCCAAGTACTACCCCCCTCCCATGGGTCAGCGGCCGCCTCACTTCAGCATGCCCGCCGGCCCCACCAAGACCGCCCTCAACACCATGATCCACCAGCGCCGCAACACCCACGGTCACCTGCCACAGGTGGGTCACAACAGTAATAATAATGATGATGATGAAATAGTCATCAAAAGCAAACTTCTAACATAAAAATAGAGCTGAGCTTGCTGTGCATAATTCAGTCGTAAACTACATCTTTGTTCAGACACCTCAAGCAGAAAACAACAGTGGCTACAAGCAGTTCAAATCACAGGAAGCTAAATAGCAAATCATACATTACACACACACACAAATGTATGCACACCCACCACTGCTTATTACCCCCCCCCCACACACACACACACACATTCGCACACACACTTGCCAGATGGATAATTTTGAAAATGTCTTTGTCTTTTGCCAACAACCTCCATTCTTATTAGCACACAGCAAAGCAGACAGTGCAATGTTTGTCCTCCTCATCGGTCCCGGGAGAGAAATTGTCCCCTAAGTTACATTCCTTTTTATTTCCAGAAATTGTGTATTGCAAGAAAGCCATCTGTTGCACACACACTTGGTGTCCAGTCTCCAGCGCACGGTGTGCATGGCCAATGTGCCGGCTGTTAAAGCTGAATGATGATGTTCCAGGGCCAGCCGGGCAGTCAGAACCTGTACATGATCCAGAAGCAGCATAACCAGAGTCTGCTGCGACAACACATCCTGTCCAAGAACCGTGGGATGGACCCTGGCATGTACCCGGGAGCTGGTGCCATTCCCCCCAACACGTCCCAGCCCGGCGCCATGGGCCACATGATGGGGCAACCTCAGGGTGAGTACTGCTCCTCCTCCTTCCACCAGGGGTAGCCACAGTCGGTCGTTCTCATTAGTCTGCAGCTATTACGTGTAATCTGCGTGTTTCCATGCCACTGGCTGTGAAACCTTCTCTTGTCAAAAGCAAAAGGTGGACAAGGGATCTTTAACATGAGCAGTAACCTGTAATCAGTGATGAGTGATCTCAGTGCATGCTGTGCACACAAAGGCAAGACAGGCACCGAGAAGTCTTCACAAGTATTATAATGGTCTGTCACCCTGTCGCGTTCAAGAGTCAGACTTGGGTCACAGGATATCCAGTCCAGTGCGTTAGGTAATGAGCTGTGAACTGGTGTCCTGAGACATGGTCCTGTTTCTAAGAGGTGCATAATGGCTAGGAATGGTGTTTTACCAAAATCATTTGAGGGAGAGGGGGGGGTGGGGGGTGGAGGGGGGAGGAAGAGCAGGAAATAGGGGGAAGGTACAGGCATATGACAAGTCATTCACATATGTAACTGATAATAATAACAGATATCACTTACAGAGCACAAATCATTTTGCAAAACAAAAACTTGATGCACTGAATGAATTGTGTGTGTGTGACAGGTATGCAGGGTGGCTACTATCGGTCAGTGCCGGCACAGCAGCCAGGGATGATGGACCCCATGAGCAGCGGCATGATGTCGCCAGGGTTCAGCCAGCCCTCATACACCCCACCCCAGGGGGCGCCCATGATGCAGGGCATTCCCACCCAGCAAGGTGGCTACATGCCCCAGCAGCCCATTCCTCAGGGCCAGCAATTCCCTGCTTCAGCAAGGTGAGTACTACATGCCACAGCAGTTCCCTGATTCACCCAGGTGAGTACTACATGCCACAGCAGTTCCCTGATTCACCCAGGTGAGTGCTACATGCCACAGCAGTTCCTTGATTCACCCAGGTGAGTGCTACATGCCACAGCAGTTCCCTGATTCACCCAGGTGAGTGCTACATGCCACAGCAGTTCCCTGATTCACCCAGGTGAGTGCTACACGCCCCAGCAGTTCCCTGCCCCACATGTTCCCTCTACAGTGACTGGAAGCCAGGGGGGAGGAGTAGATGCGATCAAATCTGTGACAGTAATTATTAGTCTAGGAAAGGGCATTGAACAAAAGGTGGGATGGACACAGGTAGGAGGCCAGTCCGGCCTTAGTTGGTACAAGACTGTGAGAGTGGGTGAAGTTTATCAGAGCAGAGGAGAGGTTCTTTGCTGCACAACCCACAGACTGCTAATGACATAGAGTAAGATTAGGATGACCTGATCCTTTAAAGCAGATGTGTGTGTGAAGCAAGCTCAAAACCCTTAGCCCTCAGTGCATATTATAATGGTGCTGACCTGTACTTTAGATGAATTCAGCTCAGCTAAAATCCAGTAGTAGGAGTTTATGGTCTCACTGGGAATATATGACGGGGAATGCCCTTCTTGCGTGAACTTGAGGACTGCTTTTGATTGATGGATGAAAACTATTTTTGACCCTGCACCTGTGCTGAGATGCAAAGTGCACCTCATTGGCACCAAACAGTCTTGATCTTGACAGAATGCAGTCCCAGATGGGTGGAGCTGCGGGCATGCAGACGCCCACCACTGGCATGAGTGGCATGTCGGGCTACAGTCAGATGGGGCCGGGGCCCGCCCCCCAGCACCAGGGGGCCTACATGGGCCAAATGTCCAATGTCCAGATGCGGCAGCAGCATCTCCGTCAGCAGCAGCAGTTGATGGCCTTGCAGCAGCAGCAGCAGCAACAGCAACAGCAGCAGGTGAGGCCGAGTCTGGCTGTTGGTGGAGTGAACAGTTGTAGGCATGCCGGTCAGGTCAGATGAGGGATAAGGGATACTTTGGTTACTCACATTCCTTTGCCTGTTGTTTTCCTCTCTTCTTTTCTTTGTCCTCGTCCCCTCCTCCACAGTAACCGGGTGGGGGGGTTACCATGACCAGCTTTGTCCAGAGAATTTCTTTTCAACCACCAGCCTTTGTACTCAGACTTGCTGTGGTGGTGCATATCATGGGGCAGTCGCAGTGTCATGCAAAAAAATTGGATTGCTCTCTTCAAGGTCAAGGTTACAGTGAGGGCTTATATGATCAAAATATGACTGTTTTGACTATATCTTCCAAACTAAAGAGTGTGTTTTTTTGGAAGCAAACTCTGTCAATTGTTTTGTCATTTCTGTATTTTTCAGATCTTTGCAACCAAACATAGGTGTAAGGCTGTATGTACTGTTGCTGATAGCCAGGGGTAGTGCAAAGTGGGATAGAATATGCTGACACTAACTACATCACGCACTCAGCCAGAAATATCAGTATGTGCATGTGTGTGTGGTACCTTACATTGTATCGTCAGATTGTTGAACATAACAATATTTATTTATAACTTTTATACATGGCTGATTAATATGTTTCGTCTGTTTTTTAATGCACTGTATGAGTGGAATGTCACCAAGACTAATTCCTGTGTGCATTTAAATGTCACTGGCAAATAAATATCCATATATCCTTGTTGCCTCGGCAAGCATTCAGCAGTGGGTTTTTTCTGCCCAGCAGCCAGGGCAGCCAGGGCAGGTGGCTCAGCCAATGCAGCAACAACAGCAGCAGACCGCCGCCCTCGTGGCTCACCTGCAGCGAAGGATGTCCTCCGGCATGCAAGGCCCGCCCCCTCCCGCCCCTGCACCTCACTTCAACAACTATGGACAGTACTGAGATGTTGAGGCCCCCACCCCACTTCAACAACTATGGCCAGTACTGAGGTGTTGAGGCCCCCACCCCACTTCAACAACTATGGACAGTACTGAGGTGTTGAGGCCCCACCCCACCCCCTGCACTCCACTTCAACAGTGGGCAGTACGGAGGTGTTACGGCCCACCCCATGTAACTGAGTACTGAGGTGTTTAGGCCTGTCACCTGCACCTCACTTCAACAACCCTGGGTAGTACTGAGGTGTAGAGGCCCACACAGAGGCCTCAACAACTACCAACAGGAGGCATCAAGGCCAGTGCCCAGAGCCCTCACTTAAAGCACTGTGAACATCAAGGACCACTTCCAGCTCCTGCAGACATCGTCCGCATGGCCTACCTTTGCAGTCTTAGATGATCAGCTGCAGGCATCTTTTACTGGCTAGACAATGCTGAGGCGCTGCTGCCAGCTTGGGCATATTTATCTTTTGGGGGGCCAGTGGTGCTTATGAGGCACATGTTGATGTTGTGCCTCTTTTTAAACTTGTGGATAGTAGTTGTAGGGCTTCTTTCATTCTGGCAGGCAGTGCTGAGACCCCTTGCTGTGTTGGCCCAGTCTAGAATTTCCATTGAAAGTGCCGAGGCCTAAGGCCATTCCATAAATGCATTTCAACTGTTGGAGACCATGCCAAGCACCATTTTCCACAATTATTATGAACTGAACTTACTTTCTGGTGTTCAGCACTGGGTTCCTCTTTTTTTCTTTTTTTCCCCCCACAGTACCAAAACCTTCCACAAAGTCAAGTTCTGCTGTAGTCTGTGTAGACAGAGTGCAAAGGTCTTCCACACATGTTTCACTTCAGCTCTTGTGCATGGCACTGCAGCCTTCCATGAATCAGTTCAGTTCTCACCCTTGCTGGCAATGCTGAGGCCTTTTTGCACACTAGCCTTGAACTTGCTCCCTTTCAAACAGCACTGAAGCCTCCCACAAACTAGTCTTAAACTGATGTCGCCTCCTGCGAACTAGTCTTCAGCTCATTCTGTTTCAAACATCACCCAGGTCTCCAGCAAACTAGTCTCACTGTAGCTGTGGTGACTGTGCCAAGACCTGCCTCAACAGTAATGGTTATGGACCAGCGCCAAGACACTTGCACCATTCATGTCTTACCAACCATACAGGCTTAAAGGCAGGGAGTGCAGTCAGAATCTGTGAAGAAAATTCCGATGTGGAGAGAATGAAAGTGCTGTAATTACAGCCATACTATTTAAATTGTGAATGAACCAGTCTATTTATTTCTGGCCAGGTGCGTTTCTTGTGGCAATGGATGGGGTGATGCACAAGAAAGATAGGAAGCAAACATGTTTGCTGCAGAGCAGGTGGATGAGAGTTGTTTGTGCACAGAGACCAGTGTGTGTGTGTGTGTATGTGTGTGTGTGTACATTTATTTGTGTTTGCATGGTCATGTGTGTGCATGATAAAGAGACCAGAATGAAATTTTGATTTCGTTACAATTCTTATCCTTTTATATCATGTTGCATCCCACATTGTACAGTTAAAAATAATCCATTCATTCATCTTTGCTTTTATGAATAATGCCAATGTGTACAATTTGTGTAGAATAAATCATCATCTATAAGTTTTCTGGTGGTGTCAAACTTTTGTAACCAATCTTGGTATGGTGGTGCATCATCATGAGCTGGAGTGTCGTGTGAAAACAGTAGCTTTCTATTTTCAATGTCAAGGTGAGGGCAACTTTTTAAAACAGATTTTGACACATTGTCTTTGGCAAAGCTTTTGCATTAATTTTAGTTTTTACTACTAAAGACTAAAGTGGACACCATCCACACGAAGGACATGACGATACAGGGACCTGGCTGAACTATAACTCACAATCCTGGGGCCAGTCTTCATGTCTTGTTATGGCTGGGTCAGGGACTTTGTCTCATCTTCGTGTGTGCTGCACGCACCAAAGCTGGCCCACCTTCTGATAAGAGAAGGCTCAGCAACCTGTGGTGTCAAGACACACTGATGATATGTGACCAGGCTTACTCAGGCTAAATGTCTAAGCTATTCTAGGCTAGAAGTTTTAACCAGGCTAAGCTATTCTAGCCGAACTGTTGCACAATGTGGCCACTGTGGCAGGACTCAGTGAAAAACTTTCCTATCTTGCCAAGTGGGGTCTGGCCTGCTGGTAACATTAACAAATCAGAATGAGGATTGTGGTCGCCAGTCACAGTCCAAATGAATAATGATCATACATACAAAAGCATGTCAGACTGTTTGTAATGTTTATTTATTTTTTAATACAGAATATCATGCAACATTGTCAAACTTAACAGTCAAAAAAATATTTTGAAACAATCTGCATTTCAATACTTGAAAACATGTTGAGAAACATTCACAAAAGAAAACATTGATCAGGAAAAGAAAAAGTCTAAAACAACATACACTGAACAAGTAATGTTCATTAGATGCATCAGTAAAATTTAAGAAAAAGGCAAGGCACGCATATTGATGTAATTAAAAGATCTTTGCACACACAGAACTTGATCACACAGCGCACAACAAGACAACACAACAAAGACAGCCATTCGAAACAGTCTGGTGAGTAAAAACCACCCTCAAATTTTCTGCCTTTGTCATCACCACCCAAAATCTGCAGTCATGGTCTATTTCTTGCCATGGTTAAAAATGAAAATTGCTGGATGCATGTCCATCCACTGACACACAAGCTGTCCATTTCACTTTGAGTAGAGCAAATGAATGAACTGTGAACAAAAGCATGACATTCAGATGAGCAACTATGGACTGACTGATGCATCTGAAAACAGGGTGAATCTGACGAATCTGTTCAGATTGTTAAGTACATGTAGTTGCAGTGCTGCAATGGCTGGTTAACACAAATTTTTATCAACTGTGAAGGATTCCAAGCAACATTAAAGCAGTCCAGAGAAACATTAGTTACTAAAATGTTGCACAAAACCTGTACAACACATGAGTAAAGCAATGCAGGGCTGCACATCATGTGTATAACTTGTACATGAATCTACTTAACAAAGTAAGGCAATGGTGCACACTGCTTGTGTAACCTTGCATAATGGGTGAACACAGCAAGGCAGTGCTGTACACCACTTGCATAACACTGACAGACACAGCTAGGCAGTTCTGCAAACAAACACAGCAAGGCAATTCTGCACACCACTTGCAATGCAGTACGACAGATGAAGGTACAAACCAACAGACAAACAGCAAGGCAATGCTGAACACCACTTGCACCATTGTAGGACAGATGAAGGTACAAACCAGTAGACCAACACCGCAAGGCAATGCTGTACACTGCTTGCATAACACTGATACTGACAAACACAGCAAGGCAATGCTGAACACTGCTTATGTAACACTGACAAACACAGCAAGGCAATGCTGAACACTGCTTGTAAAACACTGACACTGTGACAAATGAATACAGCAAAGCAATGCTGAACACTGCTTGTATAAAACTGACAAATGAATACAGCAAAGCAATGCTGAACACTGCTTGTATAAAACTGACAAATGAATACAGCAAAGCAATGCTGAACACTGCTTGTATAAAACTGACAAATGAATACAGCAAAGCAATGCTGAACACTGCTTGTTTAACGCTGACAGATGAATACAGCAAAGCAATGCTGAACACTGCTTGCATAATGTTGAGAAACAAAGCACTGCTGCACACCACTTGCATGGCAATTTGATGGATAAACTCAGCAAAGCAACATCTGGGCAGTGAAGATGCTTCTGCCAAGCAGGGTGAGGTTTAATGATTTATACTGCATAAAAAAAAATTCCAGTACCAAACTTGTAGAGAAGTTCAGATATAAAATTCACAGGGCCATAGGGTGTAATCAACATGCAAAATGCTCATGGGGAGGAAAAAAATCACCTCTCAAGCAAAATGATTACTCGAGTTATGAATTATTTCAGTGCAGCACTGTAACATTACAACCATGTTAAAATTACAATGTAAACATCTAGTTTTTCTTTTTATGTAAGGCAAGACCATCTGTAAATATGCTGTGGCCATTGATACAAACTCTTAATGTCCACAGCAGTTCACTTGAACATGGGTGCACAATGTGGGCAAACTCGGTGTTCACAGAAGAAACTAGCTGGTAAAACAGTCCTATAGTTATATTCACAAACTGTGACAGTAAGCTGACCCATAAAGGTAATGGAGCTATAAATTGCACCACAAAGCATTCCATTCCCTTTTTACACTGGTAAAAAAACCTGGAAGTAAATGATCGCATTCAAAACTGATATTACAGAAAAAGGCAAAAGGGATTCACAACTGCAGTTTCATTTTTATACACTCCAGTAACCACTCACAGATGCATCTGTTTGGATTCCACAACCACCTGAACAAAACCAATAAACAGAAAGACAGCTACACATACAAACAAAACAGCTGAACGAAAACGAAACCAACATCTACTAAGTACTGACTGCCACTTTGTACAAGTATATGGGCAGTTAAGCACCCACAACCCCTTCAGTATGATTTGTAAGCCTGACAAAAAAAGAGGTTCAGTTTACTCACATGTTAACCACTCTTCATCCCCCCCCCCCTCCCCCCCACGGATCAGCAAACATATAAATTATAACCCTTCAGATAAACTGTTCTGTGAAGACCCCCTCTCCCCTAGCCACCAATCTTGGGACAAGAGTCCTCAGGGGCCAAATCTCATTGTCTAGTGTTTAACAGGACAAACATACCTGAGACACTCTACACAGAAGCCTTGCAAAAAATAGCAGAAGGAAATTAAAATAATAAAAGTCTGATGAAATTCAGACCATAAGTCAGAGCTACAGTCGCATTAAAAGCTTGTTTGCTCATTTTTGATTTGAGGTACTGATTTGATTTAATGCACATGATCTCACTCCAAAAGGCTAAAACCGTCATTCTACTTGAGTTCATCTATGACTAGCGTATTACAAAGCAGCTACTGAAAAGTGGCATGAAGCAAGCTATAAAATAAACTTTAAAAGGGTGAAATACTTTTATGTTTTAAATATGTAAAACAAAGCCTGTTCCTCTCACCAAATATTGATGACGTACAAACCATAAAGCAAAGAAAATCCTTCAACGCTCAAAGAACAAACACGTTTCAAAGTAATTCTAACAGTAAATATTTCCCAAATGGAACAGTACAAAATTGAGAACAGCGTGACCCTGTCATGCTAAAGGGGCCACCAAAGCCTGCTTCCTTTACACCCCGACCCAGCACCAGTCGGCCAGTTGAGACAGGAGGTTGCTGTGGGTGTGATCCGGAGGCCCATCACAAACCCTTCACTACTACTGCTGCTGCGCCCTCATTCCACCAGTCTCTGCAGCAGCTTGCGCCACAACCCTGCTGCCATCACCACAGCTCTGAGCGCTGCAGGTGACGAACATTTCTGGCTGGAGTGGATGGCCGCTGGTTTCCCTCCCCTCTCAAAATGGCTGCCATCTCAGACTGGTTGTGGGCTCGTTCATAATTCCTCATACCCTCCCCGGGACGTGTGCGAGGTGGGTTGGGTGGCGTTTTCCTGAAAAAGAATACGACCAGTAGTGTTACCATTTGCTGTACCAGCAGAGGCACAGTTCCCAGTGGGTTTGTGTGATTGTTTTTATCATGAAGAGCCACTGGGAGCCACTGCACATTAATACAGTCATCAGTGGCATGTCACTTTCAGTCTAGATGAGTACCCATTCCTGAAAAACTGTTTCAAGTAGTTACATCTGTTTCACAACAATGTCACCACTCAACTGTATTTGTTGTGTTTTACTATAATAGTTATATTGATTTTAAAAAATAAAAAAGAAGCAGAAAAGCATGTCCAGAAGGAAAAAAAATCTCAGTTCTGAATATGTACATGTATAAGGAAGTCAGCTTCAAAGTACAAAAAATGGCACAATGCAAACCAACAAGCTTTTCAGTGGTTCTCTTCTTCCTAACATACCACAGTAGGAAAGTTTGCAGGCTTTCACACTCTCAAAACAGACTGAAAACACTGTCTCAAGAATTGACCACTCAGTTCTTTTACTTTTAGTCTGTCATTGTTTTAACTGGTGCAAATTTGTTGCAAGAAAAGTGGGAATGTTCCTCCATGGAGTGAATTTAATCTGATTTCCCTAATAAAAAATAAAGCTAACATTTCTTTACACTCTTCCCCTCCCATTTGCACTAAATAGCCCCTACCAGACTATTAGCAAGAATATTGGTTGTTTTTAGAAATATGATCAGTTTTTAGTACAAAACAGATTTTGCTATCAAAAAGAGCAATCATACTTCCAAAACAATCATTTGTTTTGCAGGGCAAGTGGCATTTTATTCAATCATGATTATGCTTAGTATGCAGGCATATCTCATTCAAAGTGCAGAAAACAAACCACCCTTGGGAATGGTATCAATGGTATAACAGTAACATAATCTTCAATATAATCAAGGTCACTCTACGGAAGAAGAACACAGCACTTTTACCCGGACCACTTCTTCTTCTTCTTCTTCTTCCATACAGCGGCCAACATCATTTTGTTGATGGTTCTGTCGCTACTTACTAATTATGTCCAATTATTACTGCGCCACTTGATGCTCTCTGCCAGTAGCCGTGCACTGCAATATGTGGAAAGCTTCCAATGAGTTAAAAAGCACCTGTTGCATGCCTGACAGTGGAAATGTCCAGCATGCAGAGTCAACTTACGGTGACAAGGACTCCATCATATGCGGCTTTGGCCTTGTCTCCCTTACGGGACTGGTCTGCGGCGGGTTGTCACTGCGCATGATGTCAAACATGGAGTCGCTGGTGTTCTTCACTGCAATGCCCTCACCCTCTGGCCGCATGCGGTGTGCTGGGGGCACTTCATCCCAGCCCCTGAAACACATGCAGAGGGAATATTACACAAGGGGAACATTATTATACAGGGGAACATTATTACACAGGGGAACATTATTAAACAGGGGGAACATTATTACACAGGGGGGAGGGGGGATTATTATACAGGGAAATCATCATTACACAGGGACAATATTAAACTGGGGGAACATTATTATGCAGAAAGAACATTATTACACAGGAGAACTTTATTAAACAGGGAGAACAGGAGAATTTGGGGGGCAGTGGACACAGTCATTAAACAGGGAAAGTATTATACACATTGGGGGCATTATTACACAAGGGACTCTAAGTCTAATGTACTTTCATGTTTAGTTTATTGAATAATCCCTCTGCTGTTTCAAAATGTGGCACAGTAAATTTCTATATTTCCAATCAAAACTGTCAACAAGTGAACAACACAAAAACAAAGAAAGGTTTGCAAAAATGATATAATGTACTGTAAATGCCTTTCAGTAGGTGAAACAGTGTGAAGCACACAATTGTGCCCATCCTCAATTGATGTGGGCATTATAACTGCACCACTACTACAAATCTCAGGCTGTGAAGTTTCTGTTCTATTGTCTGTCTGGCCACGCCTCTGCATCCCCTGACCACACAGACAAACAGACTGACAATGCTGCCAAGCATGCTGCTACCATAACTTGCCCCAACAGACAAACACTGTGTGCAGCAGGGGGAGGTGTGGGCATGCTCACACCTCCACGCAGAGAGGGGTCTGTGATCAAAGGTAAACAGGCACACATGTCACTCTCTTCTCAAACACCTCCACATAGTCATCACACTCACACACACTTGGGATGGAGCTGACAGAGCATGGGGTCAAGAGAGAGAGAGGGTCAGGGGGAGGGAGAGGATGTATGATCAGGATGAAGAATGTGTGTGTGTGTGTGTGTGTGTGTGTGTGTGTGTGTGTGTGTGTGTGTGTGTATGTGTTTGTCTGGGCATGTGTGTGCATGTTTGTGTGAGTACAGGTGCTTGTGAATTTATGAGTCTGTGTGAGTGCATGTGTGTATGCATGTGTGTGTGCATGCATGTGTGTGTGTGTGTGTGTGTGTGTGTGAGAGAGAGCCTACATGCATGTGTGTGTGTGTGTATGCGCACGTGCATCTGGTGTATGCAAGCAAGGAAGTGAGGTGGTGACTGCATGCATACATATGAGTGTGCTGTGTGAGTATGCATGTAAGCACGCACAAACATCAAACATGCCCAAAAAGGTCTAAGCATGGAACTATGGCTCACTACAAGGCTCACTTTTCAAAATGACAATGTCTGTAAAACACAAATGATACTGCCATAACTACACTAAGGTGTCACTTGCCTCCAACACATTCAACATAATCCCTCATTTGGTACACAGAGGCAATCCTGTCACTCTCATGACACACTCACGCAAATGCTTGAATTATTAACAGACTGCTTGCAATTCAATTTTTGGTTGTTCTTTAATGTACAAGGTTAACAACAACTTTAATTTCAGACTGGGATGAATAAAGCATTCTTTTTGTTGTTGTTACAGATTAAAAGGAACACATATAAAAGGAACAAGGAAGCACATAATATAAAAGAGAATGTTTTTTAAACAATAGACCAGCCATTTTTCCATTCCATGCTGCAGTCCACCTCTGTTGTCCATTTAAGTTGTGCGAAAACTGAATTCTGTACAATTGGTATGCTCATGCAAGTGGGTGCCTGTGTGTGTGTGTGTGTGTGTGTGTGTGTGTGTGTGTGTGTGTGTGTGTGTGTGTGTGTGTGTGTGTGTGTGTGTGTATGTATGTGCTTAGTAAAGTCTGTAAGGACAAGATTTTGCACTTTATAAATACTTTAATCATTATTATTGTATTAAAGTTGCTGTAATTTCCACATTACTGAATTTAAATAAGTAAATTTAGATTTAATAATTAAAATCCAGACTAGAATATGTGCAGCACAGTGTTTGACCAAATCTGCACAACTGTCAGATAATAATATTCCAGCGTCAGGTCATCAGGAGCACACCTCAAAAACCTGACATAAAGCACAGAGAGACAAGTCAGCGCCTGGTGCAGTGAGTCATGTGCATACAGATAAAACACAGAAAGAGGAAGGGCACTTTCACATAGTCTCTTCACCTGCTGGGCCTCACAAGTTTTAGCACTTCAGCAATAAAGTAGCTACATGCCATGTGGAATTTATTTTGTCAAATGATTATTGCTCAAAGTCATAGTTACTGGCCTCTGGCCATCCACATATTCACAAAGCCTGTTGGGTCTGAGTCTCCCATGGTTAGTATTGTACAGTTTTTGTAGATATATATTCATATAGTCAGTGTAGCATTTTAAACATTTAAGTGCAGACTTTATGGATAACATTCACCTAGTTGATGCACCTCAGTGTGGGATCTATCACAGTATGATTATATATAACTCACTTTTAAACAGATTTATTTTATGCATGTTAACAAGGCATTCTTTCAAGGTCTCCATGTATTAAGTCCTGGAGTTGTGTGATTAACTGAGTCTAGTCAGCGCCTAGTCAACCATAGATTATGTGGGGGTGGGGGGTGGGGGCTTTGTGAATATGTGGATGGCCAGAGGCCAGTAACTATGACTTTGAGCAATAATCATTTGACAAAATAAATTCCACATGGCATGTAGCTACTGACATGAAGATGAGTCATGCCTACACTGACACAGATGTACAGTGTGCATGTGTGTGTGCCTGCATACATCCATGTAAGCATATGTGTGTGTGTGTGAACACATGCATGAGCAAGCATAAATGCAAATGAACCAAATATGCTGACCTGCGTCATGTACATTTCAGCATACTATGCACTTTCACATACACTGCATATACAGTCACTGTCTCTCAAACATGCACACACACACACAAGCAAATCATAAATCTCTCTCTCTCTCTTTCTCACACACACACATGCACGCACCCAGTCAGTAAACTTGCATCATCAAGCACACACACTTATGCATACAAGCATATATCATAATTCTCTCTCTCACACACACACACACACACACACACACACACACACACACACACACACACACACACACAGAGTCAGCAAACTTGCATTTCCATGCATACGCACATGCACGCACATGCACACACACACACTCAGCAAACTGGCTGGTGTTGTGTGAGGGGCAAGGAAAGAGTATGTGTCCTGAGAGGAGGACAGAGCCCCAGTGTAAGCTGCTGCTGACCAATATTGCCTCAGCCCTGGACACACACCCACAGTTTGAACCACAAACCACACTGTTGTCTCTCCCCACACCACCACCACTGTAAGCACCTGCTTGATCGCAATGCCAACACCCTCTCTTTTGTTCTCTCCAAAAAACCTGCTTGTTTATGTGCCAGAAATAACGGAACTTGTGTTGGACTGAAAAGTGTTTGTCTCAGATTTTCTTAATTCTCAACACACACGCATGCACAGCCCCAGAATACATGTTTTTATTTTGAAATACGCAGTCTTTAAGCTGTGACTAATACTAACAATAATAAAAGAAACAAACTCTGATGAATACTTTTGTAAATTCAGTGGAAGTGGTAGGTTTTCAGATTAAAGTGCTAGCCAAGGAGGTGGTTGCTAATTAGATTAAATTGTAGGCACTGGAAGTGATTGCACATGTATGTAACAAACTGCAACATTTTGACTGAAAGGAAGCTTTGAGGATTTGGTCCAGAGGCCTACTGAGAACTTGAAATTAATGGCATAGCCACAACAGCTCAGAAACAAAACTTTAAACTTATGGTCACAGGTGTAACTGGAACAGCTGAACAGAACTGAAAACTAATGGTCACATGTATAACTGCAATAGCCGTTCAAACAAAACTTGAAAACTAATGGTCACATGTGTAGCTGGAACATGTGAACATAACAGAAAACTAGTGGTTACACATGTAACTGGAATAGCTGACTGGAACCTAAGACTCCCAATATAAAAGAGTTCCACTTCCAGCATCTTTAATGCACATCTTCACAATGCACATGTAGCACAGCACAAGCTGCCTTGAGAAGTGACGGCAGTAAACAACATAAATTCATGTCCTTTCCATCCATGGAAGCAAAGTATTCCCGGATCATTATGCAACAATTCATTTTACAAACTGTTCACATTTAACACATAAAGGGCTGCGGCCAAGTGTTTGGCACTGGATTCAGAATGGAGAAGTGCAGTAAGCTCCCCTAGCCTTACAGTGGCAGGCAAAGTCCTCTCTCTGAAGAAGACATCATAAAAAAGAAACAGCCCTACAGACATAAGCTTGCCAAAGACTCTTTTCACAGCAGAAAAACAACTGCTTTTTACTGCAGGAAAACAAAACGAAACACACACACACACAAACTAAACCTTGCAAAATTCTGCAGAAAATGGAATAAATGCACCAATGTTAGGGACCAAGTGATGGGCAGCTCTGTTGCCATTGGCTTGCAGCCCCAACTTCTACAACTCACAATGCAGTCTGCAGACATGGGTGCCAGTGCAGTCTAGTCAGTAAGCAGCAGCCAGTTGGCACAGTGGTCTTAAGTCACACTCACATGGGCAGGCTGTGACTAGGTCAAAGTTAATTAATGCCCAGCTTTGCAGCCGTTTGGCGAAGACCTTTCAGAGTAAGACAACTGTTCACTCAGGCCTTAACTCCTCCCTGGCTTCCTTCCACCCGCCCAGTTTACTCACAGCATCCTGCTGTTGACACAGTTCCCCAGTTTACTCACAGCATCCTGCTGTTGACACTGTTGCCCTCAAGCCTGGATTCCATGGCAAGTAGCTGCCCCTGATGGCTTGGTGTTACCGACCAGCCAGCCAGTGTTACTTACTGCCCTAGGCGGCCTAGTGTTACTTACTGCCCCAGATGGTCTGGTGTTACTGACCTAAACTCTTCATCATCAAGAACTCAGACCGCTTCCCCATGACTTTCAGGATGGTCATGAAATAGGGGTTCCATTGTAATATCAGATGACAAGCAGTGACAATGTGCTTACCTGATTATAACAATGGATGTCACTTGTCATGAAGATTGACAAGTCAGAGGAAGATTGTTCCTAAGTCAATTTAGTGAGCATACCGTTGCTACATCATGTCAATGCTTACCTACAGTGGCCCTGTTACTCAAGGTAAAAAAAATGTTCACTGTGAATGTGATCAATATAGAACATTTCTCTAATGTCCGCTTCCACCAGTTACAACCATTCCCACCTACACTGTCACATCAAACACACAGCCCATTTCACATTCTTCTCACCCTCTTCTTGCACGCCACTGACACAGGTCTCTGACATACAACACGCATCAAAGTCACATCTCCAAAGCTACCAGCTCAAATTTCCATAAAACTGGAATTTCCATGTCACATGAAAACAAAGCCAACCTCACAATTCTTATCTCCTTCATAACTTAACTCTCTGACAGACATTTGCATACATACAGTATAACACTGACAATGACCCTCTGACAATGTATGAAGAAACTGTTTGTTGTGTATGATTAGCCACTGTCCAGTCTGTCCAAGACCTCTCTATATACAGGGTTCACTGTCTTTCTGAAAGTAATTATCACCTGTGTAAATCTTGTGTGGCAGAATACACCCCACCCCCCACGTGCCTAGATTGTGTAGTGTATAAGCCAAAATGTTACTCAACTTATTGCCAGAATATATGCCTGGGCAAACATTAATTACAATTTTAAAGCTTTGCCATGACTTTGACCTTGAACACAGCAATCCAATCTTTCTGCAAGACACTCTCCCTTGTGATGATGTACTATCAATGTTTGGTTGCAAAAGGATCAGGGTTCACAAAATATAGTAGAAATCATCATAATTTGATTATATGGGCCCTCACAGTGACCTTAACCTTGAAGATAACAAAGCACATCTTTATGCATGGTACTCCAGGTCATGGCAATGCACCACCATACCAAGTCTGGTTTCAAAAGGTAGAGTGGTTCAGAAGATATCGTCAGACGAAACCTAAACACATGGTATAATTGTCACCAAATGTTTGATCTCAATAACCTAAACACATGGTATAATTGTCACCAAATGTTTGATCTCAATAACCTAAACACATGGTACAATTGTCACCAAAATGTTTGATCTCAATAACCTAAACACATGGTATAACTGTCACCAAATGTTTGATCTCAATCTTCTTGAGTGGGTATAAGTTACTGTAACAGGTAGCTGCACATTTCCTTTAAAAACATGCAGATGAGCAGACACAAACTGGCAGGCAGGCAGACTGTGAGACAGGCACATGCAGACAGGCAGGCAGATTGAGAGGCACAGGCACAGGCAGGCAAACATACACAGACTGACAAGCAAACACAGACTGGCAGGCAGACAGGCAGAAAGACAAACAGACACAGAGGTCAACACCGATTTACACAATTCCTCCAAACAACTGTTAGCAGCATTCCCCCCCCCCCCCCCCTGCTGTGCACCAGACATTATTTACTTTTTACCTTCACCCACCACACAAGTGCAGCATGTTAAATATCAGCATGAATATCTACACGTTTAGCATACATCTTCACCTCCATGATCCTCCTCTTTATCACATGAAGGATGAGGAATTTGACCCCATCATGTTTACCCAGCACTACACTACACTTCAATCCATGACCGTCTTCATTATTATCTGAGGGATGTGGAACTTTACCCCATCATCTGTTTACAAAGACATTATTTAGCAGACATTAATCACCAGACATTATTTACTTTTTACCTTCACCCGCCACCCAAGTGCAGCATGTTAAATATTAGCATGAATATCTACAGGATATGATATGATCTCCTCATCATCACCTGAGAGATGTGGAACTTTACCCAATCATCTGTTTACCCAGCACTACACTACACTACATAGCACTGCATTTCAATCCACAGTGCCCCACACTGCTGTCAGCCAGGCTGATCTCCAGGGCAATAACTGTCACTGTCACTCTTTGTCACAGCGAGAGGAATACAGTAATGATGGATGAATGTTTTTGAACAAATGCTCCACAATGATGTGCTTGCCAACATAGAAAAAAAACAAAAAACAAAAAAAAACAATGCCTCTACATTTATTATGGCTTTTTTAGCTTGCCACTTTGTTAGCTTTGAGAAGAACCAGAGGTTCAGAGGAAAATGGCTGTTGTGAACCCCCTTCCCCCCAAAAACAACAACAGCAACAACAACACACCACCAACCAACCAACAACAACAGAAGTACATACATAAAAAGTGAGTGTGGCAAAAGTGAGGTAAGTGTGCAGCTCTGGCACCGGTCTTTGCCAAAGACCAGCTGTTTTTGGGGTGTTTTTTTTTTTTTGGGGGGGTGGGGGGGGGCAGGAGCAGGTGTGTGTGTGTGTGGTGAGCATGGGATTTCCAGAGCATTGAGCTACATCTTAGTGTGAAATGCAGTGCAATGAGCCAAGGGCTCCCACACTGTGGCGTACCCAGCTCTGCGTGGTGAGGGTGTGCACCAAAGTGGAGGCAACAAGTACTGACCCTCCTTGAGACTCCTGGTGCAGTTTGCCCTGCTTGGGTTCCCTGGGGGTTTTGTTTCCCTCCATCCTCAGCAGCGGCCCCATGCCGGCACCTTGCGCCTTGTCCAGGTTGTCCTGGCCGCCATACGACACCTTGGGGGCTGGGCGCTCAGGGGGCGTCACCACCCCATAGTTGTTGATGATGTGATCCATCTGGGAAGAACAGTGAAGGTGATGTGATAACATGAACAAATTACAAGTCAAAATATTGACTGTAGAACCAAGAACTAGAGTGAAACATGAGAAGCAAGTGCCCACATGACTCCCATTCAAAACAGTGAGAGACTGAGACATATAAATATTTTATTTTTTAATTAAAGTTATTTTCTCCAGCTCTTTTGTGACCTTGGACACAGGTCAAGGTACCTATTCCGTTCTCACTTGGCAACTAAGTGACTCAGCATCTGTGAAAACACCAGCATCAATGTCCTTTCAGCCCTGCCTCTCAGTGAAACATGTAAACTAGTCCCCTCAAATACATGCTATTTTAAAGCCATGAAAGTGGTTTCTGGTATGATCTCATAAGCAAACAAAGTTTTAATTCAGTCAGAAAATACACTTTTGGCATTAAGTTTTACAGATTACTATGACCTTGAAAAATATGCCCACTTTACCACTTTTCTTTCTGCATGTTTGAATCAGGCATGTCATCTGTGGAACAAAGACTTAATCTGATGGCAAGTTTGTCTTTCTGGACACCTACATCGCCAACACCCAGAGGGTATCAGTTTCCTCATACTGACAGAGATAACTTTCAAACCTTGTGACTTAACTATGTACATCATATGACAGTGGCACAGCTGTGATCTTGAATGTGCAACGGTGGACAGTCATCCAAACAATTCAACACATCTTTAAATACTCTTTTCATGCAAGTCTAAAACAGCATAAGCTTCAACTCAAAAATAGCAACATGAAAGGTTAAAACCAAAAGTGAATGCTTATTATTTTCAGAAACCTTTTCACAGGACAACATGAACCAATGCCAAGTTTCAGCATGAATTTCTTCATCTTAGCAACAGATAAATGGCTACAACAGTAATAAGAACTACGAACAGGCAGGGGGAAAAACAGCTCTTTTTGCTTGGGCTGTCTGAGACCTAGGGACCAGATTGCCAAGTATCTGCCCCCCCCCCCCCCCCCCTTCCATCACACTGTCTTTCAAAAATTGCACATGGCATTAAAATAATAAGAGTAGCAAACCAACATACCTAGTCTGGTTACACAACAGTGACATGATTCACCGGTGAGGTGGATACCATTTCTTAAGGTGTCACCCTGACCTTGAAGGCAATGCATCCAACTTGTTTTGCATTCTGACACTCTAGCTCATTACCACTAGCAGTAATACCACTATCAGGTTTGGCTGCAAAAAGTTCTGATATATATATATCTGGAGCCAAGGAGTGACCGAGTGTACGAAGCACAAGAATGTATGAGGCAAACATTTTTAAGGTCAAGGTGGGATATTTATTTTGTTTGTTTAAATAACTGGACCCTCATTGTGACTTTGACAGTAGCTAACTGTAGCTATACTCGTTCACATACTCTATGGACTCATGACGTAGTACACCAAGCTGACTTTCAAAAGATTAAACAGTTCAAAAGATAACTGATCATCTGCACAAAAAGGGTGATGGACACACGAACAGTCAGTCAGACCTAGAAACTTGGACTGAGATGATTCTAATACATGTATCAAAATATACGGAATGTCTACAAGTTCGGAACTCCTTAACTTCCCCAGACAGTAACCTTGCTTATAATAACTGCAGCTGTTTTCATAGCCTTTGTGAAATGATAACCATGTGATTAGTTAAGTCTTACCTTGCCATGGTTGCGCTCCGCATATTCGCTGGCTTCATCACCCTTGACCTTGGGTGCAGGTTTATCGTTGTCGAGGGTAAGGTTGCCATAGTTGTCCAGCAGGTCACGCATTCCCGCCCCCTTGTTGGACTCTGCAATCTCAGCTGCTTCCCCTTTGACAGCACGGGGATGTATGGGGGCCGCCACTGGGGGGTCAGGGTACCCCCCCATCATCTCATCCATCACACCATGGTTCACCTGCACACCACAGGGTAACTTAGTTAAACCATCACCCCATGGTTCACCTGCACATCACAAGGTAACTTAAACTAAACCTAGACCCTCCCTTTCCAGAGAAATAGTGAAAGTGTCCATACATAATTTACAACAGTGGTATTTATAGACAAGTTTCTAAAAGTTAGTAATGGGATTTTCACATCATGTCAACCACACTGGGTCACCCTCAGGATGATCAAATTATGTCATGAATATCCATTTTGAAACTCTCAAGAAAAAGATCATTTTATATTATACACTTATAACAGTCTCTCCAGACAAGATTTTGTGCTGTGTACTCTATTAGTATATGAGCCTGTGCCAAAAGGTGCTCGGCGAGGACCATCCATTTTTTGGTCCTAAATGCTTCTTCAGGTTTAAGTTTTCTCTGAACAAACATAACTTTATCTCAAAGAGTATGCATCAAAGAGATAATAAAGATAAACTTGACTCCCAAAGTCAGTTCTGAGTTAGTAAAATATGAAAATTTACACCAAATCCGGGCCGAAAATCGGCAAAAGAAGGGTGGACATTTCGGGTGCACCGCTTCAGTTGTCGTTTAGTTTGCATCTTTCTTCTTTAGGCAATTTTCCCTTTGCTGCCTGACAGGACATAGTCAAAGCTTTTTAATGCTTGTGAAAACGGCTCATAACTACTTGTAAAATCTGAATAATTGAAATAAACATAAGCTTATTTCGATCGAAACGCATTGGGTCCAGTTCCGATGCTGATGAAAACATTTGTCTGCTACTATTCACTGCGGACTTGTGGGTGGTGAAACAAAGAAGCTGTTGCTAAAATCAGTGTTCAGTCTAAAGCAGTGATAATAAAAGCGTTGGATTCCGTTTGTAATACATTTTTGCAAGTTTAAAATTTCGAGTTTTTATTTTGTCAGGCCGTTAAGATCGAAAAATTGCCAATCCTGGGGATAAACGTCGATTTTGTGACCGCGGTCTTTTTGCACAAAGCGTGGCCATGTTTACCCACAGTGCTTTGCACCTACTTTCTCTTCAAACATGGTGCCAACAAGGAACGGTGAGTGAATTTTTGATTTGGGTCATGTACCTTTTTACAGTTACGATCGAAATGTGATGTTGCGTCCGACAGATTAAATTGTTACTTTTCATTGATACAACGTTATTTTTGCATTTTCATTCGTAATTGGAAGCGAAGTGACCATTATTAGACAGGTTTCGGTTGGCAGTGTGCAAATTCAAAGCGATGTCTTTGTTCGATAACCACTGTTTCTCGGATGACACCACGCCTTAGGTCAGTGTTTCGATCGCGAGTGACCGATTTTTGCACAATAATGTCCAAGTTTCGATCGAGGGAACTAGTTTTTTCTTAGTGTTTCGACTGAAAGAGAAAAACATATACGTTCAAGTGTTTACTTCGTAATAGTGAAAATACCCGTGTGTACGACGACACACGTTTCGGAGTTGATTTGCCGCTGTCGGACAGCGTTTTTTTCATTTATTCAGTCGATCGGAACAGCATGATGCCATGACACAAACTCTTACTCCTCAGTACACTTCTGCAACTCTACAGGTTTATTATTGCCGTCTGTGATGTGAACTAAGAGGGTTTTTTAAAAGGCATAGCTGTAAATTATCTATTTATACCAATTTATACAAATAATACAAACACACAACAACAACAAAAGAAAAGAAACATTACCATGACATTAACATTGTGATTAGGGAGGTGATTTTTTTCTTTTTTTCTTTTTTCTTCCCAGGCCTTCCCATTTCCCTGGGATGAATGAAGTATATTGTTATTGAATATTGTTGTTTTGAATCTATTTCTAGCAGGACATGCATTCTAAAGTATGTGCTGAAACTAGTGAAAGCCAGAATAAAATTTCTTAACTGATGTAGTTTTATATGTGCACTGCAGTACAAATACAATACAGTGCAGCATATAAAGTAAAATTCTTGTGACAATTCACTATAAATATGCAATATGAAGACAAAAAATTCATACAACATAAAATACAATACACTGTGGCACAATGTAGGGTGGGGGTGGAAGTTAGTAGGGTGAAAAGGCCAAATGAACAGAAATTTAAAAAAAGGTGAGGGTAACCTGGTATTTGTGTTATTATGTTTCAACTACAGTACTATATATATATGAGCCTGTGACAAAAGGTCGTGATCTAAAGTGGGACACACTGCCTCAAAATCAAACTCCCAGTAAGCTATTTTCAGTCTTACCATTAGAAAGTGGTATGTTTCAAGTAACTATTTCAATCATCAAAAAATGGTTTTGATCCAAGTGTGTGCTGTATGGCATCAAAACGGGGGTCAGGTCAGGTATGGACGTTTGTAACAATGGACACAGTGAATGTCATAATAATACAGAGAAAAACCATTTGTATGCAATTTTAATGCTTCTGGTGCATTTAAGTAGCTGCTAGTAATAAAATCAGAGCAGGCAGGACAAACAAATTCTGCTTTAAATGTAAAATATTATGTAATCACTGTGTCCAAATTTTGCGCTCAAGAATCTAGTTCTACAAATAATCATTTCAAACACATAGCAACTTCAGTAAAGTTTTCAAACAAGGAACACTTTATTTCATAGTATACATTGTAATGATAAATGCAAAAAAAATGCAAGGCAGGAGGCATATTCACACATTCCAGCTTGTTTAAGTGGACGAACGTAACACTATGGCAGTGGAAACAGTCTATGAAAACCAAGATACTATTTCACCCAGACTGAACAAACAGCACACAACTGTAGTGAATCTAGGCACAGTAACAGTATGATATGACAGGTTAAACTTAAAGGAGCGACTTTCTGAACATGCAGATCACATTAAAACTTTAGGACAATTTATAAGACCCCCCCCCCCCCAAAAAAAAAAGAAGAAAAAAAGAGAAAAAAAAAGAAAAAAAAAGACATCCTCTCAAACTAAACCTGTCAATCACTGTCAGTGAAAAACTGCTGCCTCACTTTGCACTCAGTGTCAGGGAAACTTTTTTTCTGTTTGCAATCAAGAAATCCCAATAAGATAAGTCCGGTGGTGAGAGCCTGAAGAACATGCTTCCTTTTTGTGTGTGAAGAACTGGATCCATACATGATTTTCTGCTTGGCACACTTCCAGAACCTGCCACAGTTATCAAAAGTAACATAATTTAATACAGACTTGAATACCAGGGACAGACAGACGTCATCTAATGTATGCTTACTAAAACTAAAAGAAAAACAACACATTAAAAATGTGATCAGGTCACAAAGTATGGCATCTTTAAGTCAGATACCTGTATTAATTTTTTCAGTATGTAAAAAAGGAAAACAGAAAAATGATACATGTACTTTGGACTGTAACAATCCTAAAGTGCCCTTACATACCAAAGGTCTTTATTTATACAAGAGCAGTGACAATTTTTATAATAAATTGTAAGACAATCTTCACCCCCCACCCCCCCACCACCGGCCCCCAAAGTCGGCCTTCATGCACAGTTAATCAATAAAAATAAAAATAAATTTACAGTGGCAAGTCAACTATTACATGTAACGCGGAAAGGAAACAAAATTAAGACTGCAAAACAAAGGAAAGGGGGACGGGGGGTAGCACTGTGCCCATGTCACGTTCACCTGCTACAAAGTTTACAGAGTACTTGTTTAATATGCACAAGCCTCCAGTCAGACGTAAAAGTTTGTAAACAACCACTTGAAGGGTAAGTAAGCTGTGAGCCATTTCAACTTTTAAATCGACCGCTTACCTAAATCAGCAATAATTACAGACATAGACGGACTGCAGACTAACGTAAGAAAAGACATCTGGACACACGTAACACAGACACAGTCACAAACTGTGTCCAAAATCTGAAATTGCCCCCTTCCCGCCATAATACGATGAAGTAAACAAAGCACACTACCAGTGCCATTTATATCACTTACTAGGGGCTAAGAAAGCATTTGTTTGGGAAAATATATGATGAGGACAGAAATTCGACACTTATGTGGGTCGTTCGTAACATTTAGGACATACGTAACAAAACAAAATAACCGGACACAGTCAGAATACTCACCGCCACCCCTTCGACGAAACCATTGTCAGCGACAAGCGGCCATGTGATGTCAACAGGAAGGCCAGTGGTAGTTTTAGAAGCGGTCAGCAGTAATTAAATGTTTGCGATGCCGATAAAATTTGCAAAAGGTCGTTCGTAACAAATGGACAAAGTTTCAGATTTTTTACGTCTGGGTAAAAAAAATGAAACACGGAAATGCCCCCAGTAAAAACATCGACTGCTTTCGGTGCGCGATTGATATGCAAATAAGAGAAGCGAAGGTCCGCAGTGAATGCAATGGCGGACGGTAGCAGACGATCTTTAAACTTACGGGAAATTTGGACACAGTCCGTTACGAACGGCCAGTGTATTTTCAGTTTCGTTTTTTTGGTTATGAAACGTCACGCATGGCTTACAATTCGACTGGATACTAAATTTAGATTATTCAGTAGTCAAATGGTGTACAAGTTGTGAAGAATAGTTCAGCTGGTTAGTTGCGGTTTTGAGCTGAAGTCAAACAACACACGTTGTCCCACTTTCCGGAAGCCGCTTTTCGTCGATTTTCGTCAAGTATTTTTGTTTTTAATCCTCTTCTTGGGGACCAAAGCTGCCAATTTTTACTTTAACTACTCATCAATGCATACTGAATAAAAGCAACCACAGTTTCATGTAACTCTAGTAAGACGAAAATAAATAGGAGCATACAAACATACCCGGGTTAAGCGGGAGCACCTTTTGTCACAGGCTCATATACACTAGGACCACGCAAGGGAGGCAGCCATGACAAGGGGTGAGTACTGGAGCACTTACTTCCCTTGCTACAGTATAACAATTATTGCTGTCAACAAGGGGGGTGAGCGGTGTAGTGGTGAGGGGAGAGGTGTAGTGATGAGGGTGGGGTGGGGGTTGTGGTGAGGGAAGAGGGGTGTGGGAGGTGTAGTGATGGGGGGGGGGGGGTTGTTGTGAGGGGTGAGGGGGGTGAGAGGTGTAGTGGTGGTGGTGGTGGGGGGGGGGGGTTGTGGTGAGGGGAGAGGGATGGGAGAGGTGGTGGTGAGGGGAGAGGGCAGAGGGGAGGGAGGTGTGTAATGGTGAGGGGAGGGGTGTAGTGGTGAGGGGAGAGGTGTAGTGGTGAGGGGAGAGGGGTAGTGGTGAGAGGGAGAGGTGTAGTGGTGAGGGGAGAGGGGAGGGAGAGGTGTAGTGGTGAGGGGAGAAGCGTAGTGGTGAGGGGAGAGGGGAGGGGTGTAGTGGTGAGAGGAGAGGGGAGGGGTGTAGTGGTGAGAGGAGAGGGGAGGGGTGTAGTGGTGAGAGGAGAGGGGAGGGGTGTAGTGGTGAGAGGAGAGGGGTGTGAGAGGTGTAGTGGTGAGGGGAGAGGGGTGTGAGAGGTGTAGTGGTGAGGGGAGAGGGGTGTGAGAGGTGTAGTGGTGAGGGGAGAGGGGTGTGAGAGGTGTAGTGGTGAGGGGAGAGGGGTGTGAGAGGTGTAGTGGTGAGGGGAGAGGGGTGTGAGAGGTGTAGTGGTGAGGGGAGAGGGGTGTGAGAGGTGTAGTGGTGAGGGGAGAGGGGTGTGAGAGGTGTAGTGGTGAGGGGAGGGGTGTAGTGGTGAGGGGAGAGGGGAGGGAGAGGTGTAGTGGTAAGGGGGAGAGGGGTGTGAGGGGTGTAGTGGTGAGGGGAGAGGGGTGTGAGAGGTGTAGTGGTGAGAGGGAGGAGTGTGAGGGGTGTAGTGGTGACGGGAGAGGGGTGTGAGAGGTGTAGTGGTGAGAGGGAGGGGTGTGAGAGGTGTAGTGATGAGGGGAGAGGGAAGGGAGAGGTGTGGTGAGAGGGAGATTGGAATGAGAGGTGTAGTGGTGAGGGGAGGGAGGGGTGTGAGAGGTGTAGTGGTGAGAAGGAGAGGGGAGTGAGGTGTAGTGGTAAGAGGGAGAGGGGAGGGAGAGGTGTAGTGGTGAGAGGGAGAGGGGAGAGAGGGGGCAAAGGGGGAGGGGGTCAAAGAAGGGGGCTAAAAAGTGTAAGGATGAAAAAATGGTGAAAGGACAGAAGATGGAAGCGAATCTGGCACTCTGTGCTTTCCTTGTGAAATTGTTCATCAATGTCTGAAAAGACAAAGCTCCAGGGGCTGTAGCTGCACTATTCAACATTAAATACCTACCATTATAACTGGCCATCTCTATGCGGTTGATGCTCATCAAAGCCTGGAACCGGATCACCACTTCCTGAGGAAACAAGCCTGTGGTCGACCAAAACGTCTCATCTGACCTGTAGCACAAAAAGCATCCACACAGGCAATTGATTTATAATACCCAGCTGACCATGACTGCTGTATCTAACAACCTGAACATAAGAGAGAACTCAAAGTCAAACTCATCCAAAACTTCTTCTTTTTTCTTGGATGAGTTTAGGTTTGAACAGTCAAAACCTGTCTAACAACTAGTTCTGGCTAAGCTACTGATGATTAAACAATTACAGGGCATCATGTATTATATAATGATTATGAACAAAGAAATTATGTTACCACTTTTTAAACCATTACTTAGAACAATTATAGAATTTGGTAATATTGTGTGGGCACCATGTTTAAGAAAAAAATATCTCATAGAGTCATAAGTCATATACTGAAAATATGCAGATGCTTTTCCAAATGTAATACTGGCATGAACAACCTGGAATATAAACAAAGACCAATGGCACTAAAATTACCAAGCCTGGAATACAGAAGAGCAAGAAGTCATATGATTGAAACTTTAACATGATACATGGTTTTCATGATCATGAAACTGTTTCTTGTTCAACTTCAAGCTGAATGAATCTGCTGGAACAAGAGGACACCTTTTCAAACTACACAAGAAGATAGTTCTGAGTTCTTACTAATTAGTATGCACATTTTTTTACCAACAGAGTTATAAACAATTGGAACAGCTTGCCACCCAACATTGTATCAGCAGGAACACTAACTCCTTCAAAAACCTTCTGGATAAACATTGGGAACAGAATATATATATATCATATCACAAGCTAACTGATGAAAACAAGCCAGGTCAATACATGCAGCACTATTGAAAAGAATAACACTGAGCATAATATACACCAAAATATGACTTAGCAGACAAAAGGCTATAAAGCCTATGAGCAGTAATCTGATTATGATTATGATATGAACCATGGATCATTGGATGCGTTAGTGAAATTTTTATTACATTTTAAACTGTTCTCGGCTGCGTTCCGCTCAACTAAGCTGGTCTAGTTTTAGCAATTTTCATTGACGGATTTCTTGTGTGTTTTTGATCCAATCACAATCAAAATTACTGTTGAGAAAAGCTTCATGTCTTGTCTTCCTAACTGTGTTGTTATGTTTATTACGTTTTGAAAAAGAATGTGAAAATTCACCCCAATCTTGGTACCCCTAAGTGCTGCCTTCTGTCAGCGATGCGCATAGGCTGCGAACACCACTTGCTGTAAGCAGTTTTCAGACGCGGAGTGTTGGACATAGGCTAGTCCAGCCATGATGAAATCTATATCAATCAAAAGTGCTGTTGCTAAGCTTTCTTTCCATATCCATAATGGCTGCCTTCGACAAGCAGAAGTCCTGAATAAAGTTGTTTGAAATGTGTTTAACGGATTTTGTACTTTTTTTAGACCACAGACACTCTCATAAAAATATCAGTAGAAAGACTAGTTTTTCTTCTTCAAAGTTATACTAAAATAAGAGTTCAAAACTATTCATACATCCAGCACTCAGCTGCCAAAATGTGATAACAAAGAGATTTTATTACCACAGCCACACAGTCAGCCATGGCCGCTGAGGTGACCACACAAGTGATCGTGCATGCCAAGCTGGTGGATTCTCCACTATCACTGTATCATAGTGTTCTACATTGTGTGTAAACAATCTTGTTGACCAGTAAAAGTATTAATCTTTTTCTTAAAGCCAGATTAAGCTGTCAAACAAATGTTTATGTCAGTAAAAATGAAAAATGTAGCGGTCTATGAACCAATGCAAACAGGGGTGAGAGCTGGTTTGGGTGTCAATGGGATGATCGACAGCAATTTTAACAAATGTTGCTACTAATGACAGTCTAGGAGAGGCTTTATTGGCAATTTCCAAGGAGACAGTCAGAAATTCCTGGGACATTTCAAATGCCATGTTGGGCCACAAATATCATCAGAATCACTCAAACAGATCTAGTGAATGAAGCAAACATTTGCAACAAAAGTGACTGATTCAGTCTGTAAATGGGTGAGTGGATCAATTGTTTTACTGACATCAGCACTCAGGAAGCTGCATGGTTACTCAGAAATTAGATCTAGATCAAATGTCTGAAAGGAGCATAGGCATACTGAAGGACACATATATTACCCTCACTTTCTGTTGCAAATTTTGGGTTTATTCCTTTCATATAATATATATATTAGGTAAATGGCTGCAAAAAGAAGACATAGCCGACTGCTGTGCACTTTGTTTTGACATGGGGGTTTGAAGTCAACCAAGTTAGCAACAATTCCTGGATGAAGGAGACAGGATTTGGGGGGCATGCTTCCACATATGTGCCCTTGAAACAGGCCTGTCAGGTGATGCAAGGTCACCCTGAAAAAAATGGACTTTTAAATTTTCTCTGTGATCAGTCAGAAATGTATGGCATCATGCAGAGTTCTTAACTGTGGTTATTTTGGTACAAAAAGTAAGGTGATAGGACAAGTAGAAGATGAGTTGTTGTTTTTTTTAAACCATTTTTAAGATTGACAGATGGCATTTAAAAAAAAATGAATTTAGCAAGTTTGATGTGAAATATCTGGAAGAATAATCAAAATGAAGGTCTACAAAAAATTGGGCCTATTATCTGTATTGTCATAATTGTGGAAATGAGATTCCTATATAAATATTAGACACATTATATGCAAAATAGCTTCCAGGTGGGACCTTAAATCTCAGGATTTCTCTAATTTGCATTTTGTGGGTAAATTGGTGCAAAACATAAAATATTTAAAAGATCATAACTTCGAAACTACTCAAGTGATCAACATAAAATTGGTATCACTGAAAAAAGATTTTAAAAAAGAAAGATCTATGCAAGTATATATAAAGTCTGATACAGTGATAGCAACTATTGATTTTCGAAATCACTTAATTTGGACTACCTACATTTATATATAATATGAAAATATATCCATGGAGCGCAGGAACTTCCAAGTAAAATCTTGTGTGTTGACAGCACCAGATGCACATTGTCACTTGTCAGTGCATACATCACTCAGTTATAAATGTTTTTTTTTTGTGTGTGTGTGTGTGTGTGTGTGTGTGTGTGTGTGTGTGTGTGTGTGTGTTTTATAAGGGTACATACGGCCAGCTGAGAAACATCTGAACATCTGATATGTAACTTATAAGCTTCTATTACTAATCTTGGAAAAGAAAACAGAAGTAATCAATGTTTATCTTCTCAACAAACAACAATAAGGGAGCGGGGCAAAAAAGAAGAAAAAGAGCGACAATTTATTTTACAAGGATTGTAAAATTTGTAGTTCTGGTTCAGTCACCATGATCAAACCATGTTTTCAAATTGAAAAGAGCGAGAGGACTTTACACAATTACAGCCACCTACGCAAGAGCACTTTTTCCTCAATCCTCACCCATCGATCAGATGTTCCGGAGGATGATTATCATCACTGGAGGTAGAGAGAGCGATCTGAGCGCCTCCACTTGCAAGAGCAACGTCAAACATCTTTCTGTTGATACCAGAGAATCTTGTCTGCTGTGGAACGCAAGTCTCGTTTCTTCGAGAATTTGATTTTGACTGTTTACCAAAATATGTTGCTTCCATTGCTTAAAGTTCTTTAGCTGTGGCAATTTCGGCTTCGAGTATCAGGAATATTGCCTGTTTATTATTTAAGCTGGATGATAATTCCAACATATAGAAGAAACATGTTGTAACAGGAGTCTTGTTAGTTAATTTTATGCAGTTTATCGGTGTTTAGTCATGTTTCTTGGTATTTCCGGAGGATTGGCAAGTTGGCTGCGAGGAAAATGGTGATGGAGTTTAAGATGCTTTTTTTTTTAAACAAATTATTTCTGGTTGATTTTAAACTTCATAAAGAAGCCCCAGTGTGCTTCATTTATTTTATTATTCTGCTTGAATATTACCTGGTGGATAGAACGGACTGAAAAGACCTCGAAAAGCTGTCCGCATCACTGAGGCCGACAGGGCGTTAACCAAATGAATACACTCCCAAATTAACAAAATTACCCCAAACAGAGATGGGTATCACAGTCGGTATTAAGAGTAATCTGCGATTTTGGTATCAGAATCAGTAAGTGTAACTGAGTAAGACTGAGACTGTAGGAGCTGAATCAGTGGATGTACATCCAAGCTGTGACCAATGCATTGCACTTAGCAGTAATCTAGTAGTAGTACATAGTGATAGTAGTTTTTAGTAATTTTACTTTTAGTTCTTAATACTATTACAAATAGTAATGCAGTAATACTGACAGACTTTTTAAAGCATAGTCATAATGGAAAAAAAGTCATGCGACGAATATTTAATACAAGCCAGGGGCAGTTGCATCACCCACTATGAAGTATGATAACTATCTATTCATTGAATCAATGAATCATTGAATGCATTTTGTTTTGGATACAACACTCAAACACTAGCAACTAGCTTGTATTAATAAATATATAAATATAATTGTCTATTAGTGTTACTGTGTTAATTTTACTATTATTAGTATGATTCAATGAAAGCAGACTCTTGCATCATAGTTCATACTATAGTTTATGGGCATACAAGAGACGGGACTAGAACCTGCAGGGTTGTTTGTTTGCCCTGGTATTTAAAACTGAATGTTATTTTAATTTTACCCCTTTCTGTTGTGCAGTGCTGAACATACCAATAAGAGATCATCTATAAAAGTTGTGACAGCTCCAGAGGTGAAGTGCTGACCTGCGTGTACGTGTATGCCATCACTTCAGACTTTACTGCAGTGTCCTTGGGTCTTGTGACTTCACAGCTCAAGTGTTTGACCATTTACCACAGAGTCTGAGAGAACACAACTCACCATCGCAGCAAGATGTCTGCACATCACAAGGTAGATCTTTCGGCCTCTTCTGTTGGATAATCCAGTCTCAAGCTACCTGTGGTTAATAATAATAATAATGTACATTTATCATGCGCTCATCAATGCCCTGAGCACTCACATGATACATATTAACCTAAATATGATATTCTATACACATGTACTGACGTAGAGCATAGTCCTACCAAAACAATTTACATAAAGAATTATAAAAATTATAAAAATAAAAATGCACTACAAGCACACACACATTCACACACACACACACACACACACACACACACAATGGTTCCATTAATTCATTTTATATATCACGATGATGGGCACATAAAATATTTCCACAACAGCATATTTTTAATTTTAATTTTATCCATGACATTTTTCTGTGTGAAAGCAGCAAGCATCGAAAGGGGAGGGGGCAGGAAATCTGAATCAGCCCATCTTATTTCTTAGACACTTGGACTTAGTCTTCAACACTTACACTTTACAGATACAAATTATCTTGGAATAAAGTTAATCTGTTGCTAACTGCTGGCTTCAGTGTTGAGCTTTTGAAGCATTTTCCATGCCATCTATCATGATCCGTAAGGTAGACATCAAGATTGCAAAATAAAAAAACATTGACTATTGTCTGTCATTTTATTTACAGATTATTTTCAGTCATGGTGACTGACACATGTGACAGCTTCTAAAATTTCCTGTCAGTGTGTCATGTCCATTTTTTTTTTTTTTTACCGGTCAGAGACAGAAAGTGTTTGGTTTACTGAACAACTAACTACACAAGATAGAACTAGAATCTCATGTATTAATAATCCAGTGTAACTGTCAACCACACAAGGCATGGATGCTTTATCAAATCTGGATTAGTGGCTATCCACGTTTTGCATATTTGATCATCATACAGATGTGAGATGGGCCCAGGTGTGTCAGTGTATTGTCATTTGTAGTCATACGTTTTTATTGTAGTAGAATTACCTTCGGCTTTAACAGGTTACAAAGAGACAAAGAAAATTATTTTGCAATAAGGCAATCAAAAAATGAGAACTGGCTTGTCTTTGGGCTGAATCTCACTAAGCTTACAATGTACAAGTGACGTGTGGACATAATTTCAGAATTTGTCAGAACCTCATCAAATTTGTGTGCTATTAACAGTAACAGTAAGTCTGAATCTCATCAGATGTGTGTGTGAGTGCCATGTGGATTTGTCTCAGTCTCATCAAGCTTGTGTGAGACTGAGTGCCATGTGGATTTGTCTCAGTCTCATCAAGCTTGTGTGAGACTGAGTGCCATGTGGATTTGTCTCAAGCTCATCAAGCTTCACTGTAAGACTGTGAGTGCCATGTGGATTTGTCTCAGTCTCATCAAGCTTAAATGTAAGACCGAGTGTGAGTGATGTGGATTTGTCTCAATCTCATCAAGCTTAAATGTAAGACTGTGAGTGATATAAATGGATATCTCAGTTTCATCAAGCTTAAATGTACGACTGTGAGTGACATGTGGATTTGTGCCAATCTCATCAAGCTCAAATCTGAGACTGTTAGTGGTATATATGGATTTGTCTCAGTCTCATCAAGCTTAAATTTAAGACTGTGATAGTGTGAGCGACATGTCAGTTTGTCTCAGTCTCATCAAGCTTAAATTTAAGACTGTGATAGTGTGAGCGACATGTCAGTTTGTCTCAGTCTCATCAAGCTTAAATTTAAGACTGTTATAGTGTGAGTGACATGTCAGTTTGTCTCAGTCTCATCAAGCTTAAATTTAAGACTGTGATAGTGTGAATGACATGTCAGTTTGTCTCAGTCTCATCAAGCTTGTGTGCACACACAGTGTGACAATGACACTCAGGGACTGGGTAATGCTGCATGAGCTGCTCAAACAACCATTTTGTGTCATGCCAGTAGTCTGCCGATGCTCAGCATTAATTTATAATGATAATGTAGACAGTTTACCATAGTCCCTATCAGTGTTGCTGGGCATACACTGATACAGGCATCACTTTCAAAAGCTTAAGTCTGAGCTGTTTGGTTGCAGGCAGCCTTCCATGTGGACTATGGAGACCCTGTGCTCTTTTCTTCCTGGATTCTCCATTCTAAAAAAGGCAAGTGTTTGTAATCAATGGTTTTCCTTTGAGCAGTGAAACAGTAACATACTAACAAAGAACTAAAACATTTTTTTGTGTGTTGTGAGCACTCACTACGTTTTGTAGGTTGTGGTTATAGTTACTGCTCCATTGTATTTCAAAAAATGGGTGAAGCAAGAGAGGCCTCTCTCTCTCACAGTCACACACACACACACACACACACACACACACACACACACACACACACACACACACACACACACACACACATACAAACTCATACACACACACACAGAGTTACCCAACCAGATGTGTATTATATACGAGCCTGTGACAAAAGGTGCTCCTGCTTAACCCGGGTATGTTTGTATACTCCTATTTATTTTCGTCTTACTACAGTTACACGAAACTGTGGTTGCTTTTATTCAGTATGCATTGATGAGTAGTTAAAGTAAAAATTGGCAGCCTTGGTCACCAAGAGGAGGATTAAAAACAAAAATACTTGATGAAAAGCGGCTTCCGGAAAATGGGACAACGTGGGTTGTTTAACTTCAGCTCAAAACAGCAACTAACCAGCTGAACTATTCTTCACAACTTGTACACCATTTGACTACTGAATAAACTAAATTTAGTATCCAGTCAAATTGCAAGCCATGCGTGACATTTCATAACCAAAAAACAAAATTGAAAATACACTGGCCGCTCGTAACGGACTGTGTCCAAATTTCCGATAAGTTTAAAGATCGTCTGCTACCGTCCGCCATTGCATTCACTGCGGACCTTTGCTTCTCTTATTTGCATATCAATCGCGCACCGAAAGCAGTCGATGTTTTTACTGAGGGCATTTCCGTGTTTCATTTTTTGTACCCAGAAGTGAAAAATCTAAAACTTTGTCCATTTGTTGCGAACGACCTTTTACAAATTTTATCGACATCGCAAACATTTAATTACTGCTGACCGCTTCTAAAACTACCACTGGCCTTCCTGTTGACATCATATGGCCGCTTGTCGCTGACAATGGTTTCGTCAAAGGGGTGGCGGTGAGTATTCTGACTGTGTCCGGTTATTTTGTTTTGTTACGAACGTCCTAAATGTTAGAACGACCCACATAATTGTTGAATTTCTGTCCTCATCATATATTTTCCCAAACAAATGCTTTCTTAGCCACTAGTAAGTGATATAAATGGCGTTGGTAGTGTGCTTTGTTTACTTCATCATATTATGGTGGGAAGGGGGCAATTTCAGATTGTGGACACAGTTTGTGACTGTGTCTGTGTTACATATGTCCAGGTGTCTTTTGTTACGTTAGTCTGCAGTCCGTCTATGTCTGTAATTATTGCTGATTTAGCTAAGCGGTCGATTTAAAAGTTGAAATGGCTCACAGCTTACCTTTCAAGTGTTTGTTTACAAACTTTTACGTCCAAATGGAGGCTTGTGCATATTAAACAAGTACTCTGTAAACTTTGTAGCAGGTGAACGTAACATGGGCACAGTGCTGCCCCCCGTCCCCCTTTCCTTTGTTTTGCAGTCTTATTTTTGTTTCCTTTCCACATTAAATGTAATAGTTGACTTGCCACTGTAATTTTTTATATATTTTTTTATTGATTAACTGTGCATGAAGGCCGACTTTGGGGGCTGGTGGAAGGGGGGGGGGGGGGGGGGGAAGATTTTCTTACAATTTTATTATAAAAATTTTCACTGCTCTTGTATAAATAAAGACCTTTGGTATGTAAGGGCACTTTAGGATTGTTACAGTCCAAAGTACATGTAGCATTTTTCTGTTTTCCTTTTTTACATACTGAAAAATTTAATACAGGTATCTGACTTAAAGATGCCATACTTTGTGACCTGATCGCATTTTTAATGTGTTGTTTTTCTTTTAGTTTTAGTAAGCATACATTAGATGACGTCTGTCTGTCCCTGGTATTCAAGTCTGTATTAAATTCTGTTTGATAACTGTGGCAGGTTCTGGAAGTGTGCCAAGCAGAAAATCATGTATGGATCCAGTTCTTCACACACAAAAAGGAAGCATGTTCTTCAGGCTCTCACCACCGGACATATCTTATTGGGATTTCTTGATTGCAAACAGAAAAAAGTTTCTCTGACACTGAGTGCAAAGTGAGGCAGCAGTTTTTCACTGACAGTGATTGACAGACAGGTTTAGTTTGAAAGGATGTTTTTTTTGTGTGTGTGGGGTTTTTTTTGGGGGGGGGGGTTTCTTATAAATTGTCTTAAGTTTTAATGTGATCTGCATGTTCAGAAAGTCGCTCCTTTAACCTGTCATATCATCCTGTTATTGTGCCTAGATTCACTACAGTTGTGTACTGTTTGTTCAGTCTGGGTGAAATAGTATCTTGGTTTTCATAGACTGTCCACTGCCATAGTGTTACGTTCGTCCACTTATACAAGTTGGAATGTGTGAATATGCCTCCTGCCTTGCATTTTTTTTGCATTTATCATTACAGTGTATACTATGAAATAAAGTGTTCCTTGTTCGAAAACTTTGCTGAAGTTGTTCTGTGTTTGAAATGATTATTTGTAGCACTAGATTCTTGAGCGCAAAATTTGGACACAATGATTACATAATACTTACATTTAAAGCAGAATTTGTTTGTCCTGCCTGCTCTGATTTTATTACTAGCAGCTACTTAAATGCACCAGAAGCATTAAAATTGCATACAAATGGTTTTTCTGTGTATTATTATGACATTCACTGTGTCCATTGTTACAAACATCCACACCTGACCTGACCCCAGTTTTGATGCCATACAGCACACACTTGGATCAAAACCATTTTTTGGTGATGGAAATAGTTATTTAATACTTACCAATTTCTAATGGTAAGGCTGAAAACAGCTTACTGGGAGTTTGATTTTGAGGCAGTGTGTCCCACTTTAGATCACGACCTTTTGTCACATGCTCATATATTCTCTGTTTTACTTTTAGAGAAAGTCTTAGAAGGAAACTGCTATACATATATGTTTATTGATCAGTGCATTTGTTTAACTCAAGGCTTTCTCTCTCTCTCTCTCTCTCTCTCTCTCTCTCTCTCTCTCTCTCCAAGGCTTTCTCTCTCTCTCTCTCTCTCTCTCTCTCTCTCTCTCTCTCTCTCTCTCTCTCTCTCCTCTCTCTCCATCTGTCTCCTCTCCTTGCCTCCGTTTCTCACTCTCTCTGTTGTCTCTGTCTGTCTGTCTGTCTCTCTCTCTGAATGTATGCCTGTATTCTAAGGATAACAGTTTTAGTACAGGGTTCCATGAGAAAAATAAGATACATCTTTAGTCATAACCTATTTACCCAGTGGTATTAATTCTAACTGTTGTGTACTTGACTGGTTACAGAAGCGTTTCTATCCTCGCTGGCTCTGGCAGTCATGGGAATTCTTTACCAGGGACTGAAGTACGTGCGCCAGCGAGAGGGACGCAAGTGTCCAAACCTCCAGTGCAGGTCAGCCACTGCTCTTTCTCTGGTCCTCTTCACATTTTTCCTCACGCTGATCATGACGATCACTCTGGTTTCTGTTACTGTGTCTTCTCAAGAGTGCTTTAAAAATTCTCTCCCGCAACACATGCAATTGAGCCGCTGATGAAACACCAGCCAGATGAGAACCCCCCCCCACCACCACCACTACTGTAAACCTTTTTCCTAAAACCTGTCTTTTCACACTGCCATCCAAATTAGCTCCTGGCCCAAGGAACGCCCTGTTTTGAAATGACCATGCAGCCTTTCCCTTTACGTGATTTCTGTGTCAGTTGTAGGGCCACAGACCAAGGACTGGACTCCAGCTGTCTGGATCCAACTCCCCGTTTCTGTGCATCATTCTAACTCTGTCACTGTGTCAGTTGTAGGGCCACAGACCAAGGACTGGACTCCAGCTGTCTGGATCCAACTCCCCGTTTCTGTCCATCATTCTAACTCTGTCACTGTGTCAGTTGTAGGGCCACAGACCAAGGACTGGACTCCAGCTGTCTGGATCCAACTCCCCGTTTCTGTGCATCATTCTAACTCTGTCACTGTGTCAGTTGTAGGGCCACAGACCAAGGACTGGACTCCAGCTGTCTGGATCCAACTCCCCGTTTCTGTGCATCATTCTAACTCTGTCACTGTGTCAGTTGTAGGGCCACAGACCAAGGACTGGACTCCAGCTGTCTGGATCCAACTCCCCGTTTCTGTCCATCATTCTAACTCTGTCACTGTGTCAGTTCTTTTAAGTCTTCCTTCATAACCTTTCTCATTTCAAAAACCTTTTCTTCGGTCCCATTGCCCTGATATATGACTGTGTGTGTGTGTGTGTGTGTGTGTGTGTGTGTGTGTGTGTGTGTGTGTGTGTGTGTGTGTGTTGGCATTGAATCTTGAAAACATGTACATTTAAAGAATGTGTAAATGCTTAGGGCCTGTGTGGGTTGGCATTCTTAGTACCAATTATTGTGCTGTGGTGGTGGTGGTGTTTTTTTCTGCACATTCAAGGATTAGTGGGGAAGGTTTGATGAATTATCTTCTGTGTGCACTTTTCTTCTAGTAGAGATCACCCCATACTCACCACTTCCTCTTTTGTTTGTTTAAGTGGAGATGAGCCCACACCCAGCACTTTTTGTTTAAGTGGAGATGAGCCCACACCCACCACTTTAAGTGGAGATGAGCCCACACCCACCACTTTAAGTGGAGATGAGCCCACACCCACCACCTTTTGTTAAGTGGAGGTGAGCCCACACCCAGCACTTTAAGTGGAAATGAGCCCACACCCAACACTCGTAGGCCATGGCTCAGTCCACAGTGGCTTACCCAGCCCAGACAGCTGTGGATGAGCATTTCCTGGCCAGTTGCGCGTGAGCTCCTCTCCCTGATGAATTGCCAGCGTCTTGCTGCACCGGCACTGCATCTCACAATTCCATTGCTGTGTGTTGTTTAGGCGCTACATCCTGAACAAAGGGCACATCATCCAGACGGTGCTGTATGTGGTGCAGTTTGTGTGGGGTTACTTCCTCATGCTGGCCATCATGACCTACAGCGTGTGGCTGGTGGTGGGCGGGGTGCTGGGCCTCGGCCTCGGCTATTTCATCTTTGGCTGCATCGAGGAGGAGCACTGCCTGGCCGCCACGCTCAAACCCACCAGCGAGTGCGGCCTGGCGGTCAAACTGGACTGCGGCTTTCAAGGCAAGGAGCAGGAGTTGCAGCCCCTTAGCACTGCGGACGGGGGAGAGATGGCTGGGGACGGTTCCATCATGTGTCGGTGTGGTGAGAGTGAGAGTGCTACCTAGCTGGTGGGTGTGCTTGTGTGTGTCAGTGACTTCAGTGTAGCCTGTCCACTCAATGATGATGATGTGTTAATCATTATGTTGCTTGTTTGTGACACTGTGCACATGAGGCAAGTCTCAGTGCATCAGAAGAGTGAACACTGACACAATCTGAAGAACAAAAAGAAAAAGGTATTATATGTATTCATTGGATTTAACAGATGTAGAGCACTGAAGATAGATGGGAAAAGAAAATGAGAACAAAAAGGCCATAAATCTCTTTTTAATTGGCATCTAAAGCCCTCAGTAACTTGACTTTCCTGATGCTACTCTGAATATTATTGCAGAGTTTCTGACAGATCTTTGTGATGCCTTCATCCTTGAGTGTGGCAAGGGAAGCCCAAGTGTTGTTTGCTGGAAAATTGTTGCCTTTAATCTGTGAGGTGTACATTTGGGTTAACTACAAGGTATTGTTTGTTTTCCATTATGCTGACCCTGTCTTTTAAGACCACTCGTCATCCAGTACTGATTATGTGAATGAGAGAGAATGGTGGCAGTTGTGTGTTGCACTTGGCAGTGACAAGACTTGGCCACAGAACTGGCCAGACATACCAAGCAGCCAAGGAATCTGAAGGGTTTTGTTCTCCTAAAACTATATGGGAACATTTGTTCTAGAAATTATCACTCCAGAGACTGTCCCATTCCAGTTCTTTACCATGTTTGTAGATGTTGTTCAGCTTCAAGTGTTCGGTTTTTGTTGTTATTTTGTTATACTTCCCATAACAATGTTAGGTATGTTATACAGGAATCACTGCCGCTCAACCTGTTGTAATCAGAGTTGGTATAGTGGTCCAGCAGCGTCTGGTATTGTGGTATATAAAAGAGACTGCTTTGATATTTTCACAGTCATGGTCAAAGTGAGGGCTCATCGTATAATTATAATGAAATATAACTGTCTTCTGTGATTTCTGAACTGCCAATCTCTTTACAACCAAACTTAGTAAGCTGAAGAGCATTGTGAAAAAAATGGTTAGCTATGCTCATGGTCAAGGTCAAAATTTCAAGGAATGCTTGCCTACAGTCTAGATATCTTTTTAGCTGCTGATCCTTTTCCGTCAGTTTGATGATATATCACCATAAGCTGAACTGTTGTGTTTGCTACAGTGGGATTGCTAAGGTCAAGGTCACAGCATGATGGTTCACGAATTCCCAGACTGTAGCTTCTGAACTGCTAAACCTTTTAAAATGGTGATGCACCATCATGAGCCAGTGTTACGCAAAAAGAGTGATGTGTTTTCATGGTCAATGTCACAGTCAAGGCTCTAACAATCAAACTATGATTGTTTCTACCATAACTACAAAAGTACTAATCCTTTTGCAAACAAACTTAGTTTGATGGTGCATCGCCATAAGCCAAAGTGTCTTTTTAACAGATTGGATTGCTGTACCGTACAAGATCAAGATCACAGCAAAAATTCTAAACATTGTATGTTTGTCAGCCGTATCTTTTCTGTACCGTTCTCTCTTTGCAACGAAAGTAGGTGTGTTGATGTACTATTACTGATAGCCAGACCCAGTGAAACAAAGTGGTATATACTGACAACACCCTGACTTACATTACAGTACTTGTCACTAGGCACACAACGCAGGCTATTTTGCTGTGCAAGGCAACAAACATTTAAGTGTTTGGAGTTGGAGCACATTCTCTGCACGTGGAAAGTTCTACTTTCCTTTTTTTTAAATTCATCCATTTATTCAGTGTTTTTTACCACAGATTTTAATGTACAGGGTTTGTGCGTTCAGCTCTTGTTATTACTGGATCCAGAGTTTGCCCTTTTGTGAGAAAGGGCCATTTGCATACAGTCATATGATATTGACCTGTGGTGTTACTTTTATTGACAACATTTGTTTAGCTACAGTGGTGATATGGGTGCTTGTTTGTGTTACATGATGTTCATGGTTTCACTTTATGTGCATGGTGCAAGCAAAATGGCCTTTTTGGTGTTTGTTTTTGCGGTTGATTGCTTTGAGTAGCCAGGGTGCACAATGCAGAAGATAATCTTCATCTAGTCAGACTTTTTGTTCATTTCAGTTTAACACTCTTAGATATAATGTATTCATTTCTAAAAGATTCAAGCATGTTTATTCTTTCAGCCTTTTGTGGTGTTTGGAGAGTCAATGCAGCTCATGATACTGAGCTTCTCTCCATCTTTTTTTGCTCCCTTTGTGTATAGGTCTGCCATCTTTCACTCTTCACAGCTAGCCCATGGAGGAGTTTCTGTACCAAACTGCCTTAAACACAGCTCATTTCTTTCACACTCCAGTCCTGCTGTTAGGTCTCATTTATTTCACTTCCCAGTTGTTTTGTGTGGTTACAGGAGTACCTGGCTTAAGCATATCTGATTTCTCATCTGAGTTGTTTTGTGTGGTTACATTACTACCTGACTTCTGATTTCTCATCTGAGTTGTTTTGTGTGGTTACACTAGTACCTGGCTTAGACAGATCTGATTTCTCATCTGAGTTGTTTTGTGTGGTTACATTACTGCCTGACTTCTGATTTCACATCGGAGTTGTTTTGTGTGGTTACACTAGTACCTGGCTTAGACAGATCTGATTTCACACCTGAGTCATTAATCAAAATGCACCTCTGTGACACACAGTGCTTTTGAAAGGACCTGGTAAAGAACTGTTGTTTTTGCCAAGGTCCGTCCTAATAGCTGTGTGAGTCAATACTTTTGGGTAAAGTATTATTGACAAGTTTCCTTCTTTTGGTTCATTGTTGGCAGACATCCAGTGAAACTGTGATACGGTGTCTTCACTGATTTTGATGTTTGATATTTTTAGTCTGTTGCAGAGTTTATATCATCAAAGTGAACACTTGGGTTTAAATGGAGTCATATGGTTGCTGTAAGTTTTAGTGTAAAATATCATGGTCAGATATTCATGCGTGCCATGGCAAAGACCAAAGTGACTAACTTGTTTTTTGGTGACAGTTGCTCCCATGACATGGGTTTGTCTTTGTACAGATTGTATATCCATATATACATCAGCTTTCTCTCTGCACACGTTGCATATCTGGGATGCCCCGCCAGAACTGACTCGCTCCTTTCTTTCCTGCCAGACCATATCACAATTCCTGCCAGACCATATCACAACCCCTGTCCCTGTCAACAGTTCAGCCCACTTCAGTCCAACACAGTACCTGGCCACTCAAGAAGCCTGTTTATACCTCCCCCCACCCCACCACACCCCTGTCTGTGGACACTGCAGTAGTTGCCCTTTAAACTGATCCAGCGCTGGTCTCATGCCTGGCAGTAGTTTCCCCAGTGTTGCCCTTTAAACTGATCCAGCGCTGGTCTCATGCCTGGCAGAAAGAGGAGGTGCTTGATAATTTTCCTTGAAAAGGGGAGAAAATCCTTTTTTCAAGGAAAATTGTTGAGCCCTTCCTCTTTCTGCGCCTCTCCTCCAGACAATTGATGGTATAATGTGCTCGGCTTTGTGTCTGCAAGTAGCGTCTCAAGCATCTCAGCACTTTGGATCATCTGGGACACAAACCACCTGTGGTGGTTACTTTGCGCAGCAGTCTATCCGCTCAGTTATTTCCCTTGACTCCGGCAGGTTCAGGGCGGTGCATCCAAACCTTGACATGCCAGTCTGTGCTTTCCGTTCCATGTGTTTGGGTGAAATCTGATAATGATAATGATAATGCCCAGGGGCAGTCTTGATCCCTGGTTCAAGACAAAGGTCTGCTGTAGTAAAGGAATCAAACAATGGTGGTATTATCTCTGGCTTTCAACAACAAGTCCAGATTTTTAGTGCTTCATGTCACTTCCTGAACAGCCTCTCACAGGTTGTTTTTTTTTTGTGTGTGTGTGTGTGTATGGAACAGAAGAACCTTCATGGTCAGCTTTCGCCGTTCCTATACTTACCTGCACCCTGCCCAAGAAGCAGCTTTCTGTTGACACCTGTCTTCTGAAACCTGTCCCTTTATGTCTGCCTGTACCCTGACCAAGCTTCTGTTGACACCTGTCTTCTGAAACTGTCCCTTTATGTCTGCCTGTACCCTGACAGTGACCAAGCTTCTGTTGACACCTGTCTTCTGAAACCTGTCACTTTATGTCTGTTTTTACCCTGACCAAGCTTCTGTTGACACCTGACTTCTGAAACCTGTCCCTTTATGTCTGCCTGTACCTGTACCCTGACCAAGCTTCTGTTGACATCTGACTTCTGAAACCTGTCCCTTTATGTCTGCCTGTACCTGTACCCTGACCAAGCTTCTGTTGACACCTGACTTCTGCAACCTGTCCCTTTATGTCTGCCTGTACCCTGACCAAGCTTCTGTTGACATCTGACTTCTGAAACCTGTCCCTTTATGTCTGCCTGTACCTGTACCCTGACCAAGCTTCTGTTGACACCTGACTTCTGCAACCTGTCCCTTTATGTCTGCCTGTACCCTGACCAAGCTTCTGTTGACACCTGACTTCTGCAACCTGTCCCTTTATGTCTGCCTGTACCCTGACCAAGCTTCTGTTGACATCTGACTTCTGAAACCTGTCCCTTTATGTCTGCCTGTACCCTGACCGTGACCGGCCTTCTGTTGACACCCGTCTTCTGAAGCTGTCCCTTTATGTCTGCCTGTGTACCTGTACCCTGACCAACCTTCTGTTGACACCTGTCTTCTGAATTTGTCCCTTTATGTCTGCCTGTACCCTGACCGTGACCGGCCTCCTGTTGACACCTGTCTTCTGAAACCTGTCACTTTTTGTCTGCCTGTACCCTGACCAGACTTCTGTTTAGACTGCCTTTGTTAGATTTTTATAGTGGCCTTAAACGAGGGGTTTTGACACTGTGTCCAAGTTTGTCATTAGTTTCTTACACCCGGTTTTGACTGTTAAGCACCAGCCCTTCTTCTCCAGTCTCCTTTATTCATTGATTCAGAGTTACTGTTTCTGTTTTTTCTTCTTCTGTTTTTCTGTTCACTCCACACTGTGCCATCTTCCTTTCTTTGATTTCCATTTTCACTTCTGACTTCTCTCACGTAGCATCTTTTCTTGCTGCTTCTTACTGACAGTCTTAGGGTTCCTTGGTGATGATGGTTTTACCAGATGTTCCAGGATTCCTTTTCTGTTCTTTCTTTTCCTAATTAGGACTTCACCTGCCTCCTGCTACAGTGTACCTTCAGCAGACCTCTTTGTACTCACCTGGGATCACTGCTCTCCCAGGGAGACTGGGGAGGTGTCAGTGTATCACTGCTAAATTACACATGCTTTATTATATTGTACTAAAGTATGTTGTGAAATGTCCCAGAAGGAGTGGATAATACCGCAGGTATTTGGGGGGAATAATCATATTGTATGTATATGTGATTGCATTGCAGCGGTAAGCAGAGACCCGTTGCTTTCCCCCCAAACGCCAGTGGCAAATACAGCATGTTTATCCTGTCCGCTGGGCATTATTAAGTGAACAAATTGATCAGGGTATTGCCACTGTAATGCAGTGACACAAAGCATGCTGGATCTGGTGGTGGATGGAATAATGTTGAATAAAATGGAACTGTTCCTTTTTGAACAGAACAAAACGCACCTGTGTTTGCATGCATGTAGATATGGGTCTGCCTGTGTGTCTGTTCCTTTTAGTCTGTTGGTCTGTGTGCCTCTGAGTATATGCCTTTCAGACTGTGTGAGTGAGTGTGTGTGTGTGTGTGTGAGTGTGTGTGTGTGTGTGTGTGTGTGTGTGTGTGTGTGTGTGTGTGTGTGTGTGTGTGAGTGAGTGTGTGTGTGTGTGTGTGTGTGTGTGTGTGCGTGTTCAGGAAAAAGTCTGCATGGGAGGTTTGTAACCCCCAGCCAACCACCAAGGTGAGGTCAAGGGCTAAAATCACATTCAGATTTCAGATAACATGGCTCTTGACAAGCACAATTCAACTGTCTGCTATTCTGCTTACATGGAAGTCAGGCAAATCATCTCTATCCACCAGTTTCTGACTGGTGAAGCAACTAAAACTCTTATTTGTGCCTTTGTTCTCTCCAGTTTAAACTTTTATAATTTTCTTCTACCTGGCTGCCCACTTCACAGAAAACAATAAAGTTAAGAACTCTGCAGCAAAACTGGTTTTCAAAATGCAAATGTAATCATATGCAATCTCTTCTGCAACCTCTTCATTGGTTACTGGCCCAATCCAGAATAGACTACAAACTCTCAACTATTGGTCACAACTTCTCTGACTCATCTCCTGCCGGTCTCTCTGACCCCACAGTGCAAAAATCTGAAGCAAGAATGGCTGCTAGCATTCACACCTTGTTCTCTTGAACCTTTTACCTGTTTGGATCTCCATGTGCAGAGCCCTTCCAGGCAGCTTCTTTCTTCTGCAGACATCTCCCATGTTAAAAACCTCTGGCCAACACTCTCTTGATGTGCAAAGGAATTCTCTCCCTTCTGACATCCAAAGCATTCAATCTTCCCATGCCTCAACAAACAGTACCACAAGTGATTTCAACTTCATTTTCTTATTGCCCCTCTCATCCCTGTTACATTCCTTATGTGCACCCGTGTGGTGTGTAAGGAATACAATATTGTTAATATATTCTCTCTGAGGTTTTGTTTAATCTTCCCACACCTCAACAAACAGTACCACAAGTGATTTCAACTTCATTTTCTTATTGCCCCTCTCATCCCTGTTACATTCCTTATGTGCACCCGTGTGGTGTGTAAGGAATACAATATTGTTAATATATTCTCTCTGAGGTTTTGTGCATACATTTTTGATGATTTTGTAAAGTGTGGTGTGCTCACCATGGTGGTGAGCTACTGTGCTGTAGAAATGATCTGATGCTATTTCTATTACTACTACATCACAAGTAGTGTCCACTCTTCATGACACCCATCACTTTATGTTGAAAGACAACTGAGAAAATGAAGCTGAATGACTCGGGAAGGTAGAAATGACACTGGTGTGTGTTGGAGTTGACACGGTGATGGGGTAGTCCGTCAGACGACCTGCTTGAGAGAGTGTGCACATGCAAGAAATTAATTGGGATGGTAATGCTGATTAACCGCTTAAGTTAATTAGTCCTGAAACCCAGCACCACTCACCTCGGATAAAAAGGGCAGCGGTAGTGTAGGCTGGCTGGTCTCCACTCTCAGTCACTCCGCCACACCACGCGCCTCTCACACCACAGGCACGTGGCGGGCTGCGGCTTCATTACGCCTGCCCCGAAAGTAAACATGGTGCTTAACGTCCACAGAAACCATGAGGCTTATTAGGGAAGGGCGGGGGGAGGGAGATTATATACCTATCGCTACACTGTCACCACCAGAATGACTTCTGCATTAAAGTGGGCAGCAATGAGAGCCATTTTAATGTTTCATAACTGTGAGGGACAAAGTCACAAGACTGTCCACAAACATCCGTCGGCCACTGCACACTAGCTGCTTTTAAAGACTGGAGTTGTCGCCAAGTCGCAGCAAACACTTCACACCGGGTGCATTTTGTCTCTACATGTGTTTCATCTTCAGCTGAGCTGACCCTGCAAGAATTGTTCAGCATTTTGTCCCACTCTACTGATTATGACGGTTGCAAACTGTGAAAGGTAGGTCGAGCGAAAGGCCCACCGACAATCAAAACAGAAAGTTCTGCAAACTCATGTGACCTTTCAAAGGGGTTAAGGTCACCGAAACTGGTCTGAATGCCTACAGACGGACACTGGCACTCACTGACAGTCTTTAGAATATCTTTAATCCGTAAGAAAAAAAATCGCTGTTGCCGAGGCTTCACACGTACCACCCTAGATCAATTTAAACAAACGAACAATTGCTTTCTGGAGCTTGAGACCCGTACTCAGTTGTAATTGGTTGTTACCTGCTTTGCTTCAGAATGATGTTCTGTCTGATGATGATGATGAGTTGATGCTTAATGTCCTCAGATGTCATTTGACATATTAGGGACAAGTTGTGACCAATGCCGAAGCACGGTTCAATAAAATCCACATACGTAAGGTGTATGCGTGTTTAGCTGTAACCTGCCACCTGCACTTTTTGGCAGAATGACCGGGATTTTTTACGTGCTACTGTGGTAACACGGGGGTGGAACGGATACCGAAATAAGAGTCAGCACAGAAAGTCGACCCTGGAGAAGAAAATTCTCCCGCCGTTCCAGCAGGGATTCGAACCCGCGACCTTTCAATCACGAGTCCGGTGCTCTAACCACTGAGCTATCCCCGCCCCCGAAGTTCTGTCTGCTTTGTGTTTCGCTTTTTGTAGGTCCTACGTTTAAAAAAGGAAATGGAAATCATCGTTGGACAGTTCACGCGAACACATGCGCTGGTGCGTGTACACACACACGTGCGCGCGCTCGCAACCGCACACACAACCGAACCTGTCTCCAGTTTCAGTCCAGCGCCTGTACAGCTGACGTAGAGGAATAATTCTTGTGTGCTGTCTCCGGCACTGCCACGGAGACCTGATGACGATGGTGGTGACGACGGAGATTGTTGTCTCGAGCTGCACACGTCAGTCTCTCCCCGCTCACTTACACGCCAGGGCGACGGGGGAAGAAAACAATTAACACCGATAGCAGCGCGCACGTGGTGCACGTGGTGCACATGCCGTCACGACGAGACTCGGGACACAGAAAACGAGAGTCGGTTGTCGGGGAAGACGAGCAGAGACTGGCCATCCAAGACGATGGACTCGGGCTGTGTACATTAGTATTCCAACAGGTGGCTGAAGTCAGTGTGGTTGCTGTTTTTGAAACCTGCACTTAATGTCTGGAAACTCGTCAGTGATTATTGTTCTAAAATTCAATGACTGAAATGTGTTTAGTTCTGAAAAACAGCGATTTATACGTGGAAACAAGTGACTGAATAGTGATCAGAAAACAAACGCCTGAAATTAACGTCCTTGCTGTTTGTTTGTTTTTTTGTTTTGTTTTTTAGACCAGTGATTAGTGCAGGCTACTCTGAAACTGGGGGCAAAACAAACTGAAATAAATGTTGTTCTGGCTTCAAACCGGTGATTCGTGTTTTGAAAACAAAATAAACAACAACAACAACAAAAACAACAGTAGCTCAAGTCAGTGTTTTGAAACCAGTGCTTAGTGGTCTGAAAACAAATGCCTAGTGGGGTTTTTAAGATGGTCTTAAAACTAATGATTTGTTGTCGGAAAACTATCGCATAGTGGTCTGAAACCCTGTGATGAGTGGTGTGAAAAACAGCTACTGGTGATCTGAAAACCGGCGGTTTGAAACCAGTGAAAAGTTATCTGGCAGCCAGTGGCTGAAGCTGGTGTTCCGAAACCAGCGAGAACTGGTCTGGTGCCCGACTCAAAACAATTGAACTACCTTCACGGCAGAGTCAGTGAGTCGTGCTCCCCGCCAGTACGGAGGACAGGGTTCGGCACGAGGCAGAGTGCAGGAGCTGTGTGCGCCTGTGGGTCAGTTTATCGCCGATTTTACCGCAGTTTATTCCCCAACCCAGAGAGCGATGGACGCCCAGCACGACGACCATTCCGGTCATCAGTCTGGTCACCATTCCGGTCATCATCAACACCGCCAAGCGGTTAGTGCTAAACTCAGCCATCGCCTCGTGTCTGCTGCAATCCCGCTTCGTGTGTGTGTGTGTGTGTGTGTGTGTGTGTGTGTGTTTTGTGTGTGTGTGTGTGTGTGTGTGTGTGTGTGTGTGTGTGTTTTGTGTGTGTGTGTGTGTGTGTGTGTGTGTGTGTGTGTGTGTGTGTGTGTGTGTGTGTGTGTGTGTGTGTTACGTAGGAGTATTTGTCTCTGATTTGTTTTTCCTCTTTTTTTTTTCACACAAAAATTGAAACAAAGATGACTGCCAGCGTTGTGAGCAAAAAGATCAAAACACACAGAAGTTAGTGTTCAGTCATCAGTGTTTTGATAATTTTCAGTTCCATCCAGTCAGTGCAGCACCGCCTTTACTCGGTGTGTGTGGTGGCTGCTGCTCCCCGCGTCTACATACAAGTTGGCACCCATATTAAGGTCACTGGCCTTGGCAGGCACTTCGCTGGGGGGGGGGGGGGGGGGGGGGGGGGGTCCAGTGTGTGAAAGAGAGATTGAGGGGGTGGTGGTGGTAAATGTGACTGATTCAGTGTGACAAAACGTTGAAAATAATTATTGCCGTTCTGTTTCAAATCTGTCGCATGTTAATGATAATATTAATAATGTACATTTACCATGCGCT
>CAUZXP010000236.1:0-7500 GCA_963584105.1 Alviniconcha strummeri
CAATACTTTTGGCGAAAGCTTTACGGCAGGACCTACATAGTGAAGAAATGTATTCTGGATAGGCAGCATGGTGCCAACGTGAAAGCGACTTTGCTTTTAGTGAGACGCGTGTATATAGCTTTCCTTTGTAAAGGCAGAAAGAGCAAATGCGGTGCCAACAGAAAGATGGATGCTGTGAAACGCTGTGTCTGATGTCTCTCCCTCTGCCTCACTTTGTCTTGCTTCTTGTCTTCCTGCCCGTTCCTACCTGTGTCGTCATTATTAGTCGTTGTCGCTTCTGTCGTTTCGTCCAGGCTACCGTCTGCAGCCTTCACTTTGACCTTTGACCTTTGTCTAGCTGGGGTTTGTTCTACCGTTTCCCGCAGTGGGGTATTGCGGACGCAGAAATTAAGGCCCCCTTCCGTTGAGAACCCAGAGCTGACAAATGCTCTCCTTTGAAAGCCTGGAGTCAGTCAGAATGTAGCCACGCATGCTTCGCCCACTGCCAGGAACTTCTTCCCTGTCCGAATTTCTACCTTCCCTATTCGAAAGGCCCATTCGCCTTCATACTTTGTAACTACGTCAGTTCTGGCTGGCTCAGTTTCCCGTATGGGCCCCCGGAATAAGCTAGGTCACCCTACTCAGTAGTCACAAGCTAGGTCACGCTGCTCAGTGGTCACAAGCTAGGTCACCCTTCTCAGTGGTCACAAGCTAGGTCACCATGCTCAGTGGTCACAAGATAGATCACCATGCTCAGTGGTCACAAGATAGGTCACAATGCTCAGTGGTCACAAGATAGATCACCATGCTCTGTGGTCACAAGCTATGTCACCCTGCTCAGTGGTCGCAAGCTAGGTCACCCTGCTCAGTGGTCGCAAGCTAGGTCACCCTGCTCAGTGGTCGCAAGCTAGGTCACCCTGCTCTGTAGTCGCAAGCTAGGTCACCCTGCTCTGTAGTCATAAGCGAGGTCACCCTGCTCTGTAGTCACAAGCTAGGTCACCCTGCTCTGTAGACACAAGCAATTTAAGCTGGTTCAAGCAGGTTCCCGTGGTAAGTGCCTACGGAATATAAATCGGTACCAAAATACGTTTTATTATACATCGCTCAAATATGACGGGCATAGTTAACTGGGTGTTAAATGTCAGTTAATTAACATATTTACTTCTGTGCACTGTGCTGCTGCTCTCCTTTTGGCAGACTCCTGGGTCCATGTGTATGAAGAACAAACAAATAAAGATAAAGGCGTTTAACCGCTACTCCCGATTAACCGCTGAGTCCGCAAGTCCGGCTCTTGCTCCAGAAATAAGGCTAGAACTGTAAACGCGTTTAGGCCGGGCGGGCAGTTCTATCTGCGCTCCTCACATACCGTTTAATTTTGCTATTTATTTATTTTGTATTTTGTTGTTGTTGTGGGTTGTTGTTGTTTTTATTTATTTTTATTTATTGTTTTCGGGTTTTGTTGTTGCTTTTTGTTATTGCTTTTTGTTGTCGTTTTTCATGTTCTCGTCGTTTAGAAGACATTCTAAAGTGATATGCACAGCTTGATGTCAGTTGGATTTATCACGTATTTATTTATGAATGACTTTTTACCCGAATGTTTGCTGTTTGCTGTTGTTGTAATTTAATGATGTTTCATGATTGGCGTGACTGTACGATGAGTGTGTACTTGGCACACAAAACATTCCTGGTACAGTTGTATCGACACTTGGCAATATAGTTGTATAAACGCGATCAAGTGGGCTGTTTGTTGCTCATACGTATGGACCATGATGGTTGTTGTTAACCCGGATGGTTTTCGCACTTATGCTCCCGTACTCTAAAATCAGATTTGCTCATATCAGAGTCAGCAACGCTGAAAATATTCCCCGCATCGACGTGGGAGCATTAAGCAGCATGTTAAAATTATCGCTGCTTTGACCTTCCTGGGAGCATTAAGCAGCATGTTAAAATTATCGCTCCTTTGGCCTTCCTGTGAGCATTAAGCAGCATGTTAAAATTATCGCTGCTTTGACCTTCCTGGGAGAATTAAGCAGCATGTTAAAATTATCGCTCCTTTGGCCTTCCTGTGAGCATTAAGCAGCATGTTAAAATTACCGCTCCTTTGGCCTTCCTGGGAGCATTAAGCAGCATGTTAAAATTATCGCTGCTTTGACCTTCCTGTGAGCATTAAGCAGCATGTTAAAATTACCGCTCCTTTGGCCTTCCTGTGAGCATTAAGCAGCATGTTAAAATTATCGCTCCTTTGGCCTTCCTGTGAGCATTAAGCAGCATGTTAAAATTATCGCTCCTTTGGCCTTCCTGTGAGCATTAAGCAGCATGTTAAAATTATCGCTGCTTTGACCTTCCTGGGAGAATTAAGCAGCATGTTAAAATTATCGCTCCTTTGGCCTTCCTGTGAGCATTAAGCAGCATGTTAAAATTATCGCTCCTTTGGCCTTCCTGGGAGCATTAAGCAGCATGTTAAAATTATCGCTCCTTTGGCCTTCCTGTGAGCATTAAGCAGCATGTTAAAATTATTGCTCCTTTGGCCTTCCTGTGAGCATTAAGCAGCATGTTAAAATTATCGCTCCTTTGGCCTTCCTGTGAGCATTAAGCAGCATGTTAAAATTATCGTTCCTTTGGTCTGCCGTGTTCACGCCAAGGCTACCGTTCGTGTCCCGAAGCTGTCACATCAAAGGCTGCGAGTAAACACAGAAATCATTTCTGGTCACGAAAAGGGGAAGATACAATTTCAATATCTACACAATTCCGGGCTCCACACCGCCTCGTCCCCGCGACCTTACGGCATCAAGGGCGATAGGCCGGTTTATGGCCGGCAGCTGGAAGTCAACGTTTACACACTGCTGGCTGTCAGGCTGGGTGGAGGTCACTTGGAAATACTTAGCATATTGTTATCTGCTTCGAAGTAAAACTCTTGCGCTGTCTGGCAATGTTTGTATTAGCTACCCAAAATGGTCAAATGCAGATATGTATGCAATGAATGGAGAAATTCGAAATGGCTTGATCTGTTGTTTGGAACCAGTATATGTCTCCGTCAACTAAATCTGACACGCTTTCAGATTATTGAAGCAGCAGTTGATCAGTGTTTTTTCCGTTAAATGTTTCCCCGAGGTGAGCGTGTGTGTCACTGACAGCACGCTGTGATCCGATTACTTACTTAGTTGTGCCTTTAACTGGCTTGCTCGTAACATTATTTGACGAAAGTTGATCTGTCTCTCTCTCTGTCTCAATGTCTGTCTGTCTGTCTCTGTGTGTCTGTCTGTCTCTGTCTCTGTCTGTCTGTCTGTCTCTCTCTTTCTCCCTCTCTCGCTTTCTGTATGTGTGTGTGTGCGTGCGTGCGTGCGTGCGTGCGTGCGTGCGTGCGTGCGTGCGTGCGTGTGTGTGTGTGTGTGTGTGTGTGTGTGTGTGTGTGTGTGTGTGTGTGTGTGTATATATGTGTGTGTGTGTGTGTGTGTGTGTGTGTGTGTGTGTGTGTGTGTGTGTGTGTGTGTGTGTGTGTGTGTGTGTGTGTGTGTGTGTGTGTGTGTGTTTCATATAGTCAATTATCGTTGATCTCATGTTGGTGTGTACATTATGTGTTAATTGTACGTTAACTTGATAGCAATCTTGATTTCGGTGTGAATGTTTTCTGTTGTTTGCTATTGTTCAACTCTTTGAGCCTCCTGATAGACGCTTTAGACATGTCCATTATTATTATTATTATCCCCTGAAAGGAGGCCTGGGATGTCTGATTTCTTCCCCATGTCTGGAATATCAGGGCCGCCATTTGTTTCCTCTATCGTTTTTCTGCCTAGTCCTCTTGCTCTTTCTGTCTCGCCATTTTTCTGCTAATGGTCCATTCTGCTGACTTTTTCTCCAGAATATTCTAAAACATTTTTCGTTAAGAGTTAGTTAGGTTTTTTTTGTATGGCTCTTGTTGAACAGCTAGGAGATAATAGTTGGTAGGTGGTGTGTGCAGCTTGCTGACATATGGCGCTGGTATTTGCCATTATGCATTTAGATATATATTAACATCTTTTTTAATTGTTTCTGTCCATTCCTTTCTCGTATTTTCTGTAATCTGGTGTCGATAAATTAGACGGAATGGTGGACGATACCAGCGTGTCCTAGTCTGATGTGCTCTTTTAACAGGGGTAATACTGAAGGGACTAACTCTTCAAACATTTCTGTGTTATGTTTGTGTAGGCTATGTATGCTTTGTTTCATGATTGTGTAGCCTATGTATGTTTTGTTTCATGTTTGTGTAGGCTATGTATGTTTTGTTTTACGTTTGTGTAGGCTAGGTATGTTTTGTTTCATGTTTGTGTAGGCTATGTATGTTTTGTTTCTTGCTTGTGTAGGCTATGTATGTTTTGTTTTATGTTTGTGTAGGCTATGTATGTTTTGTTTCATGTTTGTGTAGGCTATGTATGTTTTGTTTCATGCTTGTGTAGGCTATGTATGTTTTGTTTTATGTTTGTGTAGGCTATGTATGTTTTGTTTTATGTTTGTATAGGGATCGGTGCCATGGACTGGCCCGAGAAAGGGATTATATATATGTATGTGAGAGGCTTAGAAGTGTGCGTTTGCTTGTGACTGGGTTTGGTTGTCCTGAGGTGACCCTGTGTGGTTGACAGGACGTTAAAATCCAGTGACTAACTAACCACTGTTATTGTTATTATTAATCAGGCGGCCGATTCCAATGCTGTGAATTCCTCATACTGCATCGCCATCTCTCTCATCGCGAGGCGCCTCATGTCCACGCCAATTTTCTCTGAAGCAGATCGTCCCCAAGTGACTCTGTGCGGTTGACGGGACGTTAAAATCCAACAACCAACTGAGCCTTTATGAGCCGTGTCATACACTCGCCGACAACTTTTCTGGGCGGCTGTGGCCTTCACGGTGGCGGCTACGACACGATGGACACAACCAGGAAAACTCTCATGGGATGTGCAGGCGTTGTTGTTTTCACAGCTCTCGCATTTCGCCAGCACTTTTATTGCATCCTTGTTTGCGAGGTAGTGTGGAGAACATACGGCAATAATATTTGTTAACGAAACCCTGCTTGATGTAGATGGGTCAGATACTTAGTGCACATATTCTGAATACCAAAAGTAGATTTGAAACATCGCATGCGGTGCGTGCGTGCGTGCGTGCGTGCGTGCGTGCGTGCGTGCGTGCGTGTGTGTGTGTGTGTGTGTGTGTGTGTGAGTGAGAGAGAGACAACTCGCTTGGGTGTATGTGCGTGCGTGTGTGTGAGTGTGGGCGCGCGCGCTCGTCCATGCGTGCATGCGCACGTGTACCTGCAAGCGTGCACTCTGTTGGACAGAACTCACCGCATGCCCCCCAACGGCCATAGCAGAGTGTTTGTGGTCCGGGAATATCCCCGTGCCTTCCGCCACTTCCATACTTACTGTCTCCAGCAACCCTGAACTGTATCCAAACAGTCTTCGAGCGACAGACGTCCCGCTGCAACAGGTGGCACGGTCACCTCGGACTGGTCGCACATCCACTCACCAGTGACTTCGGACTGGTGGCACAGCCACTCACCAGTGACTTCGGACTGGTGGCACATCCACTCACCAGTGACTTCGGACTGGTGGCACAGCCACTCACCAGTGACTTCGGACTGGTGGCACAGCCACTGACCAGTGACTTCGGACTGGTGGCACAGCCACTGACCAGTGACTTCGGACTGGTGGCACAGCCACTGACCAGTGACTTCGGACTGGTGGCACAGCCACTGACCAGTGACTTCGGACTGGTGGCACAGCCACTGACCAGTGACTTCGGACTGGTGGCACAGCCACTGACCAGTGACTTCGGACTGGTGGCACAGCCACTGACCAGTGACTTCGGACTGGTGGCACAGCCACTGACCAGTGACTTCGGACTTGTCGCACAGCCACTCACCAGGCGTTGAACACCGTCGCTGCTCTCGGCGTCAAGGCTAAATGAACGTGTCGTCAGCACCGGCTCAGCCGGTCTCGTCTGACTGACTCCGACATCGATAGAGGGCCAATGGCTGTTATATTTTGATTTATTTTTCTTTCAATCAGACAGATCTCGTCTGTCACTGGTCTGACCTTGTTGCATTAATTGAAGGCCTGTAACATTTCATTCTTTCTGTTTGAGTTGATCTAGTCTGATGTAACTGATCTGACCTCGATGTATTATTGTATGACATTTCATTTTTTCCTGTTTGAGTTGATCTTGTGTGATGTAATTGATCTGACCTCGATGTATTACTGTGGGACAGTTCATTCTTTCTGTTTGAGTTTATATAGTCTGACGTAGTTGATCTGACATCTGTGTATTATTGCATGACAGTTAAAAAAATCCAAAAAAAAATTAATCTGTTTGAGTTGATCTAGTCTGATGTAACTGATCTGACCTTGATGTATTATTGTATGACAGTTCATTCTTTCTGACTGAGCCGATCTGGTCAGTGTGATGTCATCGATTGTACTGTGATGTGATGTCGGTGGTCAGTGTGATGTCATCGATTGTACTGTGATGTGATGTCGGTGGTCAGTGTGATGTCATCGATTGTGCTGTGATGTGATGTGTCTGTTCAGTGTGATGTCATCGATTGTACTGGGATATGTCTGTTCAGTGTGATGTCATCGATTGTACTGGGATATGTCTGTTCAGTGTGATGTCATCGATTGTACTGGGATATGTCTGTTCAGTGTGATGTCAACGATTGTACTGGGATATGTCTGTTCAGTGTGATGTCATCGATTGTGCTGTGATGTGATATGTCTGGTCAGGGTGATGTCATCGATTGTACTGGGATGGGATGTCGGACATGAGGACTTTTAGCACGTTCACTCCTTTCTTGTCACGAAAACGACGTAGTCTGTCAAAACAGTTTTATGAAATGTCACGCGTAACCTGTAGCACAGCTTTGTCTTCTGACCTTCACAGACTCATTTTCACAGACGATAATAAATGTCTGCCTATGAAATATGTCACAACCCTATAAAAACAGAACCAACGGAAACAGATAGACAGACAGACAGACAGACAGACAGACAGACAGACACAGACACACACACACACACACATACACACACACCTACACACACACACACACACACACACACACACACACACACACACACACACACACACACACTAATAATTTTTTTTTTTTAAATGAGTCATTGTTGATCTTGAGCTGACCATCAGTTGTCTATAACGTAGCACCGAGTGGAGTTCAGTTGCTTAGCTGCCACTTCGCTGCTTTATGGCTCATTCCCAACTATGATGATGATGATGATGATGATGATGATGATGATGATGATGACGAAGATCGCGGGTATATTATGTATTTGCTGTAACAGCATACTCAGTGAGATTAAAACAAGAACACGAAAGGAAGAAAAAAAGAAAAATGAGAAGAAGAGTCACGAATGTTGCTCGTGATAGTCAAAGACCGTGGAATGATGCCGATCAAATGTCTTTCTTATCTGACGCGGATTTGTCTTGCCGTCTACTGACTGACGAACATACTAATCAATCGCCGTCCCCGAAATT
>CAUZXP010000236.1:12500-15000 GCA_963584105.1 Alviniconcha strummeri
AGAACGGAGAGGTCCAATGGCTTCCACTGACCTCATCGTGGACTCAGCGAAAAGGGAGGGCCAGTAGCCGTGGTACTTTCCGTTTCCTTTTATATTCACTTCCCTCCGACAGAGAGAGAGAGAGAGAGAGGGGGGGCGAGAGAGAGAGAGAGAGAGAGAGAGAGAGAGAGAGAGAGAGAGAGAGAGAGAGAGAGAGAGAGAGAGCTGCAGCGTTATCACGAGCTACTTAGCAACAACAACAACAACAAAACAACAACAACAACAAATATATATATAAAATACTACGTGCGTACTTTTCTAACCGCTGCTTAAAAAGTATGGCTGTACCGAAGAAATAAGCCATTCTTTGTGTGAACTGATGGCACATGGAAGCTTTGATCAAGTTTCTCTTCTTCTTTTCTTTTGATTAGAATCCGCACATCGACTGTCAGTAGCAAAGCCGGCAGGACTTTCATTCTGACAGCTTCATTGGCCGAGTCTGGCATCTGGTCCCATGTTGCGTGGATCTCGTTTCAACTATAGTCTTATCTTTTACCCAAAGTTTTAGAAGGAAAATGTACTTTTTCTGGCCCCTAAGGAAAGTGACGTCCATTCGTCATTTTGTTTTTGTTTTTTGTTTGTTTTTAAAATACATAAAATATTACATTGCGACATTATACTTGTTACATGTACACGCTTTGCCTTCATGAGTATAGCTTGGTACTCGCCTTTGAAATGACGACCTACAAGTTTGATTTGGCCGTCAAAAACCTGTTACTTGCTCATACGTACTAGACCAGCTTCATGCTACTCTGTGGTTAAGTCTGACCGTTTCAGGCTGATCTGATCCCGTTTCTGGGACTTTGATATTGGGTGATCATTTAGCAAAGGGAGTTAATGTAGCGCCCGAAAGACGTAACGAGAACACAACAGGGACAAACAGTTTCCATAGGGTCAAAGGATTGCGTGTGTGATTGTTTTTGATTGTTTGTTGTTGTTGTTTATCCCGTCACATGGGCAGCACACACCGTCTTCGGAGTATTTAGCTCCGTCCCCTGAGGGTGGATGTTGTTAGGCAAGGAGCTATCATGGCTGAAGACAGCCCCCACATGACTGTGCATCGGGAACAGCAGCTGGATGCAGCCCTGGTCTTCTGGCTCGTGTCAGTGTTTTCCTGACACAGCCCAAGCCCAGGCGCACAGGTCCCCCTTGATAAATTAAGCAGGGAGCAGGTTATAAGATAGTTGCATGCTTCACCTACTGCCCCAAAAGGTCCACTCTTCCCAGTTCATTCAACTTCATTTTCCTCTTCCTTTTCCAACACGATGTGACATGTATCGTGGATGGTGCATTAAACGTGAGAGTGTCGGAGTTATTCGTGTAACCGTCAGGGACTAATCAGTTATTCGTGTAACCGTCAGGGACTGATCAGTCTATTAGTCAGGACTAATCAGTTATTCGTGTAACCGTCAGGGACTAATCAGTCTGTTAGTCCATTTTGGAGTTAGTGTTGAAGGTATCATGACGCCTTCAAGTGTCTGCCACTCGGGAATGCTTCCGTTCTGCTCTGGATCTGCAACGTTACATGAACAGGCTAGTGGAGCCGCCTTCTGAATGGAGTGTTAACGCTGAGGGACCATCTTCCTCGCACAGGTTTGAAGGTGGATTTAGTGACAGAATGAAAACCTCTCAAAACACGAACGCTGACATTCAGTCTTCACTGGATCGCGCGCATAGTCGAGGGACTCCTCCATCTACTCCCCCCACCCCAGCCCCGCCCACTCCCCGCCGCAAAAGGGGGAAAAGGAGAAGAGGAAAAGAAAAGAAAAAGTGGGGGGTGGGGGTGGGGGAGAAAAAAATGTGGGGGGGGGGGGGGGAGAAAACAGAAGAGAGAAAAAAAAGGGGTTGGGGGCATGCTACTTTCACTGCTGGGGGGGGGGGGGGGCGGGGGGGGGGGGGGGGGAGAGGGGGGAGGAAAAAGAAGAAGAAAAAGAAGAGTAAACGGAACGAAGACTAATAATGAGAACTAAGTCATCTTAAATGCCTGTGATCCGGAGCTGACACCTGTGTTCACAAAAACCAACTCCCGTCTTTCGCCGGCACAAGGAAATCTTTATTGTGTTCGTAAGACTCATCGCCGGCATATGACCACCGCATTAAAATTCCTGTCGATTTACAGATGCCTTTGATACAGAGCTCCTGTTCTACAGCATACAGAGGCTCGGGCTTTAATCCGCAGAATACAATTACCTTCTGCCATACACAGTCCCTTCGTTTATTCAAACATCAATTTTAGGGTTCGTACCAGTCGACTCCTGAGGCTGTAGACGCCAGGTACGGAGAATGTGTATCAAGGCGTGATTATACTCTTCGGACATGCAAAACGAACTTGTATTGCTAATATCTATTGTAACTCTTTCGTTTGTCGCCCGTATTTGTCTTTTCTTGAAAGGCTAGTTTATTTTCTGGAAGTGTACCCCTTTAGTAAACGTTCCCCCGGCTTCACTGCAGTTTTGAATTA
>CAUZXP010000237.1:0-57460 GCA_963584105.1 Alviniconcha strummeri
CTTTAAAGTTGTCAGTGTAAAATTCGCAGATTCACTGTCACCGCCTTCTATTGTGAGGAAAGTACGCACCGGAAGTAAAAGCAGCTAAGGGACTTAAGTGATGCTGGGCAAAAGTCAAGGGAGTTAACAACCCTGCCAGAACCGCCCAAGACAATGCCCCCCCCCCCCCCCCCCCCCCCCCCCCCCCCCCCTCCCCCATTACCTCCCTCCCTCTGCCCCCTATACTATTGCCCCCTATACTATTACAGCAGGATAGTCTTGCCCCCTCTACTATTTACAGGATGGTCTTGTAGGAGTTAGTGAATTACTGAATATGTCCATTTATAAATGCAACTAATACTGTAGTAGTAGTTTGAGTACTGTATGTGTGTGTGTATGTGTAATGTCATGTTTGTTCTGTCTATGTGTTCTCTGTATAATGATGAAGCTACAATATGTAACTCAGTTAGGCAAAGAAATGTGAGTGAAAGGTGTGTTGTAAAGGATGGATGCATGCTCTTTTGATTAATAGCCCTGCATTGATGTGCCTGGCAAAAAAACAAAAACAAAAAAGAAGAAAAAGGAAGCATTCACAGCTGTGCTTTTGCAATTTTAAAATGTAGGACTTTCACCAAAGTGGACTGTAAATGAGTTATTGTCTGAAAAACTGTTGTGAATTACTTTTGATTCTGTTGTGTTGACAGGACTCCTACTATTCCTTCACCTGAGTTCCTCTTTGATGTCATCATCTGATCCTATTTTATCACATTTAAACACTGCTTCCAAAAGAATTTGCCAGACATATTATAATCTATATAAATCTATAATTATTATATACTGAGGAATCAAATGGAAGGTAGTGAGTTGCTGTGCTAATACTTATCTTAGTCATTGTGTTGGCACCTGTATTTTCCTTTCTATCATGTGTAAATGGCAGTTGCTGCTTTTCTGTTCCAGCTTGATTCGAGTTGCTCCTGTTGGCATCAGCAAGACAACAAAGAAATTACTTCGTCCCAGACTGCCAGATTTGAGCAAGTTTGGAAGGATGGAGGAATTTGTTGAGAGGTAGATCCAGAATTGTTAACACCCTTTTCTTTTTTCTTCTCCTCCTGCTCTCACCCTCAGGTGCCACAGCTCCCTGCCCTGCCCCATAAGTAATTAGATGTGTTATTACTGTAGGGCAGAGTTTGTAGGCAGGGGAGTGAGACTGAGAGGTTGAGGGTTCAGATCCTGGTTCAGGCACTACCATCGCCTCTCTGCTTAGTCTCAGGCTGGTGGACTCAGCGTCTAGTCCTTCTGCCAAGACAAAAATGTTGGTCCTACATGATGCAGACTTACACCCATGAAAGATCACATAATGCTTCTAGCATGTGGGCATGACAAAATTCTGATACATTCCTGTCATTGGTTGTTGGGAATTAAGTGAGTAGCATGACTGGCTTTGCTGGCTTCCCTTGGGTAAAGTGACCTAATTTTCCATTGAAAGATACTTCAGTCTGTGCTGGCTTCCCTTGGGGAAAGTGACCTAATTTTCCATTGAAAGATACTTCAGTCTTTGCTGGTTTCCCTTGGGGAAAGTGACCTAATTTTCCATTAAAAGATACATCAGTCTTTGCTGGCTTCCCTTGGGGAAAGTGACCTAATTTTCCATTGAAAGATACTTCAGTCTTTGCTGGCTTCCCTTGGGGAAAGTGACCTAATTTTCCATTGAAAGATACTTCAGTCTTTGCTGGCTTCCCTTGGGGAAAGGGACCTAATTTTCCATTGAAAGATACTTCAGTTTTTGCTGGCTTCCCTTGGGGAAAGGGACCTAATTTCCTATTGAAAGGTACTTCAGTCTTTGCTGGCTTCCCTTGGGAAACTTAAGGGGCCCCAATTTCCCATGGGAACTTTTTTTAAACTGCCTTATATAGGCAGCGAATTATTTCCACAAAAATGAACTGTTGTTTCACATTTGCACAGAAATGAACTCCCTGTTTCATATTTCCACAGAAAGGAACTTGTCACCAAGGACCACACCTCTGTTAAGACAACCTTTTTTGTTTGATTGTTTTGGGGTAATTCTGTGTCATGAATATGTGTTGGTTGCTGTGATTTATATTCCCTTACTCCTTCTCCCACAGACTGCAGGAGGGGGGTGGGGGGAGAGGTATGGTCCTTTTGTTTAGTGAGACAACAGACTGCAGGAGGGGGGTGGGGGGAGAGGTATGGTCCTTTTGTTTAGTGAGACAACAGACTGCAGGGTGGGGGGTGGGGGCAGAGGTATGGTCCTTTTGTTTAGTGAGACAACAGACTGCAGGAGGGGGGTGGGGGCAGAGGTATGGTCCTTTTGTTTAGTGAGACAACAGACTGCAGGAGGGGGGTGGGGGGAGAGGTATGGTCCTTTTGTTTAGTGAGACAACAGACTGCAGGAGGGGCGTGGGGGGAGAGGTATGGTCCTTTTGTTTAGTGAGACAAAATTTGCACCAGTTGGTTGTGTTTCTCGGATGGCTGTTTGTTGCAGTACACCAATAGTTTACTTTTGTGCTGTCTGAAGGGCGGACAACCTGTCGGAGAGCGAGGGTGAGATGGATGGCCCACATAACCAGGTGGTCCTGCCTCAAGAGGTGCGGGGACGTGGCAATATCAAGGCTGCACAGAGTGCCATTCGGTCAGTTGTAAATTGTATGGCCACACCATATTCCTCTGTGCTCTGTAAATTGGCAGAAATCATATAATTACTGACACATTGCCAAGAGACAGTATATTTATTTGCTGCAGGGGTACATGTGGGAACATTAACAGTGGCAGATCTGGCAAACTGAGTTTGGTTTCGGCACCAAAGTCTCTTGAAAACTGAAATTGTGTAACCAGATCAAGGGAGAGGAGCAAAGCAGTACTCTGACCTGTTTTATCCAGTGGAGTACTTCCCCTTATTGGGCAGCTGTCTTAACCAGAATGGCTCATTTCATATCCCTTAAAAAGTTTGGTTGATAAAATCTTCAGGCATAGGCCCTGTACCCCACATGCACCTCTGTTGACACATACACTGCTCTGGTGTGAACGATGTTGCTTGGCTCATTTGAAATCCTTTAAAAAGTTTGGTTGATAGAATCTTCAGGCCCAGGCCCACACCCCCAGCACCATTTTCCGGCACCTTCCTCCAAACTCTGCCAGACTTAGTTACATCACTGAAGGAGCACTCTTTATCTCCGCACAGCTTTCCACTGACGCGGTCAGTGCCCTCTGAAAGGTTTGGGTACTAATATGACTGTGAAAGCAACCTAGCACCCACGTAAACATGAGACGCATCCACCCTGGGTAAAAAAAAAAGAGTTCTGTCTCGATTTAAATGATTTTGGTTTTATTTGAGCTAGCGTAAGCAACATGGTCAGTTATAAAACAAATGTCTGGTATAATCCGAGTTGTTTGTAACAAACTTACTACTGTTTGAGCACTGTCAAAAAAACTGCTTGTTAGCTGACAGTTTTCTTGACCCTATGGCATAACTAAATACGGCAGTGGTTGAAGGAAGGATGTCGTAAACCAGTGCTTGGAGTTTGGCCCAGGCCCTGTACCCCACATGCACCCCTGAAGAAGAAGGGGCGGTGCTGCTGTCATGATATTTGTATATATTGTTTATTGATGCATGTACTAGTACTACTACTTTGATGTGAACAATGTTGCTACCTGATAGTGGGTTGAAAGAGGCAGGTCCCTGACACATGCACTGCTTTGATGTGAATGCTGTTACTGCCTGGTGGTGGGTTGAAAGAGGCAGGTCCCTGACACATGCACTGCTTTGATGTGAATGCTGTTACTGCCTGGTGGTGGGTTGAAAGAGGCAGGTCCCTGACACATGCACTGCTTTGATGTGAATGCTGTTACTGCCTGGTGGTGGGTTGAAAGAGGCAGGTCCCTGACACATGCACTGCTTTGATGTGAATGCTGTTACTGCCTGGTGGTGGGTTGAAAGAGGCAGGTCCCTGACACATGCACTGCTTTGATGTGAATGCTGTTACTGCCTGGTGGTGGGTTGAAAGAGGCAGGTCCCTGACACATGCACTGCTTTGATGTGAATGCTGTTACTGCCTGGTGGTGGGTTGAAAGAGGCAGGTCCCTGACACATGCACTGCTTTGATGTGAATGCTGTTACTGCCTGGTGGTGGGTTGAAAGAGGCAGGTCCCTGACACATGCACTGCTTTGATGTGAATGCTGTTACTGCCTGGTGGTGGGTTGAAAGAGGCAGGTCCCTGACACATGCACTGCTTTGATGTGAATGCTGTTACTGCCTGGTGGTGGGTTGAAAGAGGCAGGTCCCTGACACATGCACTGCTTTGATGTGAATGCTGTTACTGCCTGGTGGTGGGTTGAAAGAGGCAGGTCCCTGACACATGCACTGCTTTGATGTGAATGCTGTTACTGCCTGGTGGTGGGTTGAAAGAGGCAGGTCCCTGACACATGCACTGCTTTGATGTGAATGCTGTTACTGCCTGGTGGTGGGTTGAAAGAGGCAGGTCCCTGACACATGCACTGCTTTGATGTGAATGCTGTTACTGCCTGGTGGTGGGTTGAAAGAGGCAGGTCCCTGACACATGCACTGCTTTGATGTGAATGATGTTACTGCCTGGTGGTGGGTTGAAAGGAGCCAGTCCCAGGCTGAATCTGATGAAGAATGAGGGAGGCCTAGGATAGGAAAAGGGGCAGTACTGTCATCATGAGATTTGTATATTGTCTGTTGAACTATGCACTGCTTTGGTGTCAACAATGTTGCTACCTGATCATGGATTGAAAGAGGCAGGTCCCTGACACATGCACTGCTTTGATGTGAACAATGTTACTGCCTGGTACTGGTTTGAAAGAGGCATGTCCCAGGCTGAATCTGGTGAAGTATGAGGGAGGCCTAGAATAGAAGAAGGGACAGTGCTGTCATTGTAAGATTTGTATACTTGTTGATGGAAGCATGCCATGTTTTGATTGGAACGGTATTCATGGACACAGGTTGAAGGAGGCAGGTCCCAGGCTAAAGTTGCAGCTGGTGAAGATCGAAGAAGGCCTCGGTGAAGGGGCAGTACTGCATCATGAATACATCAGCAAGACACCGGAAGAACAGCAGAACTTGAAGGCTATGCTGGAAAGGAAAAGGTACTTTCTGTGGAGTGATTATGATGTGTGTGTTTTATGCGACTCTTCTTTGGTTTGCTTCTGATGCAGTGTCACGTTTTTGTTAGTTACACAACACTTTTCCTTATTTTCCCTGGAAAATTGATTGCACAATCTCTCACATTAAGTCAGTGTGGTAACAGACTGGCAGGTTAACATTTAGCATAGTGCCCAGTGCCACAGGCTTGTAGTTTTCACTTTGAACATAATGTCCAGTGGCAGCAAGCTACCAGCTTTTAATATGAGCATAGTGCCCAATGGCAGCATAGTGCCCAGTGACAGCATAATGCCCAGTGGCAGCATAATGCCTCAGTGGCAGCATAGTGCCCAATGGCAGCATAATGCCCAGTGACAGCATAATGCCCCAATGGCAGCATAATGCCCAATGACAGCATAGTGCCCAGTGGCAGCATACTGCCCAATGGCAATATAATGCCCAGTGGCAGTATAATGCCCAGTGACAACATAGTGCCCAATGGCAGCATAATGCCCAGTGACAGCATAGTGCCCAATGGCAGCATAAAGCCCAGTGGCAGCATAGTGCCCATTGGCGTGGTAATGCCCAGTGGTGCCGTAATGCCCAGTGGCAGTATAGTGCCCAGTGGCAGCAGACAGTTTTCACGCTGCGCATTATGCCCCATGGCAACAAGCAGCTGGTTTTCATATACACTCCATAGCAACAAGCAGCTGGTTTTCATATACACTCAGGTTTCCAAACTTTCTGTCCAGTGGCCTCTTACCTTCCAGTATGAGGTGCTTGGAATGTTCCTTGTCGTTGGCAGGCAGCTGAAGGAGAAGAGAAAGAGAGAGCAGCTGGAAAACATCCGGAAAAAGATGGAGCTGAAGGAGAAGAACAAGCAGAAGAGTCTGCAGGGGATGAAGAGGAAGAAACAGCAGGCTGAGGAGGCAGATAAGGGGGCTGCCGACTTGTCTCCAGGTAACTGTTCATAAAAAAGCAACAACCTACCTGCATTTTTGTTTTTGTTGTTCATCAAGTTGGCTTTTGATGATACTGACAGTTGCTTCTTCTTTTTTTGAGAATGCATCTCCTTAGTCTTCTTGTTTACATCAAACAATCTGTGGTGGCAAGGACATTCATGCTTTTTGTGATGTAGATGGAAAACCAGACCACTCAGTTCAGCTCGGTGTGTAAACTAGCTTGTGTCAGATTGGACATCATCATCACCCAAAGCATGTGGAAATCTTGCGTGTTTCTGGAGTTTTCAAACTTTAAAACGTCATCAAACAAGGTGCAGTGGAATACAAGCCATGCTCAGTCCTGTTCTGGAGTGGAGCAGAGTGCAGCTCACATCCATTCCAGGATGGCAAAGTGCAAATGCAGTATCCTGTGGCCAGCCCGAGGTAGGCCCAGATATTCTTGCCAGCATAAATGTCCCCAGTGATATTCCCACCAGTGTAAATGTCCTCAATAATATTCCCACCAGCATAAATGTCCTCAGTGATATCCCTGCCAGTGTAAATGTCCTCAGTGATATTCCCACTGGTGTAAATGTCTTCAGTGATGTTCCTGCCAGTGTAAATGTCCTCTTCGAAACGATATTCTCAAAGATGTGAATGTCCTCAACATTCTTGCCAGTGTCCTCAATGATATTCTCACCAGTGTAAATGTCCTCAATGATATTGTAGTCAATGCTGTCAAAAATGAATATGCAGGTGTTATTTGTTACTTTGGTGGTGTATTGCAGATAACATTGTGTGTTAACTGTTGCTGTTTGGTGGTGTGTTGCAGATGACAGTGTGTTAACGGTAGCTGTTTGTCACTTTGATGGTGTGTTGCAGATGACCATGAATGTTAACTGTTGATGCTGGTCACTTTGATGGGATGTTGCAGATGACTGTGTTAAGTGTTGCTGCTGGTCACTTTGATGGATGTTGCAGATGACAGTGTGTGTTAAGTATTGCTGCTGGTCACTTTGATGGGATGTTGCAGATGACAGTGTGTGTTAACTGTTGCTGCTGGTCACTTTGATGGGATGTTGCAGATGACAGTGCATGTTAAATGGTGTCAGTGGTGACGTGTTGTTAACTGCTGTTTGTTGCAGATGACGATGCTGCCTACTTTGAACAGGAAGTTGGAAAAGCACCAGACAAAGGTATGCAAGTTTGGTAGTCCCTCCTTCACTTCATGTACTCAAAAGTTTATTTGAACACCAAATGTAGCTTCTTCTTCCATATAGAATCCAGCTTAAGCACCCTGAAGACTAACATTTTTAGTGCATGCTGCTTTATTTTGTTGTTTCCATAATTTACCGCTCTCTGGCATGGGATAGAGGGTCTTTAATGTATTTGATCTTTTCGCGTACACACAGGGGGACCTCAGTTTATAGTCTCACCCAAAGCATTTACTGGACTAAAAAACACTGTAGTTGGAAGACCTGCAGTGAAATTTCACTATGTATCAAGTTCAGGCACATAGACATTTTTGAAAACGTCCGAGCTAAAATAGTACTTGCAGAGTTGAGGGCACTGTCTGTGAGCACAGAACTTTTAACACAAGTGGAGGGTGCCTGGCAAACACAGCACTAGCCAGAAATGCTCTCATGACACATTTGCCATTTCTTTGTTGGTCGCACAAAAGAATACCAAAGAAAAATGAATACTTAATATAACCTTCATGGCCTTGCTCATTAGCCAGAAGTGCTCTCATGACACATTTGCCAATTTCTTTGTTGGTTGCCCAAGACTACCAAGGAAAAATGAATGCCTAGTGTCACCTTCATGGCTCATACAGACCCTTTTGGGGCACTAATTTGTCACCACTTGGTTTCTGCCCGCAGATCTGTTTCCAGGGAGCAGGAAGCGCCCCACCCCCAAGAAGAAAAAGCAGGAGGGGCCAGCCATGAAAAAGAAGAAAAGGTATTTTAACTGTTCCCAAAAATAACAGGCACTGAACAAATAGTTGTACACTGTCATACCAACCTCTGTACATTTTTGTGCAAGTCAAATGAATTTTCAGGTTCCCATTAATTAGTGTTACCTTGGAAGATACTGGACACCGAAGAAAAAATGCAATTGTGTCGTTTGACCTAATGGATACATGCTGGTGCACATGTACATACATTTTTATGTGAATGAAAAAGGAATAATTACATTCCAGTTAGTTTAAGTGTTCAAAGGATACAGACACTGAACAGTTGTAATCTGGTGTTGTGTGCCTTGCTGGTCACACTGATCCATGCACGTATTTCATAGTTTTAGCTGTGATGTTGAAAGATGTGTGAGGTAGGGATGACAGATGCTGAATGAAGGCCCAGAACTAGTATCAGGCATTGCCATTCAATAGCATCTGATCCAATCAGTTACAATGGGAGCAGACTTCAACCTCACCATCAGACAGTGTCTTGTGTGTAATATCATAAGACTGATAGTCTAGCATGCGCTGTTCTCCTCAGCCACAGAGCATCTGGTAGCCAGCAATGCCGTGTATTGTAACGTAGCCTTCCTTGGCCTTCCTTGGCAGCAGCTACCAAAACTGATGGCCAGCTTTGGTCTAAGCCAAGTCTTCTTGGAACACAACACACTGCACATTTTTCTTGGCCATCTGACAAAATGGAGATGGTGTATCTTCTCGTTTTTTTCTCTCCTAGCTCTGACATACTGCAAATTTAACATTTTGTTCATCATTGCTCATCATTCTGTTGTGGTATGGCTCACAAGGCAATCTTCACCACACATTTCTGTCAGACGCTGCCTGAGAGAGTCATCATCAGTCAGACCAACATTGGAACCGTTTCCGAGGTAACCTTGGGAAAATGTCAGAAATCCTGCACTGTTGTACAACTGCCCAGTAGTTGATAGGTCCTTTACAAAGACTATTTTGCAAAACTAGATTGCAGTCATCGTTTAGTCAATGTCCACATTTTGGATTCATGATCTCTGTTCATGTGTTTCAGGAAACCTTGATCTACTGAGGTTGTGTGGATTTGTATGCACAAGATACAGAAACATGATCTACTTGGAAAGTTGTGTCAATTTGTATGCATGCAAATGAATGAGGTGTATGTATTATGGAGTGTGCATGTAAAAATGGCAGCTGAAGTGAATAAAATGATTATGAAAGTGGAATACGAGTGTGTTCACATTTGTAATAGCTACAGATGAATGCATTCAAATTTGTTCACATTCATGATAGTTCAAGGCGAAAGCATCTAAAATTAACAAGGTCGCCGAACTCAAAGCACTGGTTTATGACATCTTTCTTCCAACTATGCCATAATTGATTACACGTCTCCAAAAACTGTCAGCTAACATTTTTTTTATTGGTGCTCAAATGGCAGAAATTTTGTAACAAACTCGCATTAGGCGTTTCTTTCAAAACTGTCCATGTTGCTTTCACCGGCAGAAATAAAACTAAAATTGTTTGAATTGGGACAGAACTCCTTTTCTACCCAGGGTGGACGTGCCTAATGTTTACCTGCATGCTTGGACACTGTCTAGCTTGCCCAATCTTATTAGTACAACCTTTCAGAGGGTGCCGACAATGTTGGTGGACAGCTGCATAGAGAGTGACCCTTCAGTGGCATAACCAATTCTGAAGAGTTTGGAGGAAGGTGATAGAAAGTAATGTTGGAATTGGAAATTTTTGTGACTGTTGATCCACTTTTCAGATCAGTTATGGGGGGGGGGATATAAAAATGTACCCATTTGAAAGTTGTAGTTTTGCTGAGTTTTTGCAACTATCAGCACTGAATATTCATGTTTCATTTTGATGTACAATTTAAAAACTGTGTCAATGGAAGCAGAGACAGTTGCATAAAATGGAGTGTGCCAAATTTCCACAGGGTGACGTTTGGCCTAAGGAAAGCCATTAAAAAAAAATCAAAAAACTGTCGCAAACTTTACTCCAGTTTCACATTTAAAATGTTTCTTTTGACCATGTGCCTGATGTTTGTTTTTTGTTTTTTCTTCTAAACCCTTTCTCTCCCAAAGAATTTTTACTCCTTGCTTGTTGTCCTTTGTCTAATCTGTTGCACAGATGATCATCAGACCTGAAATGTCTTATTGAATCAAGGCCACAGAAAAAAGCCAAGATGTTGCAAGTATGCACTGCCCAAACTGGAAGCTCAAGGTCCACTGCACTGGCATCACAGTGGTTTCACTTGCACTCATCAACAACCATGCATACAGAACAAAGGAGCAAAAATATAACCAACCTGCTTTATTACCAATCAAATGGTTTTGAACAGGAAAAGTGATGGTGAATCAGTGTGATATCTTCCACATTGATTGTATACAGTAATAGCAGTCTCATTTTGCTTTTTTTTTTCATCCTCACCATTTGACATAATCACACTTGACCACTGTCCACTTTCCTGTCCACATGTGTAGTTATTGTGTTGTTGTGTTGGGTCCAGTCTTTCATTAGGGAAGACACTTCCACACTTACTTTCACACATTGTTCAATCTCCCCGCCCAGGGCAGATCAGCAAGTCAAGGTCACAGCACCGTTGTCAATAACACGTTCAGGAATACCTCAAGACCAGAGCACCACCATAACCAGGTTGGCTCAGTCATATCTTTCTGCATTGAATAGTGAATGGTTTCACTTGTTTGGAAAATGCCTCACCACCAATTACAGAACATTGGCTTGGCACTTGTGTGATGGTCATTAATGGTGATGTGCCAAGCTGGCACAGGTAAGTTCTGTTGCAACTCTGTATCCGTTGCCCTCCATCCAGACTGGGTGTAAAAGGTTTTTACCTGCAGTCAACCAGGACGATCGTATCAGGGTAATCCAGGCTGGAATCTGCACTGGCACAATATGCATCAGGCCCCCCACCAACCCCTCATTTTTTAAAGTAAACATGCCATCCCCCACCAGGAAAAATGCTTGAAAAAAATAGCCCAAATTTTAGAACTTTGTGTCAAATTCCAAGCTGTATTGCTTTGCATTAGTATGTTGTTCACAAGCTTTACAACCCTTTAACAGAAAGAGGGAAATTATAACAAGCAGATGTGCATCTGAAGAGCATACAGTAGAGAGGGAAACTGCAGTAAGCAGAGCGAAAGACTGGCAAGAAGATACACAATCATGGCAGATACAGCACAGAACCTCCAGGCTTTCAGCATGTGTTGTCAGAAGCAACATGGAAATGGATTTATAAAAACATTATTGCTGACCAAAGCCAAGAGGTTCTGTGCAGCACAACAAATAATGCTGATGTGAGAGATGGTTTTTGACATCATGTAATTGTGAAATGAACACCTTTTGTTTTGAGCTAACAGTCAAATTGCAAACATGACTTGTATGTATAAATGTACAAATATGGTTAAAAAAATTAAATCAAGATTATGAACAACTTCAGGCCTTAAATCTAAAAGTCATGCGTACAAAAGTTTTCCTATATTTCTCCACAGAAAAAACACACGAAAGTAGCCAAATGCATCATAATGAACACACTTCTGCTAGAAGAAACGTGAATACCATAGGTGATTCCTTGTAACAAGCAAAACACTGAGCAATATCCCCCAATTCAATAGTTTCTAGAAATGGATGGAGTGGCAAAATGTTCCACGCTTGTAAAGAATAAAAACTCCAAAGCCAGTGGTGTTGATAATTTTTCTAAAGCTCCTAAGACCATCCCAAGCCCCCAATTTCGGTACTGTTGAGCCGATGCATACATCCCCCTGAACGTGTTAATCGAAGATGCGAACAGCATGCATCTAATTGGACCACATATAGATGGGCACCGGAATAGAACTGGGAGGGAAGAACTAAGAACGTGATGCTGCAAAGACCAAGAACCAGCATGGCATTGAAACGGCCATCTGCGCGTGCAAACACATTTTTCTTATTCCCTAGCGCAAGACGAGAGGAGCATTATGAAGGGAAAGACTTGACGGTGTACACAGCAGCCCTGCTTGACTGTCAGTGTATGTTTAGCAGTTTTCACAATTATTTCTTCAGGCATCACAGCTTGCACGGGGTCACACAGACAGGGTGTTTGGTAACCACAGCAACACGAACCTCCCAAACTCTTGGTGTAGAGAGGAAACTTCAAGAAAGTTTCATTTTCTTGTAGAGTCCGACATCTTCCATCATTATGGATTGTACTTTCACAGCTGGCCTCTTTCACTCGGGAAATGGAGGAACTTCACAGTTTTGTACTGGAAATGTTAACACACAGGGACCCTTTCATCTCAAAATAAAATTAAAATAAAGGTCACTTGCAACCAGGGCTGTTTGTCAGATGTAAAGGAACCCGTCTCAACAAGTTCCGCAAATTCATTCTGAAGCATGATCCAAGTCCGTTCTGTTCCTCGTTTTCCCCTCCCTTTCCACTGGCACAGCGTACACATGCCCTGTGCTCATGAGCGCAGAGCACTGAGGTGGTGCCGGCGTGGAGACGGTCATCCCAAGGAAGATGGGGGCAGGCAAGGCTGCAACGCTGCGCAGACTGGCCACTACTCACACTCTTTCGCTCGCACACTCGACCACTTGGCAGAGACCTTGAAGCAAGGAATTGAAGTCTGTTCGTCTGTCTGTGTGTGTTGAATGCCAAGGGGGTTGCCCTCAGTGGACCGACACGATCCCGCCCACTGGAGTTTGGAACAGTTTCATCTGTGGATCAAGAGAACTACAAGTACAGATTTAGGACGCACATTGTTATCACCATTTGTATTACATACTACAGTCTGAGAGATGCAGACATTCCTCAAAATCATTCAACATATTATTCTCTTTTGCAACAACAGACTGGACACAAACCCTTTCTCTGAACTCTCTGTCCATCTAAATCTTCAGATGAGCACATCAAATCAGAGGAATTTTGATTTTGAGATCCTGAACAAGATGAACTCATGATCTACACATCACACACATCTTTCTGACAAGTTGCTGGAGCTGTTGCTCCTTCTTCAGAGGAATTCCTTGCCGTTTTGAGGGCCCAGCCCAACTGGTATCTCTGTAATTAACTCATCAGGTACACAAGTTCATGCTTTTGCTTTGTCAACAAAGACGAGCGACTTATTATCAGTCAGACCAACACTGGGACTGTTTCAAAGGTAACTAAAGGGAAACTTCAGCGAGATGGTGTGGAATCAGAGCTGCCAACCCTTCACTCGACGTAAGTGTAGTAAAATCAGCTTTTATGCATAGTAATTAGATTTTGGGTGTAGTATATATATATATCTAGGTCCTTTGCAGTTCAATTTTGCAGAAACATGCACCCGAACAGCTGTCTAGCATGATCTGCTGCAGAGTGATGATATGCACTAGTTACAAAGAAATTTGTGTAAAAGCATCTCTGCTCGATTTACATCCAAATGTTGTGAAGATGTGTCCCACAACCCATAAAAATGTTTTTCTTTGTTAATATGACGCTTAAGAGTTGATATTGTACACTCCGCCATGGGATACAGAAAGTCCCAAGAAGCAGGCACTACACTTCACATGCTGGGCACTCTGTGGTCGTACAATGCACAGGAACTTTATATATATTCTTCCTGGAAAGTTTGGTGCGCTATTTATCACCGGGGAGCTCGCTCTCAGCTTTAGCTACAATTGGTCAGCTTGTTAAAACACAAACGCTGACTGGCTGTGGCACAACCCAAACCACAGACACGAAAAAGGCACATGTGCAACCGGTTGCTGGTGCATTGGATGCCTGCACGCACGTGATTGAAAACAAAAAAAGAATTCTGGGGGGAGAGCGTAGTGTAGTGCCCTTGGGCATAGTAAACTATGACCAAAACATAGTGGTTGGCAGCTCTGCGGAACACACATGCAGAGGTGCCAACCCTTCACTAGACTTTTGCGTAGCAAAATCAGATTTTAAGCGTAGTAATTAGATTTTGAGTGTAGCGTACATGTATGGTCCTCCTTCGCAATTCGCTTTTGCACAAAATGTGCGCCAAAAGAGATGTCATGATTGGCTGCAGAGCAAGTGATATTGTGCACTACAAAGAAATTTGTGAAACGTGCCTCTGCTTGAATTACGTCACAACCCATAAAAATTAATGGGCAATCTTCAGCGGACTTCCCATCACTTTTTCTTTGTTGATGTGATGCTCCAAGTTGACGCGCTGTTCAACGTCGTACATTCCGCCAAGAACTGAAGAAGCAGGCACTGCACTTCACATGCTTGGTGCTCTGCGTTGATTGAACAACGCACAGAAACTGTTCTGTATCATACTCTTCCCGGAAATTTTGGTGTGCATTTTTTGGGTGAGATTCATCACCCCGGAGCTCGCTTTCAGCTTCTCGCTTCAGCATGGCGATTTGAAATGATTGAAAACGGAAGTCGTCTCGCCAGGAAGTGATGCATAAGAGCGGGAATTGAACCAAACGCTACGATTGGTCAGCTGGTTAAAACACGAACGCCGATTGGCTGTGGCACAACCAACATCTCAGACACACAACCTGTTGCTGGCGAATTTGATGCCCATACAAATGCATGGGATCGAAAATAAACAATTTTTGGTTTTTCTGAGGGAGAGAGTAGTGATATGACTATGAGCGTAGCAGTGTAGTGCAGTGCCCTTGGCCAAAACATAGCGGTTGACAGCTCTGCACATGGATTTTCTTTGAGTGTGTAAACACCATCTTGAACTGAACTGAATAACACATAGCACGTCAGCCACAACCTAGCAAAATGATCAGGAACATGGATCAAAGCCACAAGCAATGTTTTAACCTACCAGGAAGTGTTTTTGAGCTTGCGGATCTCCTTGGTGGCCCAGGTGGCCAGGGTCTTGGCTTTCTGCACCTTGGAGCGGCGGCCCTGGGTCAGCAGACTCTGGATGGTCTCTTTCTCCAGCATGGGCATGATGGTTGTGGAAAAGGCTGTGCACAAGTCCCTGCACAACACACAAGGGAATAGTAACAACACTGAAAATCCCTTATCTAGCTTGGGGCCACGAGGGCATGGTGGTTGTGGAAAAAGCTGTGAACAAGTGCCTGCACAACACACAAGGGAAAGATAACACTGAAAATCCCAACACTAGCTCAGGGCCAAGAGGGCCAGTCACAGAACAGCACCCCTAAGGCAGTCCAGGGATCAGTAAAAGAAAATGGTTCTGCCTTTATCAAACTAGTTTAAGTCCATTCTTGACACTATGACAGAAATAAAATGAAGCTAAACACAATGCTGTGCAGATAATATGGTATTATCTGACCTAACTTATGTCACGAGTCAAAATCAGGAATCTCTAGTCTGACCAATCCTGAACCTTGCAACATGAACATTACAAAATAAGCATGCCATGTGACAAACTGAAACATTCTGCCTGCAAGTTGGTACTGTAAAATGTTTGTATGCATGGATTGAACAGTTTTGACTGAAAGCACACTGTTATAAAAATCTGCCAACAATCCATCTTTAATCAAAGCATCTAGTCTTTGGTTTTGTTTGTCTGGTGCATTTAACTGATCCAAGAGGAAGCTCTCCTACAGGAATTTCAGAGTTGCTAAGCTCTGGGGTAAAGCAGCTGCCACCCATACTACCCTACCTAACAAGTCCACCTATTGGCAGAATGTCTACAAAATACTGGCACGGCAACATTCCTATTAAGAAAATCGAAACAGTTATCACAAGGATTCTCCAAATCTCCTTTTTTTATTTATTTATTTGATTGTACATCAGCAGGCATTATGCAAAACAGGATTTAGTTATATGGAACTATGTATATAATTTTTATAAGCATCAAACAATAAATGGCCTGCAAGCATGCCTGGTAAGTTCTCTTACCCAAGGAGTCCACAGCAGGCAGCAATGTTGCTGTCACTCTTGTCCTCGTCCATGCTGATGTGCTCAATGAAAGAGATGATGTGAGTCACGTGAGGTTGCAACAGGGCTACGTCAGCTGCAAGGAAGAGAAAAAAGGTCGGGATATCTCACCAATTCTGTTTTCATAACAAGAATTACAACCAAATTCAGTTCTACAAAGATACGACTTTATTTAGATAATGCTTTTCTGGTAACATCCAGCAATGGGCCACACACAGTTCACAAAACTTTAAAAGAATTGAGTGGAACAATACACCTTGCCTTCCAACTACCTTGCAGTCTCTCAACGTACACTGGCCCATTCGCACAGACCACATTCACAGCAAAGCAAAACAAGTCTCCAGCATCAATGGAAAAGCTTAACAGATGCGCTTTGTGGGCATGTAAGCCAGCTTCAGCAGTACAAATGAACATGATGAGAGAGATGACTCACGACTAAGGGTATCGCCGTCTCCTTTCAATCCCTGCACAATGCCAGTGTACGCTTCCAAGCAGCCCTCCCGCAGCTCATTCAGGTAGTCAATCATATCATAGTCCGTCTGCACACACCACCACCACATACTGACCACACACACACACGAACTCTGTAGCATTCCAAGCATCTCGCTATGCATCACAACACACCAAAGATCTGAGGGTATCTGAAGGCACTTTTGGGAGAACATGCAGGCCATTCTCACAGGAATTGAGTGCAAAGCTGCTGTTGTCACAGCTGAGCAAAAGAACATTTCTCCCCATAGTCTGCCTCAGAAAGACTAATCACATGCACACGGCTTTTCGCTAAAGGCATGTTGTCATCACTGGCGAAGGGAGTGTGCCCTAACAAATATAACAGGAAATGGGATACACAACACTCATGGCAGTCTGAAGCTTATGCATGGGGATGTAAAACTTCACATGGGACGTAATGATATTCATCATGCTTGTTGTCACTGTTTTATGTCAGCAACACTACACTGTTTTTGAGCAAAGAACTCAAAAACAACCGAATGACCGAATGACTTACATACATGCAGTAGTGTTGACTTGTAAGACATGTATTCTAAACCCAAAACTCCACTGTTCAGTCCGATTTATCCAGCACTGCAGCAAGCCTACCTTGTCCACCTGGGCCTGGGAGGCCTGCTGGAGAGTGGTCAGCACAACCTCCAGGTAAGGCTTGAAGTTTGGGCCAATGGCTAGTGCAATGTCGCCAAACACAGACAGGATCTGAGGCTTCACTGACCGGTGAACACTCTCATTCTGAAAGGACAAGCATAATCAATCATAACTGGTGAACGCTCAAGCTAAAAGAACAAAAAACATCAACCACTGACCCATGAACACTCATTCTGAAAAGCAGAATGGACAAGCATGAACAACTACCGAAGAACAAAATTCAGCAAGTTAGCACAGACTTCACTCAGGTCTGAAAAATGTCATAAACCAGCATATCAATTCTCACCAAAGCAGTTTGAGGACTGTGATGATGAAATGAACAGATAACTTAAATGTGTATTTAATGAGTAAGAAAACAGGAGACACTGCCAGTTTCTTGTTGAGGTGACACAGACATTAGTTCTTGACACCAGTTTTGTGACACTCCATATCTTGTCTAATAAAGTAAGATTTTACTAATCAAGTGCAACTTGTACTGAAATGTGTTAATGTGACAACAACAACAAGCAACTCTGGAACATTTACCTACATTACCTGTGAACTGCACTTCTGTAATTATCTTTATTTACAGTAGACATTATACTACTTTCTCAGCAACAAAGTAAAAGGCAAAGTTGTTGTCCAATGCCACTGACAAAATACAGAAAAATCCAAGCAAGTAGCAAGCTCACTCCGAGGTTTTCCAGAAGCACCATCATCAACTCATTACAGAAGGGCAGCATCTTGAGACCCAAAGCTCGACACATGTCTCCGATCAGACCCACAGCTGCCAAGCACACCTGCCAAACACAGCAAATCTTTTAGTGTCATTGATTTGGAAGTTACCTGAACAAAGCCTACAGGTTGTTGGAAACAGATGTCACACTCAGTTTCGACTGTGGCCATTACTGTACTAAACACAAGACTCAATAAAAAATGAGAAAATAGGTACTCAGAAGAAAGTGAGACAACAGGTACTCAGAAGAAAGAGACACGTGTGTATTCAAAAGCCAAAGAGTGGAACATTTTGGCATTTCAGTAAACATAGGCAAGCACCAGCACATAATGAAAGGCAAGTTTCTGGTATTGTAGTACAAAGAGTACCTGATACTCAGCATAGTTTTTCAAGCCCAGCAGCAGGTATGGTTTGAAGGCTTCCAAGTACTTTTCAAAGTTGTCGCCCAACACTGAAACACAAATGCAGTTGTTCAAGCATCACCTCCAAATACTGAAACCACAATGCAAAGAATAGATTACTTCATCTGCTAGTCAAAAAAGAGGTCAAAGGGCCTTGGAAGTTGTATCCTCTATTCTCACATTTCGTGCCATGACAGTAAAAATATTCAAGACTTTTAGGCTCACTGGTGCAGTTTCAACAATGTGTAATACTAGACCCTTTCATCAACAAAACTACCATGTCCAACCAGTGTGAGCAATCAGTTGGCTGGGTAGTGACTGTTCCAGATGGTTTTCCTTTGGCAATGTGGAACTAACTGTTATGGCCGGAAAGGGTGCAAGCAAGTATACAGCAATTACATAACACAAGGCAGCACCCACCTTCACACAGTGTTGACACAGCGACTAAAGCATCCTCTTGTACATTGCCCGATTTTCCACTGGTGTTTTGGAACATGCTCAGCAATGCTGTCATGATCTGGTCAGATATCTTTGGTGCATCCTCGGGTGTCATCTTGCGGACAACGCTCTGAAAATATAATGGATCTCAAATCTCATTGATGAAATACTTCACATCAATTGAGGAAATAGTGCAGACATTCAAAAGAAAATCAGTATCTAAATCAGCATCCCAAATGATACAAACCCTTTCTTTTTCATTCTGCTCAAAAAGAAGTCATATACATCAGATGCTTGACACTGACCTGTAATGTGGCACACAGCAGCGACTGCAAATCGTTGTACTGAACTCGGTCATTTGTGGACTGAATGGCTGCCTGGAGAATAAAAAAAGGTTTCCATCCTGTACTCACACACCTACTAAAGATGCAACACATTTTGACTGTATATATAAGGTGAAACAAAGCCTGGCCCCTTAAGAATATAAAACTGTTTGAGGAAAAAGTTCACACAAACATCACTGCAACACAAGCAGACTCAGGACTTCAGAAATTCACCTTTACATTTTCAGCACACCCAGCACTCAAGACTATTACTCAGCATGACAAAATCCATTCCACTAGACATAAACCAGAATGCTGATCAAACATTTAATATACTATGTAACTTACTGGATATGAGTTGGCACTGATGTAAAATACTGTAGTCTGAATGCCCTATTTGAAAGCCTGAAATACTCTAAACTGCAGGGAACAGCCCAAATCACCATGAACTGACATTAAAGTCAGAGATATACTAAATTGACATGAAACGGTCCTTAATGCCCTAAACTGATATAAAAGTCTGAAATGCCACAAAATTGAACACCATCCACAGAGATGTTCAAACAATCAGATTAGTAAGGTTTCCAGTCTGATTTGAGAAAAGCATCTGAAAAATCTCATGCATCAGGTGCCTTCTAAAAATATTTGCATTGATAAACTCCCTGTACACAAATACTCAATTACAATCATGATTTGAGTGGAGCTTTTATTATCCCATAAAAGAACACCATGTGGCTAGAAATAAAAACAGTACAGAGACTGTAAACATGCCAGTCAGAAACAATCCATCATATGAAAGAATGAGGAAAGAATGCAGAACAAAACTCGAGCTCCAGAAACTGACCTCCATGCCCAACACCCTCTCCAGTCTCTCCAGGATGATCACTGTTGTCTTTTGGACTATCACATAACAATCCTGAAACAACACAGCAAGTACTACAAGCCACCTTAACACTATAGTTGGATTCCATGAAACATTTGCAACAGTACTCACACATGTAATTTTCCCAATCAAAATAATGCACTTGCTACCTAGATCTAGGCATGTACACTGGCACTTCAGGCATGCAATCTTCAGCAAGTAACTTAATTTTACATCCATGCAAGTCTTCAGAGAGGCGCAGAACAAAAACAGAAATGATAAGACAGGAAAGAAATTGGTTTTTAACACCCAGACAACTGTCAGCACATCACTAACAAAGTGGGACCACAATGATGTAGCATTAATAAAATAATGATCTGTCATAAGAAACAACAAAACAAAACAAGTGCAGGACTCACTTTAGGACTATTTTTGACAAGCTCCATCAGAGCTTCGTATGCTGCATTTCGAAGGTTGTGCTGATTGCCATCATGCCTGAAAAATAATAATCACCATTCCTTTTTATTCAAGCCAAACAACATATAGAAGCATGCCAAAAATACACTGGAACTAGCTCACCAAATTCGGGTGGGGGAGCAGGGATGGGAACAAGTCAGTTTTCACACAGATGATATACAGATTAGAGAGATACTTTCAACTGTCACCAACCAACTCGTTTGCTAATGGACTGTTCTTTATGAACCCACTTTGCCCCAGACCGCCAGCTTTTCCCCCCATATGGCACAGCCCCAGACAGCCCTGCAGTGGCTGGCTAGCAGACACTCCATACTAGCATCCCAGCTTATGCAAATAGAAACGGGATTCTCATGAGATCTGAAGCTTTGTTTCTGCTATTGTTTACTACTTCTGGCAATGTCCTTTGTTCAAAGTGTGGTGGAGTTTGAGAGACGCTGTGAATTTTCAAAGTTGCGAGATGGTCACATGACAGATGCATGAAAATAAACAGAGAGTCCTACTATTAGCAATGGTGTCAGAGCCTTATCCTTTGAGATTTGAACTGCAAATCTGGCTCAGTTTCAAACTGGAAATTTTGCAAAGCCAGTTACTCCGAAGGCACCTTAAAACCCGGCATTCAGATGTGGACATTTCTGACTTGGGATTTTTATTTATTTTATTAATGCTTTTGAGTGAAAAAAATCAAAACTCACTGGATATACAAGAACAACGTATTCGCAAACTGGGGAAAATATGAAATGAGCTGAAAATTGTGTTTGGTGTTTATTATTGATTTTTAAAATTGTATACCAGGATCATTTGACACAATTACTCCCCTTCACATGGATTTCATAGGGAAAGGGCAGCAGCTGGTCCTGGGCCAAGTGGGTTAAACCACAGAATCTCTGTTATCACTGACTGTTCTGGACAAATGCTTCGAAAGTGAGCACTGCTTTTCCGCAACAGAACATTTAGTTACTTAATGCCAAGTCAGCAGCAAATCAAACCTATCAAACCATACTGATAAACAAGTCATTACCTGCTGGGAGAGAACTAGGAGAGAAAAAAAAAGTTGAATGAACTAGAAAGTTGAAATCAGGAAGCCAGAAATCTTGGCAGTAGATGAAAGCCTGCAAATCGTATTCCAATCTTCTCCAGGTTTTAAAGAGGGAATGTTTCAGGGATCTGGGTTCTTGTAGCAGAGTACCTAACTTTCCACTGCACTATCATGCAGCTACAATAGCGCAGCTAACTGTTCACTTGTCCTAACTTCTAGTTAGATTTTGAAGTCTGAGTTTAAGAATTTGCTCTTATACTACAGACACTGTGATGCACACAACTGTTTTGCTGCAGCCAGTATTTTTTGCCATAAGGTGCAACTTGAGACTACATTATCATATATAAACATTCCACCAACAGCTGCAATGGAGGTAAACAAGCCAAAGGAGAGCCACTACACATCCTAACAACCCACTGACTGGAGGGAGGGCTTACCTATCTGTAGTCTCTAGCAGTCTCTGTACCATGGTTTCAAAGTAGGACGACAGACAGTAGGTCTCTGGTTCGGCAGTCTCATCTGCAGTCTCAGCACTCTCATAAGCTGCTTCTGCTAGGCTTGAAAAGGCCTGGAACAGATGCACAGGCAAGTGATGTTACAGTGCCATCAACATTTAACAGAAACAATGCTGACCCCACAAGGATAAGGAACTTCCCACCAAAATCAACTTGTTTTTGCCTTCAAGTTTTCAGTCTCAAAACCCTGACACACATCTATGCTTGTGTCACCCTCTTCAATTCTTTTAACAGATCATGCTGCTCGGCAAAGCCAAATGTCACCAACACAAGACATTGTTCAGGAAGAGAGGGCTACAAGTGGGTGGGTGGGTTATCCACAGAATGCGAGCCAACACCAGGTACCTACCCAGCAAATATTGCTTGCAACACGAGGCTCAGCCTCCAGGCCCTTCATCAGTGCCATCAGCAGCGGATTCAGACAGTTCTCGTTGATGACGGCATCAGGCAGCATCTCACACACTCGGCCCACTGTCCAAGCAGCTGTGTCACGGACCACAACACTTCCATCTGTCAGCAGCTCAATCAGCATGGGCATCGCTTGCTCCACAATGGGCTTGAGCTTCTCTGGGTCAGGGCCTTCCAAGATGGAACCTAGAACCAGACAAGCACACTTGCACAAAGTACTCCATCCTAAGAAACAGACAAAGTCGTTCATCCCAGTGCTATTAACAATACACACTTCCATCTCACTCAAACCTTAATCCTTACAACAGTTAATCTACAACTAAAGGTAAAGGACATTACTCACCAAAAGCCATAACGGCAGCATCCCTGTACCTCCAGTCAGCATGTCGGATGTTGTCTTTGACAAAAGGCAGCACATGGGGCACGACATCATCCTCACAACATGTTGCCATCAACATCAGGCAGACGCCTGCCGCTTTGCATGGGTTCCACTCATCATCGTCGTCATACTCTTCCTGTTATCAAGGAAACCAGTCTCTTGGTCACACTTTACCAGGCAAACAACAGGAAAATATTAATGCTCATGATAAAGGAGAGCCATATCCACACAACTGTACTGCTGTGGAAAAAAACAAAAAAACTGCCCCATTATGCTCAAACTGTAGCATCTTAGTGTAGTATGCTTTGAAGCAGCCCTGCCACTAACATTAATGCAATGCAAAAAATGCTGCACTATTAGCACTGCTGTGCAGAATTCAGAATATGAAAACTGCCAAGTCTAGTGTTCACTAATCTCACCTGTTTTGCCAGAGAAGCAAGAAGCAGAGGAACCAGGTATTGCAAAGCTCCCTTGGCGTAGAACATACTGGTGCGTTCTGGTGGCCGCCCTTGTTCTGATGCCTGACAATCAAAGAAACAAGAACTCAATAGGTATTTAACATTCAAGCATATGTGTTGATCATATGAGGACATTTGATTCACTATTTACAAACACTCACAGGTATAAATAGCACTGGGGTAAAAATTCAGCTAAATGAACCAGGATGGCAAAGCTTAGAAAGGCCATAATCTGCTTCAAGCTATAGGACAACAACAAAAATACGAGGTAAAAATGTGTGGAGAAACTAGGCAAGAGTAAGTAAATTGGTGTTTTACACCCAGTGTAGAAAAAGCCTTTTAACACAGTCCATATGTAATCAACAGTGAACATTGCAATGTGATAACTCCACAAGCAGTAGGTAGCGGCAGCCTCTCATCGCCTATGTGAGAACATCGGAATTTTGCTCAATTTTACTGTATTTCAGTCACTAATTTCTCCACAGTCTCTGAATGTATCCTCTTGGAAATTATATGGTTGTTTTTATGTTTGCATGCAATGTACCTCGAAAAATTGCCAGCTGATTTTCTACGGGAGGTATTTGCCGTTTGTCCGGTGCCGGTCATCCAAGATGGCAGCAACCGCGTGGAGTTTTTGTGACTCGATTGCCGAGTTTTGGCACATGATTCGTGAGTATTCTCTTCACCTGGCTCCAGTTTACTGAATTTGGTGATAGTTGGTCTCATAATTGACCAATCAGAAATCAGAACCAAGACTCTGGCCACGCTCGGCTGTACTCAGCCTTCCCACAATGCACTGCACTAGATTTCCGTTTTGTTGATAATTTGTCAACAAATCTGACCAGCTCAATCGATTCACGAAGTATTTCTGCAAATATTCCCTAAAGTTACACTTTTTTAACGAAACTGTGTATTGCCATCAATACCAGAGATGTCACGGAAGCAAATTAAGCGGACTCATGGCACAGTGCTTTTATGTCGAACGGCGAAAGCTGAGAAGAAAGTGAGGGTGAATGATCGTGGAGACACGCTGTGTGAACCGAAAGTGGTAGGGTGCCTCTCGAAAAATAAATTGAGATGATGGGAGCTGCAGATTGTGTTGCAGATGGAATGGAACAATCTTGGATTACTGCACATGTGTTCCAGTTGACTTGTTTGCTGACTGAGGTTTCGTGCCCAACTTGTGGAGAAACCGGACTGTACATTTCAGTGTGTGAGGGATCAGATCTGAGGGCTCAATTCGCATCAAAGCTTGCTTTGACTTACGATCTTTGCGAGTACAAGAAATTTCAAATGTCATCTCCACAAACGCAGTTCAGTGACAAGAAGAACGTAGCGTATGAAGTCAACCCAAGAATGGTTGTATTTATCCACGAAAGCAGTATTGGAGATAATCAAGTGATCATGGTGTTGGGAATACAAGCACACGGTGATGATGACTGTTCCATCGTTTTCTGTTAAATTACTTTTTGTTGCATATTTTCAGCTTAAAATTCCTAAGGCTCTGGTTGTAATAAAGATACAGCTTTGAAACTTGACATGGTGTTACTCTGTACATTTATCTTGATTCATACAGGTTTTATTGATAAAGTGAAAATTGTTGAATTTATGTAACATGGAATATATAAAAATCGCTAAATTGTCCAGATGTTTATGTAAAATATTTCTAAAAAGTCAAAAATGAAGATATCCATAAAACCTTCTGTATGAAGTTTGATATTGTGTTCTTAATTAAAGTTCAAAAGGCAGTTTTGTTCTATGTGCATTATCTCTGGAGGAGTAGGGATTTTTTTTTTTGTTGTTTGGCAGCCATATTTGATTGTTTCCATGGTAACAGGTGTTCAAAACAACATATAATTATACTTTTTTAAACTTACAATTTAAGGTCTTTCAAATGACCCTAAATGCAAAATCTTGATTTGACAAAGAAAAAAAATCAATTTGCACTACCATATCCCCCCCCTGAACACTGATTTTGACCGATTTTAGCTTCAGATCTCCACTTTGGTATATTCCACCGACTAAATATTTTCACACAGTAAATACAGGTATATATCCCGTGCCTCAGTAATCAGTTCATATTTTTCAAGTGTCTTAAATGCTTATGAATCGCAAAACAAGACCAATATGTCACGGCAGAATGGGCAAGGGAAATAACCGCTGCAGCCGCGTGATCGTACGTGTTTTGGCCGAGAGTTTACTTGGAGCCGTAAAGTCAAAGGCTAATCGTGACGTCACGATAAGACTCGGATGCCAATGGCATTGTTGCTTCTACAGTTTTAGTGCACAAAACTCCGGATAAATTTGCCTGAAAAGTTGGAAATGGCAACTGGAATACGGCCATTCCAGTACGAGTCAGTTGCGGATATCAATTTTGGCATCGACTGGGAGAGTTCAAGTGACGAAGAAGTGTCATGAGAATAGTGGTGGTTATGCTTTGTGTTTATTGTGTATTGTGATGTGTGCGATACTACGTGTTGTTGCGTACTTCTTAAGTGTTAATCTTTTACATATGTACACTGTCTTTGTGGCTTTATGTGTGGCACATTTTCCTTTGAAGGAATAAAGAAATTCTTGACTTAACATAAGAGCACAGAAGCAAAAATAACTGCCAACGACAAATGGATGGAAAGCCAAACTAACCATAACTAACTCCTCACTAACCTGGCCTCCATCTAGAAACACAATGCCTGCAGACTGATAAAGCAAATCGCTAATCAGGACTACCGATGACATTGGATCGGGACGTAAACAAATGCAGATGAAAAGAGAAATTCAAAATGGCCGCCCTAATCAGGCAAGCTAACAGCGGTTACGAATTGGCCAATAAGCCAAAGACAAAAACGAAAGACGTATGGTGGAAGAGAAGAGAGAGAGAAAACAGAACAATGACAACAACAACAAACACTTTCTGAAAAGAAAGAGGAGGCAGGAAATGTCAGCGAGCAACGTGACAAAGGCCAGATACATGTAATCCGTGTACACAATACAACCCACTTAGCAGTGACAACAACACTGCGGGGCAGCAGATGCTCACGAGACTACCCCCCCACTCGTACATTGTAAATGAACGATATAACCTGAGAAACAAAAGGAGTTGAAAGAGAAAAAACAGTCAATGGCAAGAACCGGCCCAACCCCAAACCGCAACCCAGGGAGGCCACGAAATCGCTAGTCTATTGAACTAGAACGAACAAAACTTTTTCATCTTTATGTATGATGAAACAAACACGGATAAACTGGGGAAATAAAACACCCAATAACAGGCAGGCTCCCTGATGTGGTCTAGCCTGTTGTGAAAGCTAGAGTAAACAGAACGAAAAAGACTGAAACGCCACGCACCTAACAAGGCTCGAGAAAGATGGAATGACAAGGGGGAAACGCCCAGCTACTGGCAATGGCGTCGGAGCTTCATCCTTGGATATTCGAACCGGAAATATTTCCAAGTCGGTTACCTGTGGACATGTATTTGAGCCCAAACTGAATGCTCAGCAGGGTGCGATCTGTGAAGCATTTTTTTGGAAATGCTTTGAGCAGAGCACATCGTGGTGTTTTGGTTCCCACTTCTTCCTCATCGATTCATTGCCATTTGCCACTATCGTTTTCTGGCTTCATTTAAAAACAAAAACAAAATTTAAGGAAAAGCATGGAAAGAAAACTCCTTTGTCAACCTTTCACTGCAAGCAACTGCAGCACACTCGTTCGGCATGCTTGAAAACTGATTTGCCAGACAACTTTTGATTCAATTTTGTTCGTCGTTACTGAGCCATGCGGGTCAGTTGTCTTGTTGTGACATCACGGAGGTCACGTGACCAAAAACGGGATTTTCAGCTGCAGACGACGCAGATGCTCAAAGCGTCGTGTTTGTTTTCATTCAAATCAATACTTTTACGTACCTTGGGAAAATGTCAATCTATCAAACGAACAGTGTGTATGTTAAACTTTATTTATATAGTACAAAGTAAGTGATATTTACGACTTAAAATCAGTGTTCAGGGGCCCTTTAAGGCCTGAGTGATAATGATTATTATCAATTATGCTGTAGGCCATAGATCATTCTCTCAATCAAGATCAACAGAAACAACAAAACTGTGTTGTTTTCCTGCAGATGATGACCAGTTTTCCAAATTGAAGGCTGTTTTCCTGGCAACTGGGAGAGGATGCCGGCAAGACCTTCCTCTGGTTGAAGTGGACAACCGACTGTTACTGCAGCTGCTTCTGCCACAAGTTCGGGCCAAAGCTTGCATCTCATTACAAGCCAGTTGAGAACAAAGTAAAGTTTGTCGAACTGTCCGAACCATGTTCAGCGAAGTACAAGCTGCAGATTTCAACAGGAGGGTGACATTGTGGCAGTCTATAATGTAGAAGATTTCTTTATCAGCGAAGTCACCAGGGTCATCAGTGAGGAAGAGGCAATAGTCAATTTCTTGGAGAAAGCAGCAGTAAAGATGGAGTTGTTGCATACAGGTGGCCATGCTCTGAAGATTACACTCAAATCTCCTCCGCAGTTGTGTTTGCCAAGAATCTGCAACTTGCACCTTCATCATTGTCTCCAGGGACGTTCGTTCTTTGTTGAATCTCGCAGGAATTTATTAGGCAGATATCAAGCACTCAGATGCTATTTACAGGAAAATCACCCGTACACCATGTCAACTGACTCCAAATCACAGCCTTGTACAAGTTGTAGGCCTGTATGTTCATGGATGAAAAAGGTGATACTGCTGTACCATGTTTTCTTTAGCATACACGTCCTTTTTCTGCTGTGAAAAGTGAAGATTTTGCAGACATTAAGACTCTAACACTCAAAATAAGTGCAAATGCTGCTGCAAGTGTACTTCACACTTAGTTTAATGTACATGCAAAGTTTCATGGCTGTATCTGTAGTGGTTTTCAAGTTATGAGTTAAAGTATGAAACCCATCAGATTTGTCATTTTTTCCGCTGTGAAAAGTGAAGTTTTTGCAGGCTTTAAGATCTATCATTCTCAGAATAACTACAAATGTTGCTGCAAGTGTACTTCGCACTTAGTTTAATGTACATGCCAAGTTTCATTGCTGTATCTGTAGTGGTTTTCAAGTTATTACCAGTTAAAAGTGTGGCAACCCACATATTTGAGTTTTTTCCGCTGTGCAAATTGAAGATTTTGCCAACTTTAAGACCCTGTAACTTTAAAAGTAAGAGTCAGAGCTGCTTAGAAAAAAATAAGTGCAAAGACTGTGATAAACCCTGCTCGGAAATCCATTGGGAAAGCTGTCATTGCCATGTTACCCACTGTGTGGTGTCAAAAGTGCTGTTTCATGCAAATTGGCCAGCTCGGAATTGCTTTTCGGAGCAACTTCAGCCCTCTGCCTCTGTTTCATCTTTCTTTGCTGACCATATGATTTAGCTGTGTCAAAGTGCAACCAAGGTATACTTTTGAAAAGTGTAAGTATTTGGATTCTCCCATGTTCATGAGAACCACTGGGGGGGGGGGGGGGGGGGGGGGGAATTTGAGAAAATGTAATAAACTGTTTATTGTCACACAAAACTGTGTTTGGAACTAATTAAGATAAAGTTACTTTTTTTTCTTCATTTTCTTGTATCAATATGGCCTGTCTGAAAATGCATAAATTAAATTGCTGTTGTAAAATTTAAATTTTGGCTGCCACTATCTACTAGCAGTTTACCTGTCCTCATGGGCATCTCGGAAAGCTACATGCCATGGGAACTGTACAGCAGAATGTTCTGAGAAAGACAACATAGAGTAACCAGCACTCAAGGCCATCCATCCATCTATGAACATGTATATCTAGTGGTGGCTGCTTTTGTGCTGCCACCCCAAGCTCTCTTCTTCACAATGTTCCTGACTGCAGACACCACACTCTCAATTTTGATTTCAGTGGCTACCTCAGAAAGACTAATCAATTGATCATTGCTGATCACTAAAATGCTGTTTTCCTCATGAAAAGCCACATTCCAACCTTCCTATTTTTTGTGAGCTTTTCAACGACTTCAAATTTAATCACCTTTTCACCAAGTCTCTGGTAGTGCAGTAGTCTTCAGCAGAGGCCAATCAAAGCTTTGAGATGGTTTCTTTTTTTATGGCCACAAATTTATAAAACTGGTTGACTGGTTCTTATGTTCACAACTTAGTTCTAAAATAGTATTACACTCATCTCCACTTACCTTCAGATCAAGTGGTGCAGCATGCAGATACCACAACTCTTAACTGGTAAACAGTATCCTGCGTCAGCATGTACAAAACCCCAGCACAGCACAAATGATTCAATAACTGCTGACAATTTAAGCTGTTCTGTTCTTTAAATACTCCAAAATAAACCCCTCTGCACTGTCCCAATTAACAGCTCTGCATGTGAGCAACTCAGTCTGTTCACAACTATGCTGCTATTTAAATACATATACAACTAACCACTTACCTCTGATAATTCTATGGCGAGGTCAACCTCTTCATCACAGACTGTGGACCAGAATTCAATGCCTTGCAAGGCAATCTCATCTGTATCACTTTCTATTGCCTCTATCGTGATCTGCACACAAACCAACATCAGCAAAATAAAAACTATTGCTCAAATCATAATGCACTGTCCCTTACAGATACCCTCCCACCATCCACCTAACAGGCCAATTACTCTTTTCTGCCAAGAGGCACATTCACAAGTTCAGCAGACTAATGGGAACCAAGATGCAATATCTGCGGTCCAGAAAAGTGTGCTATGGGCAGATTTGCTCCCAGTCACTCTCTCAAAAACAAAAACAAAACAAAAACAGTGAGCATGATCCAAACCAGACACACAAGCTCTAAAAGTGGTCACTTGCTACAGGCAAAGAAAAATCTGGAACAATGTCTCTAGCCAACTTACAGCAAAAAGTGCCGGTCCCATGTAGTGCTTCATGTACTGGTAGAACAGTGACATGATCTTCACCAGGCACTGCAGAGCAGCCACCCTCACCTGTCACAAATAATTAAATCACAAATCATCAGATCACCTCAAAACCAGCAGACAGAGTTATTGCATAAGTGACGTTTAATTCTCATTCTTATTATCTTAAGGAAGTGAGGGATTTAAAATTAAACAACCTTTTGGTATAAACTGGTTTTTTCAGCCCTGTGTGGTGATGCTGCTTGCAGTCAGTGGCATCTATTTCATTATCTCTTAGGTTCCTTATCAGGAATGATCCTGCACACTGTGTTCTGACCCACTAAAATTATTTTTGTTCCACTTGAGTGATTCACTTTCTTCTCCCCAACTTCATTGCAGGTTTCACTTGCCAAGATCACTTTACTTCATATTACATGTCCATCTACTTGGGCTTTGCTTTTACTAGTTTTAGTCAGTGTTCACAATTGTCTCGAAGTAATAATCTGGTACACTGAACCTGTGGAATTTTCATTTCTTTGTACGCAAACACTGAGAAATGTAGTACACCTCATATATTTCATACATTTGGCAATTAAGTAACAGCCTACAACACTGTTGAGTAGCATATGCAGGGGTAGATGAGTCAACAAACATGGCAAACATTTCCATTTAGTTTTACACTGTAATTTCCATTTACCAAAATAAACTGAAATGGCAGGTAACATGAACCTGCAATGTTTACGGGTGGAATCCTCAGCTTGTTCAAACAGTGATATTTGCGTAAAGGGATAAAATGAGTAGCTCTACAGTCTAAACAAATTACAAATAAGTATTTGATTTCTGATTGCAGTACCAAGCATCAGTTTATATTACACATGGACTGTAATTTGGTGTGGATACAATCATGCACTCACTCGCGCAGACAGCTGGAAATAAAAATACTTAAATATTAACTCCTTCAGGCCCGGCTAGCTATGGACACAAATATGCTCACCTCTCCTGCATTTTCAGAAGTATATTAACACTAAGACATAAGAGCAGGACAGTTCAAAACTGTGGACATAATTATGCTACAGGAACAGGTCAATGTTCACCTGTTCAGCACTGCATCTTGCCTGGTGGCATGAAGGGAAGAGGGATGGGGGAGGGGGAAGGAAGGGAATGGACAAGCACAATTATTTTCTGCACACAGATGCTTTTTGTTTCTTCTTTTGTTTGCTCACCTGTGATGCCAATTATGAATACAGTACTAGGACTGAAAGAGTTAAATGCTCATAAGAACTGAAAGAATTAAATGCTCATAAGACATACCGAATCAGACACCGTCTGCACAAAGACAGACATGAAAATCATGACAGCATACATTAGCAATGCTACATGGAACTATTAAATATTACACATATATCCATGGCATTCATGTCTTCAAACTAACTTTCTGGTGTTGAGGACAGAGTCTTCTGTACATGTTTTTCAAACTGGATCAATGGTTCCCAAGTTATCAGTATAGCAGTTCAGTATACAAAATTTACAACAACAAAAAAGAAGAAAAAATGAGGAATGGAGGGAAATCAGATAAAAAAATGTAAAAGGTAGAGAAATGAGTCATTAGAAGCTGCACACTAAATACCTAGTTAGAGACCGAAACAATGGAATGGGCATTTAACAGTGAAAAATATATAGTGGGTAAGGGTGCTATACAACATGGATGATTTTGTTTATTTGTGCATTTGAAACTGAAGTGGCAAAAATGTAAAGCAGAAACTCAGATCGGCTGCAAATTATCAAGCATTGCTAACGGGGTAAGCAACTTGGTATATTACACCCAGTCTACTGATAGGGACATGTCACAAATCTAGATGACCAGAATACTGCTCACAGAAGTTATATTGGTCCGCAACGTTCAGTGCTAAGTTTTAATTTTAACATTTAGATCAGCAGGGACATTAGCAGAGCTAATGGCATGACATTTATAAATACACAAAATCACAGTTTCACAGAACCTATTGTTTCAATGGTTACCCAGGACTGCAAATGAAAAACTAACCACAATAAGTGTACTAGTCATGCAGTTTTGCACAATACTAAATCAGTCTTCTTCTTACATATTGCATAAATTAACAAAAATGTTGCACGAAATTAGTAACTTTTTACAACTGAGGTTATGAATGGTAATGCACACAAGTTTTTAAGTTGAAAACAACATACTCATCTAAAGTTGTAAAAAACATGCACACATGTTTTAAACCATCCTGACAGGACATTTAAATCTGATGATTAATTAACTCACTATATGTTTGAATTGAATGCATTTGTCTGGTTCTGAGTTAAAGACTGATTTTTTTCTCAGCCATGTAATCAAAAAATGCGACCCCCTAAAACAAAACTCGCCAATGTTTGGCACAAATGCAAAAGAAGTGCATAACATACCCTGCCACCCCTTGAACATTTTTTTTATAGCACATATATGAGCCTGTGACAAAAGGTGCTCCCGCTTAACCCGGGTATGTTTGTATACTCCTATTTATTTTTGTCTTACTACAGTTACACGAAACTGTGGTTGCTTTTATTCAGTATGCATTGATGAGTAGTTAAGTATGCATTGATGAGTAGTTAAAGTAAAAATTGGCAGCTTTGGTCACCAAGAGGAGGATTAAAAACAAAAATACTTGACGAAAAATCGACGAAAAGCGGCTTCCGGAAAGTGGGACAACGTGGGTTGTTTGACTTCAGCTCAAAACAGCAACTAACCAGCTGAACTATTCTTCACAACTTGTACACCATTTGACTACTGAATAAACTAAATTTAGTATCCAGTCGAATTGCAAGCCATGCGTGACGTTTCATAACCAAAAAAATGAAACTGAAAATACACTGGCCGTTTGTAATGGACTGTGTCCAAATTTCCGATAAGTTTAAAGATCGTCTGCTACCGTCCGCCATTGCATTCACTGCGGACCTTCACTTCTCTTATTTGCATATCAATCACGCACCGAAAGCAGTCGATGTTTTTACTGAGGGCATTTCCGTGTTTCATTTGTTTTTTACCCTGAAGTGAAAAATCTAAAACTTTGTCCATTTGTTACGAACGACCTTTTGCAAATTTTACTAACATCGCAAACATTTAATTACTGGTGACCGCTTCTAAAACTACCACTGGCCTTCCTGTTGACATCATATGGCCACTTGTCGCTGACAATGGTTTCGACGAAGGGGTGGAGGTGAGTATTTGGACTGTGTCTGGTTATTTTGTTTTGTTACGAATGTCCTAAATGTTACGAATGACCCACATAATTGTCAAATTTCTGTCCTCATCATATATTTTCCCAAACAAATGCTTTCTTAGCCACTAGTAAGTGATATAAATTTGGTAGTGTGCTTTGTTTACTTCATCGTATTATGGCAGGAAGGGGGCAATTTCAGATCTGTGTTACGTGTGTCCAGGTGTCTTTTGTTACGTTAGTCTGCAGTCCGTCTATGCCTGTAATTGTTGCTGATTTAGCTAAGCAGTCGATTTAAAAGTTGAAATGGCTCACAGCTTACCTTTTAAGTGGTTGTTTACAAACTTTTACGTCCGAATGGAGGCTTGTGCATATTAAACAAGTACTCTGTAAACTTTGTAGCAGGTGAACGTAACATGGGCACAGTGCTAATGTGATCTGCATGTTCAGAAAGTCTCTCCTTTAACCTGTCATATCATACTGTTATTGTGCCTAGATTCACTACAGTTGTGTGCTGTTTGTTCAGTCTGGGTGAAATAGTATCCTGGTTTTCATAGACTGTGTCCACTGCCATAGTGTTAAGTTTGTCCACTTAAACAAGTTGGAATGTGTAAATATGCCTCCTGCCTTGCATTTTTTGTTGTTGCATTTATCATTACAGTGTATACTATGAAATAAAGTGTTCCTTGTTTGAAAACTTTACTGAAGTTGTTCTGTGTTTGAAATGATTATTTGTAGCACTAGATTCTTGAGCGCAAAATTTGGACACAATGATTACATAATACTTACATTTAAAGCAGAATTTGTTTGTCCTACCTGCTCTGATTTTATTACTAGCAGCTACTTAAATGCACCAGAAGCATTAAAATTGCATACAAATGGTTTTTCTCTGTATGACATTCACTGTGTCCATTGTTACAAACGTCCACACCTGACCTGACCCCAGTTTTGATGCCATACAGCACACACTTGGATCAAAACCATTTTTTGATGATGGAAATAGTTACTTGAAACATACCACTTTCTAATGGTAAGACTCAAAACAGCTTACTGGGAGTTTGATTTTGAGGCAGTGTGTCCCACTTTAGATCACAACCTTTTGCCACAGGCACATATATATATATATATATGACTTAGTGCCAAAAGGTGCACAAATGGGGAGTCGGATTTTTGACTGTCAATAAAATCTGTTTGAAACACTTTGTCTTGTTGTTTCCTTGTGTGTGCCTTCATAATTGGTCAGTATCACAGTGGAAACAATATGAGCTCCAAATCTGAAGCAGCTGGAAAAATATTTTTTGAAAGTGAAAAGCGCCTCGAAATTCGACCCCTGAAAACGGACACGCTCACGATGAGTACTTTCGATGCTTTCATTCACGTACATGACGAATCAAAACATTACCTCAGTCACCGATTTGCACAGAGGAGATATCGCTTTACACAGTTCATATAAAATCGATTATCTCTAAGTTTTGTTTTTGGAATTAGAGGCTCCAAAATATTCCTTGGTCGAACGTTATGTGTGTTGAAATGTTTCATGACAAGCATTGGCAGACAATGTAGTGAAGAACGGACTTTCTCTTTCGTCGAAACTTTACTTCAGTCACTGTGGTACGTCACTGCATCAGGCACCAATGTTTTATTTTACTGCCAAATGTCTGGGTAGTTTAAAAAATATATTTTGCCATTCTTCATAAAACTGTTGCAATAAATAACATTCAACAATGTATTAAACACAAAAAGAAAAAAAGAAAGTTTTTGCACTTTTGCACTACTTCTGGTCAGCCATGATACACATCCGGGTCATTTGCTTTTAGCACATGGCCGCATGGAAGAGACGTTCTGATATGCGAAAGGTGTGTGGTAATATTTTTGAAGACCGTAACGTTCAACTTTATTTAAACGTTCATTGCAGATTTGGCGGAGATTTAGTCAAATCTTCAGGTTATACGATGATACTATATGCCGAACCTTTTAAAAGTATCGGAATGTTAGCATAGGGAGTGAGTTTTTGTTGCTGTCGATCTGAAGTTTGTTCAGATGCTTTCGTAAATTTGTTTTCAACAAGTTTCTTACAACATGGGTGCGTGTTGAAATCGTAATGTGCGACAGCAGATTGGTTATAAACAGTATATTCTGACTGTACTCTTTACATTTTTTGTTTGCACTTAACGCAGTTCGTTTTGTTTACAAACTACGTCTTCAAACAACTCATCATATATGGTAGACAATTCGAATTTACACAGGTTAAAGTCGTCAAGTTAGGTGTTGAACATTACGATTACAACACAAGCGGTGGAAATAATAATGTTCGACATAATTATAGTGACCATGCCTGTCTGCCTTCCAGAGTTCTAAAAATGTAAGGTGCCAACCTTAATAGCATTATTCTTTGGCTGTGATAGTTTTAGTAATATTTATTATGATTTTTTTAATTTTTTTATCATTAATTCTTTCACTTTTAAGTTAACTGTTCAACCATTTTTGTCCTCGGCACCCGAGTCAACATCACCAAGAAACGCATGGATGACAGGTTGCATGTGTGTTTTCCTGCGACACCCAAAAGCAGCAAAAGTTGCACTCACTCTTACTTGCTCCATTTTCTCTTACAAGACACTTACTCGTTTGTTAAATAATAAGTATTACTTATTTTGTTATGAAAAACGAAGTACCGTATTGTCTTATTAACGTTATGTTATCCACTACAATAAAATTAATGCAGCAAAAACTGTTCACATGGAAATAGTTATGTGTCTTTATACTTTACAGTAATAAAAAGTTACTGATTTATCATTTTCATCAAGAAACAAACAGCATTGTACATCGTGTTGAAATAGTAATGTACGACATATTTCTTACATCATTTGCTGTTTATGTCAAGAAAGCTTAAATTTGAGGGAAAAAATCATCAAATCTTTCTTGTCACATATTATTCTATTAAAGAATAACTGTTTATGTTTCAAAATGTGTTGCTTTTTATTCATTTAAAAATGTTCAAGATTGGCTGTATGTTGAACGTTATCTATTACAACAAACTATGCGTAGCATGCTGTTCTGTGTGACACAGAACAACAACAGTTCACTTTGTAATACTCATGTGGATTATATCTTGTTAGATCAGTTGGGTTTTCACAGTTAACTGCATGATTAGCAGCACAGTGGTGTGGGCTTGTTGTAATGTGTAATGTTCAACATCTTGCCACAAATCACACTGAAAGTCAAATTTCTCAGGAACGAAGAGCAGCACTGCCTTCTCCCTTCACTGGTGGATGACTTTACATGTGTTCATTCAAAAAATGCATTACTCACTCGCATCCTGTCAACTTTATTTTCTAGTACCTCTGTCCTCTTTCCTTGCGCACCTTTTGGCAATAAGTCATATGTCATACAGAAACAGTTTCATTGTGACTTTTTCTGTACAATGTATGTGCACAAAAAAATGTGAAACCAATTTCATACTCCAGTTATGGGCACAAAAAATGTGAAACCAATTCCATACTCCAAAGTCTGTCACAGATGCTTACGCCATTCTACTGGACTTGCTCCATTTTTTCACCGTAACTTATGGCAGGCATTCATCTAAAATGACGTACACCACTTTTAAACTGGCTGCTAAGACCTATTTCCAGGTATCTAAGGTAAAAATGGATAGTGGATTTGAATGGTGAAACAGTGAAAATCTTGGAGTCAAAAGAAAAAATGAACATTACTTTTTATATAGACCACCAAGAACCACACATGCTGTTCGTACATGGAAGTATGGGGGTTCAAAATAAAAGGTGTATCTACTGGTACTTACTCTGGTGTCTGCAGACTGAGTTGCCTCACACACCACTTGCATGATGAAGTGTCGCTCTGTCTGTAACCAACATAGCAATATAATTTCTCTGTACACACACTCATATGGTTGACAGAATATGAAAGTATTTGCTGACAACAATGTTAATGTCTTAACTAAATGCATCATTCTAAAGTGTCAGGGCAATGACAACAATGTTATGTTTGAGGCATTAATCTGCAAACATGAGAACTGTCCAGATAAAAAACAACTAACAACTCTGGAACTATGGGGATCATGGGGCATTGCCCTGAGATACAAGTATGTGTGTGTGCATTTTGTATGCACTGAATCTTGAAAACATGCACATTTAAACAACGTGCAAGTGCTTAGGGCTTGTGTGAGTTGGGCATTCTTTGAGTACCCATTATTGTTTGGGGGGGGGGGGCAAGGAGAACTACTGAACAGACCATTACATAACCAGGAATAATGAATCATAGCAACTTACTTCTTTGTCAAAGTTGGCTTTTGTGAATTCAAGCGAGTTGAGGAGGGCATTTGTGGCAGCAAGACGGACATGGTTGCTGGAAATGAACCAGTTAAAAAATCACATTTTGTTCTAAACGCAACAACTGTAAGCTTCAAGTTTCAACTAGAGATTACCATATCAGGGACTGTATTATAGTAGCTATGCAAAAGCCTCTGTGCTTAGCCTGGGACACTATGGATTCCGGGGGGGTGCATCACTTCAAATCGAAAATGCATAGTTAAAACTGCATTTTTCATCCTGCATGCTTGTGTTATCGTTTGAGTGAATGAATATTCTACAGCCTACACTGTGTGTTATTTTATTTCATGCCTTTGAAAGTAGTATAATCTTTGAAAAACCGTCATTTTACGGGTTAAGCGGCCGGCCACGCGCCGTGGACCGATTTCCGAAAAGACACTGTTTCGGGTGGCTCTCTTCGAACTCCTCGTACCGTCGCAAATGACGACGTACAAGGCTTAAACTTTACAGCCAATCAGAAGAAAGAACGCTCTTTCGTGCGGTATGTGAACTTTTTTGATGCGGTCTATGAAAACAGCGTAATGGCGGTAAGTACGGTTGTTGTAATTTCTTTCTCAAATATTTTGTTAAAATTGGTCAATTAGGAAAAAAGTTCACCCACAGGCTTATTCTGCGTTCTTTTATCTACAAGAGCATGTATTTCACTAGTGGTTTTGTTGAAAAATACGACGGTAATGGCCTTAAAATGATGACGATGTGGCAAAAAAATCTCTCAAACTCGGCCTGCGCATCGCGTGGGTTCGTCGGACTCCAGATCAAGCGAGATGGAGGAGACTTAAAAATACAAAGCACCTCTCATTTAAGTGCAGTAAAAGCACTAAAACTAAAGCTAAACACACTGACTTGAGGAATATTCAGTTGATTTGTTTATTCCGTCAGGTATTTGGTTAAGTTTATAAAAGTTTGTGGATCGTTCTTGCAACATTCCATCTCCAGCTCTGGTCACTCCTGCCTCAGTAATGGCCGCACCCAGAGTGCTTTTTATCGGACCTGGATTTTGACTACGGGCAGGTCTATTTCTTCAGCCGAGGGGTGTCACATATTTAATCAATGCTTTTTTTTTTTTTTTGATTTACATTGGTCTGGACTTTTTAAAGATTCTTCTTTCTTCCCCCTTTGAAACTTATATCAGTGATTTTTTTGTTTGTCCAGATTTAATATTTATGGCACTTTCAGTTTCAGGTAGTGAGTTGCTTTGCAGACTTAAGTGTCTCTTCAGTCTTCTTTTTATTTTTATTTTTAACTGAAATTTTTGAAAATCTGTTTTTGTTTTTTTGGTTGGGTGGGTGCCAGCATTTCTCATGATGTATAATAATAATAATAAATTAATAAAACAAGATTAAAAAGTGTAAACAAGTGGAGTAAAATATCAGTTTTATTTTTAATTTGATTTATTTGTCATGTTATTTATATTAACTTTAATAACTGTTTTCATATAATGATCCAAACATTTAGCAGTTTTTTCTTTTTTTATTGTTTCTTTTATTGTGTGGTTGCAGGTTCTAGAGCCTTTTGTGAGAGTGATGCAGCTGTGCCCAAACCCAGGCAGACCAGATGGATTTATATAGAACTTAGAAGACCACAGTGTCATCATGAATTTTTTATTTTTTATGGCAGTTGGTGAATCATTAAAATTATAAAAACTGGAGCAATTATTTTTGTCATCATTGTGTGACTGTGTGAATGACTGCTTTTTGGTGAGGGTGAATTGGACAAAATGCTGATATTGTGTGGATAGGTATATATTTTTGCAAATAAATTAGCCTAACGAGCTTGTTTCTTATATTATGGTAATGATATGAACACAAATTGACATTGATTGATCCTGTTTACCTGTGGTAATTGCAACACAAAAAACAACATTGAAACTAAAAATCTTAAAGTTCTAGTTAAAAAAAAGAAAAAGAAACTGAATTAAATTAGCATGTTTTATTAATATGCTAATTTATGCAAATATACTGAATTACTTCATAAGGTTGACACCATTTCAGTCAATTTACTATAATGGCAAAGCTCCAGGAGCTGAATTTCAGTATTCTGATAGATGTGGCAGGTAACTTCATATAAACAATGTATGAAAATTTTATAGATGCTCGTTATGCTAATTTATGCAGATTAGATTGCACATCAGTGATCTGCTAATGCTACAGGTACAAATTTCAACAAGGTTACCACAAATAAGAAACCCCATGTGCAGATTTTGAAGATTGTTTCAGGGATAATTATGGTATCTAAACAACCAGGAACAGTAACGCGTTTGTTATGTAATTTATGCAAATGAGGGATCAAATTGGGTTAGATTCTATGCTGAGAAGTGGTGTACACTACTGGTCTATCTAAATTTCCTTGTTTAAAATCTGTAAGTCCTGTGAACATGCACAAATCAGTTAATTATTATACTTAATTAGTTATTACATAACAGTATGCTAATTATCTTTTGAAATTGGATTGTGAGGCACTTTTTTTCACCGTTTTTGGATTCGTCATGTCCCAAAATATAAATTCACCAACTTTAATACCAATGACTTGAGTCATTCAGATTTTATGTACATAAACCCTTATTATTGCTGCTTTCCACAGGTCCACCCTTTTGCCTTCATATCCTTCATTGTCCTAGTAAAGGACTGTCCCGAAATTGAGCTGATTTTTGGAACTTAAAATGTGAATATCTCCCAAACTATTGATCCGATTTGAGTGAAATAAACTGCGATGGATTCAGCTTCAAGAGCCCTTTAATTTGATACACTTCATTCAGTCAGAGGCATAGAGCAATTTTTGGCTGTTGCATAGCTAATTATAGCATCCAAAAGTACCTTTAGTTTTAAGCAACATGTTCCACTAAAAGTACATTTGCAGTCCTTTGACTTGAAGTGGTGAGCTGACTTTCAGAGCCTGTGAGTGTGAACACCAGTCCCTGAAAGTATAATGTACTACCCACAACCAACCCGTCCAATCTGGTATGATGAAACTACACTTCACAAACTACATCAAACAAAGCGAATCTAATTGTGTACCTTACCATACCTTTTAAATTATTCTTCAACTCATAAAGTATAGGGGTCCAGGGAAGAAAAGAAAAAGACAAACAGATGAGAGTGTTGTATGCTAGCCATTTAATGAATACAGAACCATGACACAGAATGAGACATACCTTGGCTCCTCTTTCTTCATGCCATGCACAATGGCTGTGAGAATTTCATTGCTTTGTGGCTGCAAAATTTCTGGCTCCTGAAAGCAAACATCCACCACACCACTCTAAAATAAATCAACGTACTCACAACAACGAGGTTTAAAGATGAGTAAATACCATTAAATGTATGGTCCACACAGGAAAGTACCTAAATAACAGCTACAATCTTCATTTCCCACAATGTGACCGATGACAAGCCTGATGAACCATTATGTGACCATAACAAAACCAACCCCTGCATTTTTGTTCCATGCGAGCAAGAAAATTCAATTCAAAATCAAGCACTTACAATGTCCTGACAGATGTATCCAATGGCCTCCAGAGTGGATTCCTTCATCATCTCTGTGGAGGAAGGGTTGGTGACATTGCGCAGCAGACACTGGATAAGCTCTGGCCATAGACCATGGGGCAACTCTGCACATGCTATGCATGCCACGCACTGGGCTGCTGAGCTGGGACGTAGCGTCTCAGTGCCAAGACTCTCCAGTATCTGATGACAAAGCAGTGGAAAAGTGTCAATAGCTAGCAATTTCTGCAAAGTAGTGGAAGAACCAAACCATTAAAGCACTGCCATTATCAAATGGTGCCCACAAAACATTAGTCTGGCAGTTTAACTGAAACGTGAAAACAGCAAAATATATCTTGCCCCAAAGCTCATCTGACATCAACATGTCCTCCTGCTTTCCCCAAATGATCAATATCCATCTGTCAAATGCCCCTTGCATATTCCGTACCAACAGACCATTTAGTGAACACCCACCCATGCAGATGAATACTGGAGAAATCAAACTGACACCCAGCAGGTGACCCAAACATATCCAAAGCCTGAACACTCACATTCTGTTTGACATGGATTCGGATCTCTTCAGGGAACTGCAGCCATCGCTGCTGGTGTACAGCCCGCACGCTGAGGTCTTTGGAGTAAACCGCATTCTTCAGCTGAAGGCCAGCCTGCATGCGGGACACTGGACTGTTGCCACCATGCTTCAGGATGTCGGACAGGGATTTCAGTAGCTCTGGCTGGAAAAGAAAAACAGAACACACAAAATAAACAACAAATGTGTGTAACAAGAGCTATTAGTAGGATAAATACTACTCAGTCTGGGTCAAAGTAAAGTCTGATTAGATCCAGGCCACAATGGCAGGGCAACAGTGATGCTGGTAATATTTACTCCTCAAGCCTCAGCAAAAGTACAACTACAAGCAGTGCAAGTGTAACGTAGCAGGAACACATTCCCTGTGCAACTGCCAACAACACAGGGAACACTGCTGCAGCAAACAATATTTCTGGAGCAGGAAAACAAATGTCACTTCAAAATATTTAATATTAATAATAATACTGATAGTCTTAGGGTACCCTTTCTAAAATAAGTCCATTTCATACTCCAAAACAACCGACATCAAAACACATGGTATTAATATATGACCCATTTTCAAAACCTGAACTCAGCTAATGGTCTCTTGTTTGCCCATACTAAAAGTAAACCTATGATTATGCTATGCATCTCAATTTTGTTTTATTGTGTTGTACATTCAATAAAGAAATACATATGATATTGATAACCATGTGTTCGTTACTTGAGCGAAAGTGCGGTTTATTTGTGTGAATGAACTGACATTTGTGTAAACACTCCACATGAAAACGTGATGCCGGCACGGATGTTTAAACAAACTTAAAGTGACTCACCACTACTGAGTTCTATCAAGAACTAAATTGTTTTATGGATGAATAATACTTTTATTCTTCATCCGATTTTTTTTTTTTACAGTGGAAACTTTTGATGTGTTATTCATATTATGGAGTACTGAATATCGGCGATCAGTTGTGGACGCGTCCCGTCATCGTTCAGAATAATTTTTAAAAAGCTCAACTCAGCTCATAAATGAATAAATTTCTGTAACAAGTCCATCAGTGTGTGTCTTTACAGCAGGAATAGTCTGCATCATTTATTTCAACTGTTCTGTGGTTTATTTAGCTTTACTCTCCATGTTTTTATTTCGACGATAGTGTCTTGTCATGTCATCACGACCAATCAAATTTCAAACCCAAACAAACTACTCAATGCAGCAATATGTTCTGATCCTAGTTTTGTAGTACCAGGTGACCTGGAAGTAGTCATCTTTGTTTTGATGCGAAAAACAGGCATGGTTAGCTATTTACTTTTCTTGTCATCGACAAATCAGGTCCAAACATTACGTCATGTCCAATCACACTTACAGCACTTTTACACAAGTTTCACACTATTTAGTGACTAAATCATGGCTAATTTGCATGTATGGAATGATCGATGTGGCAACAATGTAGTCCACGTCGAAGGCCGATAGTTTCGGTTGCACACTGTTCAAATTTGAAGACGACGAGTTCAGAGCGATAAAAAGCGAATTCCTGTCATAATCACGACCGAGCACTTGGTCAACTTTACCAAATTTCATCAAAATGCTTCTTTAATAAAAAATGCTTATTGTAATTGTGAAACACCAATCTTGTTTCAGCTTTTCAAACAGAATTTGGCGACTTTGTTTAAAAAATGGAGAGAAAAAAAGACAATGAAAGAAAAGAAAAAGAACAATAATACTAATAGATGTATAATAGTAATACAGTAATAGTTTTTAGCACCCTGCTATATCTGTCATGCTTGTATGACGCTGCAGTGTCAAAGTTTTGACTGCATCAAAGTAGAAATAAAGTAGTACATTTAACAACATATAATGATTATGTTAATACTTTGTTTGACTACTTTTCAGGTCATCAGTCACATCCAATCAAGGTAGGCAGTTTCAATAAAATCGCCTTCAACATCAACAACTGGCCACAAACTATCTTCTAGCTCTTATATACTTAGACAATATAAAAGATTTCCATTTATATATGCTACTGATTTATTCCCTCTTGTGTCATACTTCATAGATGACGTTCTGAGAATGGGTCATATACAAATTCATCATTTAACACTTCACCAGACTGCTAAATTAAATCTGTTGGTTGTTTGTTCAGTACTATGTCAGCTCCTTGCTGTTTTCCTCTTCTTTTTTGTTGTTAAAAAATAGATGAATTATGCTTCTTTTCTTTTTTCAACAATAAATGAATAATGCTAATTTGCCATGAAAGACGGACTGAAACATACTGTATCTCAAAAACTATGCAAGTACCTAGAGCTAAAATGAAATGACCAAGAAAGTCGAGAATTGCTGGATCACCCCATGTTCTCTTTAACCCACTTGGCCCCAGACCGCCCTGCTCTTTCGCCTTACAGCATGACCCCAGACCACCCCGTAGCAGCCGCTCAATACTAGCATCTCAGCTTATGTAAATAGGAACAGGATTCTTGCAACCTTGTAGCCTCATTTCTGCTATTTACTACTTCCGGCATGTCCTTTCTTCGAAGTTCAGTGGAGTCTGAGAGTGAGAGATGCTGTGAATTTTCAAGGTTGTGAGATGGAGACACAACAGTACAGATGCACGAAAATAAACAAAAGCCCTACTGTTAAGCCCATTTTTAACTGGGCAAAAGTTTGTTCGCGAACCTACTTGGAAGTATTCGGCAAACCTAGTTGGTTCTTATTTGGGCAAACTTTTCTTCGCAAACCTAGTTGGGAGTATTCGTCGAAGTATATTCGGGGTCCAAAAAGCTTCGCTCAACATGTTCTGGGAACATTCGCCCTATTCGACGAACATTACCTCTGATTGGCTGAGAGCAGAGCTCTCCTACGGATGAAGAAGAAATGAAAATAAAAATGGATGACGGTGTTCCTGGGTTCTTCACTTGCTTCAGAAGGAATTTGTTGACTTGTGGGAGGCACAGCCTTGTCTCAGGGACCCAGAATGAGATAGAAGTTAGTTGAATTACCCTGTGAGGGATGATTAAAGTATACTGACTTGACTTTAGCCTACATTTTCGATCATGCTGTCTGCTGCGCATCTGCCACAAGTTCGGGCCAAAGCTTGCATCTCATTACAAGCCAGTTGAGAACAAAGTAAAGTTTGTCGAACTGTCCGAACCATGTTCAGCGAAGTACAAGTTCAATTAAGAAACGAATCATAGTTCGTCGAACTATTCAAAGTATGTTCGGTGAACAAACATTCGACCAGTTAAGAACAGGCTTTAGCAATGGCATCAGAGCTCCATCCTTTGAGATGTGAACTGCAAATTTAGCTCAGTCACTTACCATGAGCACCCTAACAAACTCCCAGAGCTTCATCTTCTGAAATTCAAACTGGAAATTTTGCCATCAGATACCCTGTAGGCACCCCAAAACATGACAATCAGATGCAGACATTTCTGAATTGGGATTTTTTTTTAAATGCTTTTATTTTTGAGAAGAAAAAATAAAAACCTGTATTCACAAACTAGGGATTATGAAGTGAGCTGAAACTTTGGTGTTTATTATTGATTTTTAAAGTTGTATACTGGGATCATCTGACACAGTTACTTCCCTTCGCATGGGATTTCATAGCGAAGGGGCAGCAGCGGGTCTGGGGCCAAGTTCTGTGACAGTAAACATTTACAGGTTTGGGCTGAAGCATAAATAAATTGACACCAAAAACATATATCTTGACCTTCCTGGTCATCTCAAAAACATATAACTCCAGCACTAAAACCAATGACAATGCTGTTTTCTTCTTTTTGGGTGCTGCTACTATTGTGTTAGTGTTAGCAGTTTTTTTAATCCTAAAATTCAGTGAGGCTTCAACACTCACAGCTTTTAAATCTAAGAACTAAATCATTTAAAGCATCAGTTCCCGAAGGTATGCCTTCAAGCTGTGAAAATTCATGCATGCACACTCGCATCAATCTCAGTTTGGGCAAAGGGGCAGGGTCTGAGGGGCATAAATCATGAACAGAAGGCTGCAGTCTGAAACTGTGTGAAGTAACACCTGGCCTTGAGGCTCAGTAATAAATGAAATCCTCTTGTTAAATATATGCCACATTTGCAAATGGAATGGAACCCACCTAAATTTAAGACAGTATATGGTTTACTAACGATTTAAAAGAGTGTGAGGTACTCGACTCTAGTGATAAATTTTTTGAAATAGGAGCTTGTACAAAGTATGCTTAAAGAGACAACACCACTAGGCAGAGTAGCAGTTCTAAAATCATTGATTCTAAGATTATTCACCTATGGATGTGTGAGCAAGTGCTCTTTGTATACGTTCTACAATAATCCCGCCCCTGTTAACAGATCCACAGCAATTTCATTACTGTACTGATAGTAACCCGGGAACCGGAGCAGACAACGCTTTTGTTTTGAAGTGCGGCATGTGGCGTAACGCCACATGGCCTTCACACAGCCGACCGGCGATAGCCGCCAGTGCACTCCATTTTCAAATCTGTTTTCTCCCTTAACATTTTGACCGCTTGTTTGTTTACCTACTCCTTATTTACCTAGTCCTTTTTATGCACCAAGCCATGAGTAATATATTTTGGCATCTTAGAATGTTTATCTAACGTTTATTTAGATGCAGGATCGAGCTTAATCAGTAGCCAATGCCTCGCTAAGTCTGTTCAGTTATAGCCGTCGTCTGCATGGCGCGCTTTGTTTAGTACTAGTGAATAGTAGTGAAACGTTGTTTTGATTCAATTAAAGTAATTCTGTGTCGATCAATATTTTGTCCTATAGTATTTTGCTTAGCTGACTTCATGTTTAGTGTTTATTTTGGGTTGAAATTAACTTATTAAGTATTGTTTACTGTAGAAGCCAAGATGTATTCATAGACTACTTAATATCACTATCAGCACTGCTGCGACTAAGATATCGCGCCCCAGGCGAAAGTTCGCACTGATTGTTTTAGTACTAGTCTTTGAGTTTGTCTTGCTTCTCTTACAGAGCGTTGTATTAATTGTTATGTACCATTTTAACCGTGGGAGCGTGCTCTTTATTCCGATGTAAGTTTTATTGACATTAATATTTTGTACATTGTGTTAGTTGTGATTTAGTTGTACAAATCTGTTTATAGACAGGCGCAAGCCACACTTCCCACTCTTGTTGTAAATAAAATAAGTCATGTGTGTACATTTTGTTTATACGGTTTAAAAGATTGTAGCTTTTATTTGATGTTTTAATTGGTTTAGAAATTAGATATTGTAGAGGAAACTGTATTTGTGCGGGCCAGGGAAACACAATTGTCAGCCATTTTGTGGTCCAGAGGGGCGATTTTAATGTAGCGATAGTGTGTGTTCCCTGTGGCCCGCGCCGTTCTCTTATCTATGCGTGAGTGTGAGGATTTTGGGTGTGCTGAAAATTGTCTGTGGCTGAGCAAGTAAAATCTGATTGCTGCCATACGCCTGCTGTGGTCTCCACTTTATTGACTCCGCTGCCTGTGTCCTGTCCTTTGACCACTCCACACCATTACAGATGTTACTGCCCAACCCACCAGACAACACTGTTAACGAATTGCAGAAGACAGTGTTTCAGCTGTGTGGAATAGAAAACAGGACAAGCAGAAAAACAGCCATCAGATCCATTGTGAAAGGAGGGCTTGGGACACCGAACATAAAAACATATATTAATGCACTAAGTTAATTTGGATTCGAAAATTAAAAACAAGTGAGCACAAGTGGTAAAGTATAATTAAATCAACTTATAAAGTGGTGTGGTTTGAACAACTGGGATCAAGCCTTCATTTTCAGGAACCTGAAGTTAATAAGTTTTGGAGTCACGTATTGATGGCATATAAAGAGTTCAGTAAACAAATACATGTAGAAAATTCAGAAGAGCTAGTTGCTGAGCCAATCTTCTGCGATCAGAATGTCCTAGTTGGAAACAGAATAAAAAAATGTTTTTATAAAAACTGGATTGACAAAGGTGTGTGTCACATTAAAAATATGCTGAATGACAATGGTACATTTATGTCATTTAAAAGTTTTAAAGAAAAATTCGGAATTAAGACATTACATATATTGGTGCGCAAGCTATCAAAAGCTACATACGTAAAACAGAAGAGGGTAAAAATTAAGCAGATTTAACTAAGACAATTTATAATCATCTAAAAGGTTCACACCTTTATTATGAGGTACTTATGCAGAATATAACTAGACCTAACTGTTGTGACAAGTGGGAAGCTAAGCTAAATAAAGATATTAATTGGTGTATCGCCTTTAAGAAAATGCAACAGATTCAAGAAATAAAACTGAAATGGTTTCAAATAAGACTAGTACACAGAATAATTGCTACTAATATCGTTTTAATGCACATTCGAAATGAAAATGACATTACTCTTTTTGTCGATAAGACCGAGACTCAATTAACCCTATATTTTGGTCATGTACATACGTGAGGTCATTTTGGGAACAATTCCAGATTGTAGTTAATGTTGGCTGTTCAAATGCGACATCAGTTACACTTAATGAAAATATTGTAGTGTTTGGTCACGACATCTGTTTTAAATCAGACAGCACCTTTGATTTGATTATTTTGCAAGTTCTTTATTTATAAATGTAAAATTAACAAGATTATACCACAACTGCATTTGTTCAAATGTTATTTAAAAACTAACTTTGAGGTGTACAAATATAATGCAAAACTGAATATGCCACATGATAAGATTGTAATTGAATGGCGTCCTTACCAGCAGCTGACTGACGTATAGACTATGTCATAGATAGTAAATGTTAAGTGACACGATGTACAACATACATACACGCATTCAGGCACTTATACATTGTTCGCATGCACGTACTTTGTAAGTACTACTATGTAAGTACTATTTTGTTAGGATCATCGTTGATCTGTTTGCTGTGCCGTTTAATTGCTTGAATTTTAGTTTGGAATTGTGTGTGTGTGTGTGCGTGTATGTGTGTTCATCTCCTTCTATCTCCTATTTTTTCCAGATATAGTTCATTTTTGTTGTTTATGAACTCTTTTTGCTGAAGACTATTTATAAGCACTATCACTAAGTTGCACAAAAACTGGAATAAAACATGACCAAAAAACACCAACAACCTGGGCTTGAAATGTTAAAGTGACCGACGTGTGTGACACTGAAAGTGCAGCAGTATGTCACTAGATAAGCCCCCCCATTTTTTATTCAAACTGTCTTTGCTTCAAAGCTTTTGAGTCTTGACATAAGACAAAATTCAATTTTATCAATTGCAGATTTAGCAGACACAAAGCTGAGAGTGAATTTTATGTCTGTGCCAAATGTGATATTCATGTGATGGTCCAACTTCCAGATATTTGTGATGAACCAGCAGCTTTGTGACCGTGTCACTCTGAAGAGAATTTGCTTCAAATTTCCAGGCCTGCTATTTATAGGCAGGCCGACCCTTTAAGTCAATTAAGAACACAACATAACCATCACTCTCCGTCTACAAAATCTTACAAAAAATCAAGTCTAGGATGCAATAGAAAGCACAGGCAGTTAAAAGCTTCTTCTTTTCTTCCCCATTCCCATTTGGAAAAACTGAGATGAGAAAAACAACTCACATTACCACTGACACTGTACAGCCATACAATTAAAGATTTAAGTTTAGCTCAAGCCTGAATGAGCAAGTGATTCATAAAGGGTGTACACATTTGTGTAGTTGGTTGGTGGGTGTGTTTAAAATGTTACACTGTGACCATTTAATTTTTAATGCCTCAAAATATTCTCACTATTCACCACCTTTATTTTCAGGATTAAGAAAAAAAAAAAAAAAAAAAAATTGCTACCATTCTATTTTAAATATTTTCATGTTATATTTCATTATGATTTTGCAGTGTTGTAGGGAACTGGTTTATTTATAAACATTTTTGTGAGATCATCTTTTGTGGTAACATCTGCCTTTCACTTGTATTGTGCTCACTGATGTGAGACATAACATTGTGTGACAGTGTTAAGGTATTACATGCTTATATTGCAAATAAATTTGAAAATGGCGGCTCGTTTGTAAAATATTCTACACACTTGTAGAAACAGTGAAAGTACCTTTGGACCAGGAACAAAGCTGATTTGAAATGTTTAAATAAGTACTGTAAATATGAATGTTACCCAGGGTTCGTACAGAAAAATCCTTTCAAAATTCACAAACCTTTGCAATATGGCATGGTAAAGCAACACAAAGGTATGCAACTCTTCCGCACATCCAGTAAGTTGTTGTTGAGTTGATGCTTAATGTCCTCAGATGTCATTTGACATATTAGGGACAAGTTGTGACCAATGCCGAAGCACGGTTCAATACGTAAGGTGTATGCGTGTTTAGCTGTAACCTGCCACCTGCACTTTTGGCAGAATGACCGGGATTTTTTACGTGCTACTGTGGTAACACGGGGGTGGAACGGATACCGAAATAAGAGTCAGCACAGAAAGTCGACCCTGGAGAAGAAAATTCTCCCGCCGTTCCAGCAGGGATTCGAACCCGCGACCTTTCAATCACGAGTTCGGCGCTCTAACCACTGAGCTATCCCCGCCCCGCACATCCAGTAAAGGGGCAAAACCCTTAATGTAGCCAACGGCTGACGCACCATAGTAGCCAAACTGACTGGAAGTGCATTCTTTTTGACTTCACACAGTTGTTAAACTACTGTTCGGTCTTGGGAAATGCAGTTTCTGATTGATAAGCTGACAGCTTCTCCCTAGCGCTCTGAAGACCCCAAAATTCACAAACTCCACTCACTTTTCAGACTTTCAAGGTCTTGAAAAGCTTATCGCATTTTTCCCAAACTTTCAAAGACTGTGCAAACCCTGAATGTATGTCAGTGCAGTTTTTGTTTGTGACATTTTCTGTCCACTTGTGAAAAATGTACCACTATCAGAACATTAAAAATACCTTCACACTGTGACTGCAATACCAACATCCATGTGTGTTGGAGCACTGATTTGGCTTTATAATACAAAAACCAAAATAAAATATATTCAACCATTTCTGCATTTTATTTCTGTGTTTCCAACTAAAGCACACCAGAAACACAAGTGGTCAGAGTAGCACATCAGAAATACTTATGTTTATTTACTGATTACATACATCATTGTGTGGCATCTGTCTGCAACAAAACCAGAACTTCAAATATTAAGCTGGATATTAATACTTAGGATTTTAAGCTATTTGCAAGCTTTTGCTTCCAGCATATCAAATCTTTATTTCTGGGACTACTTACAAGTGAAACATGACTTGGAACTAATTTTCTTCAAATTAGACTGCCTGCACTGGCGGATGGCCATGCCTCAGTTGACAATGTCCTTTATTAGGTAGCAGCAGCCTCTCATCACCTATGCGGGAACATCAGAACTTTGCTCAATTTTACTGTATTTCAGTCACTAATTTCTCCAGTCTCAGAATGTATCCTCTTGGAAATTATATGAATAAAAAGAATGTTTTCTTTGCATTCTTATGGTTGTTTTTATGTTTGCATGCAATGTACCTCGAAAAATCACCAGTTGATTTTCTACGGGAGGTATTTGCCATTTGTCCGGTGCCGATCACGCGGTCCGAGACATGAACGAAAACAGTCAATGTGTTTATCCGCTCAGTGACAAAGCGATACGCGTTGTACACAGCAATATGTGGTATCACTGGATCGGAAATTGAATGCCAATTCCAGTGGTGTAAACGCCATGGTCGTTTACAAACATCTCTGGTCGCTAGAACGCGTTTTAGTTGGAAACTCAATTTTAAACCGCAAAATGCCCTCAAATGTCTAAAATATCCCCCCACAAAATGAAGCTGAATTCATACCCTTTCGAATGAGGTATGGGGCTAATGGATTGATAACCGGTGGGTCTTTCACAAGCCAATAAAAGACCGCAATAAAGGCGCTTTTTTCAAATAGAGTTCATCCAAGATGGCATTGACCGCGTGGAGTTTTTGTGACTCGATTGCTGAATTTTGGCACATGATTCAGGAGTATTCTCTTCACCTGGCTCCAGTTTACTGAATTTGGTGATAGTTGGTCTCATAATTTAGCATTTTTATATGATATTTTGATTCATACTTGCAGGATTGCCTAAAATCTTAAGATTTTCGCAACCGACTCAGAGTTCTGTCTTTGTTTACAAAATAAGACTAACTGGAAGTTGTTGATCGCTCGCTTGTTCTCCTAAATATTGCCAAAATTTCACAAAAATAGTCATTGAAATACATTCTCTGATGTCTTCTGGAACAGTATTATTTTTGGGGGAACGAACCTTTGACGTAAATTCGTGGCGATGGCTGTTTTCGTGATCGAAATTCTTCATCAGGGGAGGTAACTAAGATGCTGAGAAAACACAGTCGACTTCATAATAACATCTGCACTTGAACTCTGTTAAAAGTCTTTTTCGTTTTTCAACGATTGTAATTAAATTCTCAAACTTTAATAGGATGCTGACCAGCATTTCTAGTTCAAAATTAAAAGTGGATTTCTGCTTTGCTAACGGTAGCCAGTCTGATATTGTGATAAGTGATGATAAAATCATAACAGATAAGAGTTAAAAGTGGATTTCTGCTTTGCTAACGGTAGCCAGTCTGATATTGTGATAAGTGATGATAAAATCATAACAGATAAGAGTTAAGGCCCGAGTGATAATGATTATTATTAATTATGCTGTAGGCCGTAGATCATTCTCTCAATCAAGATCAACAAAACTGTGTTGTTGTTTTCCTGCAGATGATGACCAGTTTTCCAAATTGAAGGCTGTTTTCCTGGCAACTGGGAGAGGATGCCGGCAAGACCTTCCTCTGGATGAAGTAGACAACCGACTGTTACTGCAGCTGCTTCTCCTGAAAGATCCAAGACTTTGGATGAGATGGCATTCTTCCAGCAACTTCTCAAGCCAGATCTGGTCAAGACTGCTGCTTCTTTCTCGTCTGCAGTACTTATGGTCAACAGACTGAAGGAGCTGTTTGGAGGCAAGCCACTTCCAGAACTTCCACCTCTTCACGGCCATGGTGGCTGCCAGCAGCGATGTCAACAAGTGGAAGAGGCGTCTGACCCAGGAGATCGACTGAACCAGAGGATGAATAAGAACCTGATGAACCTGAGTTTGAAACCAGCTGCAGATTTCAACAGGAGGGTGACATTGTGGCAGTCTATAATGTAGAAGATTTCTTAATCAGCGAAGTCACCAGGGTCATCAGTGAGGAAGAGGCAATAGTCAATTTCTTGGAGAAAGCAGCAGTAAAGATGGAGTTGTTGTGTACAGGTGGCCATGCTCTGAAGATTACACTCAAATCTCCTCTGCAGTTGTGTTTGCCAAGAATCTGCAACTTGCACCTTCATCATTGTCTCCAGGGACGTTCGTTCTTTGTTGAATCTCGCAGGAATTTATTAGGCAGATATCAAGCACTCAGATGCTATTTACAGGAAAATCACCCGTACACCATGTCAACTGACTCCAAATCACAGCCTTGTACAAGTTGTAGGCCTGTATGTTCATGGATGATAAAGGTGATACTGCTGTACCATGTTTTCTTTAGCATACACGTCCTTTTTCTGCTGTGAAAAGTGAAGATTTTGCAGACTTTAAGACTCTAACACTCAAAATAAGTGCAAATGCTGCTGCAAGTGTACTTCACACTTAGTTTAATGTACATGCAAAGTTTCATGGCTGTATCTGTAGTGGTTTTCAAGTTATGAGTTAAAGTATGAAACCCATTAGATTTGTCCTTTTTTCCGCTATGAAAAGTGAAGTTTTTGCAGGCTTTAAGATAGATCTATCACTCTCAAAATAACTGCAAGTGTGCTTCACACTTAGTTTAATGTAAAGCTAATTTGCCCATTCAAAATACTAGAGTTTAGAGAATGCAGAGCAGGATCTGTGAAGCCTTCTTTGGTACAGTGTATCGGAACAAAAACTCAGGTAACCTTTTGTTCTTCTCTCTAACGCATCAATAAATGGGTTGGCCATGACAAGGAGTCTTCACTTTTCTTTTCCCTACTTTTGACAGTATGTCCCTTTTAGTAAAAACAAATTTGTGTGCAAGTATACAAGCATGGCCAAAGATAAAGATCTTGTTATCACCTACGTATTCACTATTACAAAAATGTCCAAAGACGAAAGATCTTGTTATCACCTATGTATTCAATATTTAAAAAATACTTTCCCTCTTAATAATAATAGCGGTTATTTGCATAGCGCCTACCTCAACGACAAGGGTGAGCACACTGCACTTTACAAGATCAACAATAATGTATACATCAAAACCTCCAAAATAATCAATTACAGTCTTGTATTCAAGTATTGTATTATATAGTATTGCATTCCTCGCACACACACACATATGGGCACACAGAAGGAATGTAAAGAAGGGTGAGGGAGAGTAACACAAATACATGAGGCAAGAACACGACAAATTCCATCGCTTTGGAATACAGTAGAAGAGACAGCTTTGGCCAAAGGTTTTTGTTTTCGCATTGGAGCTACCAAGTATCTGTGTATCTGCAGAAGAACAAAGCTGCCTGGAAGGGGTGTACATAATGAGATCAGAGAAACAGGCAAGAGATGAGAAAGAGCTTGCAGAAGAGGTTGCACATGATCACATGTGTGCTTTTAAAACTAGTTTTGGTGCAGAGTTCTAAACTTTCTGTAGTCTTAGTTTCTTCCTCATTATGGGCCCTGCCACTCTTCCATACATGCAGATTGTTACATTTACTGTCATTCTGTCTGAGTTAGAGATGTTGACCCATTTATCTCCACTCTTAATCTTATCAATCAAGAGCAGACCCTTCTCCCTCCAAGAAACTTTGTCAAGTTTGGAGAAAATCTGAGTAACTACCAAAACTGCCAGTGAAGCTTACCCAGCAATTGCACTCAATATTTTTCAAACTGGTGTGACAATCTATATGGTGTTGACAGTGGTTGACAGAAACTGGTTATACACTGTAAGTGTATTCTATCAAATACATGGCTGGCTGTACTAGTGCTTTGCTGCTAGTGCTAGCGAACACCCAGCTCCATTTCCCATCTGACACACACACACACCACATACACTCTCTGTAGTTTTTTTTATAGTTTTTTAAAGTGGTCAAACAAAATCATAGCGAGTACTTCTGTGCGACTGCTGATTCCCCCCCCCCCCCCCCAATATGGTGATCCTTTGCCTGAGGTAAAATACCATCAATTACTGGTTAATGCATGGCCGATTACCAACAAAACATCTGGAAATGGCATAATTTTTAAAGATTAAAAGTAATATGTACAGTCAAAATATTTCCATCTCTCACTGCTGTCCTGAGCCTGTAACTATTATCATTTTATGAAAGCTAAAGCCTTTGGGGACAGATACAACATATTCTTACTTTTCATTTTACTTGTCTAACCTTTGGGATTTAAAATAATATTAAAAGGTTTAGTGAAAATAGAACATTTCCACTGCCGAGTGCCCCCCCACAACACTTCACATTGCCTGATCAGTTTCTAATGGGTTTGTTTATTGTACGGATATTTCTGGGATAATTAAAGTATTTGGTTAAATCTTTGAGGATAAGGGTCAGAACTGGAAGGAGTGAGCACTGCATAGAAAATGAAATCACGTTTCTTTGTTCTAGTGGTCACTGAATGACGTGACAAGAGGAAAGTTGGACTCAACTTCTTCACTTCAAAATGAAGTACGTCAAGCCACCAATAAGCCCATCATGTTGTTTGAAACATGTACCCTTCTTTCTGAGAATGTTCAATAATACTGCTAATAGTAAATAAAAGCAACGAAAACGTAATATGTCGCATGATCAGTCCTCGTGTTCGTTGGACAGTCCGTTAGCGCCGCCATCTTGGTTTGCATGATCATGCCTCTGAACTAAACTTACAAGATTTTGCTGTGCTGCTTGTTCCAGGAACTGCTGAGCAGCTTCCAGTTCACGGGTATCTGAAAATCAATTAAAGTGTCAATTTAGGTACATCACTCATCACAAATTCATCTCTGATTCGAGTATGAACATGATCACCGACCTAACCGAAACGAACAGAAAATGGATGTCTGCCGGTGTCGGACAACCGGCTCCTACATTTTTTTATCATTACCAGGTGAAGTTGTCTTCTCGAGAACCGTCAGAAGATCCATCACTGCTGTTTGTATTTTTGAAAAACAGCAAGTTTTACTCAAATTTTGTGCTCTCTGGTGGTCGAACTTCGAAGGTCAAGCAGCAGCACCCATGTGAGCGCGCAAATCTACTTCTCCTGCCCGAGATTCCGGGTAAGTTTCCGAGCTTACGAGTAACGCTGTCAGCGATTGGCTAAAATGGATTATTCACTGCGCACTCCAGTGCCTTTTTCCTTTCTCTTTTCTCGTTTTTGTCCGTGGGGGTGGTGGATTGGAAGGGGGGAAATGTTGTTTGCCTCTCATTCAGTGTAAAAATACCACAATAGTCTGAATCACAAGTGAAAGAAACAAAAGAAATGAACATCAACAAGCTGTATGACAGTTTTACGGTTTTTACGGCTCTTTCTCTTCATTTCAGTGTTGTATAACATTTAATATACATGTATTATTGCACAGTTTATACAAAAGCACACATCATCACATGACTATTTTATATTGCTAAAGATGTTGAAATGAAAGCTGAAGCTTTAAACAAATCACATGTGTGTGCAGTGTGTATGCATTGATCCGTGATCAGATGATGATGATGAGTTGATGCTTAATGTCCTCAGATGTCATTTGACATATTAGGGACAAGTTGTGACCAATGCCGAAGCACGGTTCAATAAAATCCACATACGTAAGGTGTATGCGTGTTTAGCTGTAACCTGCCACCTGCACTTTTGGCAGAATGACCGGGATTTTTTACGTGCTACTGTGGTAACACGGGGGTGGAACGGATACCGAAATAAGAGTCAGCACAGAAAGTCGACCCTGGAGAAGAAAATTCTCCCGCCGTTCCAGCAGGGATTCGAACCCGCGACCTTTCAATCACGAGTCCGGTGCTCTAACCACTGAGCTATCCCCGCCCCCATCCGTGATCAGGTGCCAACCCTGGTTTTTGTCTGCCTCTGGCCGGTCAAGTGGCAGAAAATTACTGAACTAGACTATGCCATTTCATCTTGTTCGGCTTCGCTTCCTCCATTGTCCATTGTTACATTAATTTGACGTTATATTGGAAGATAGGATTATTAACACAATGTTATACAGTTGTATTGCACCGGTAGGATTGTTTTGTTTTGTTTTCAAATGATGATAGTGATCTGTGAAGTGTGGTCATTTATTATGGTAGTCTGTATGTCCAATCGGACATGCTGCTTTATAACGGGAAGCAACCCTGTTTAGCTTGCTCTGCAGAAATAATTATCTCCCTTCAATCGAAAATTGACAACCGTGAGCACAAGTCCAAACACTGGCTTACGACATCCTTCCTTCGTTTGTTTTTATATCTTGAAGTCTTATCCTTTGGCATACGGGTCCTCAGTCTGCTCTATGTGCCTCTTGTTCTGTTGACGGCTAATTAAGGACTTGGGGTTAAAATGCGCTCTTGATTTTCTATTGCTTTTCTAATCTCAGTCTGAGTTACTTTCGACGACTAGGCCTAGTTGTGCTGGCTGCACACAACTCGGACGAGTGACTGACTAGTCCTGGCGTTTCTGTGTTGCACATACAGCTACACCGATAGGACATCGGGCACGTAAGGTGCGTACTCACACCGTGTCACCCGAGGCGTGACCAAGGTGAACATGGACTGAGCCCGCGGGTAACCATTAGGCCCAGCTGTGACACTTGACGCGGGTGTTGCGTTTGTTCATCGAGTCCCGCTAACCGTCAGTCACAGACGTAAGCGGTTAAAAATGAAAATGAAATAAACGGAACATTTTCAGACAAAATCTTGGACTGTGTTTTTTTATTTTAATGACTCTCTTTACCTATCGGGAGAAAAAGAACAAAAACAAAAAACAAAACAAAAAGAAGAAGAACGTCGAAGAAGA
>CAUZXP010000239.1:0-14000 GCA_963584105.1 Alviniconcha strummeri
AGTCCTCATCACAGTCATGTGAAAACAAGAGTTCAGTACTAGTTACAGTTGTGGTGTAAATGTGATCGTTGTTGACGTAGTAGTAGTAGAAGTATCATGACAAGTACTAATACAAAGGTTGTAGCAAAAATAGTTCTAACAGTAGCAGTAGTAGTACTAACAGTAGTAGTTGTAGCAGTAGCATAGTAGTCGTAGACAGACATTACTTACCATCGACTGAGGTTTCCATCACCTCCTCTTCCTCAGCATCTGAAACATGAGTTTAGTAACAGCAGTGAACATAGTGGTTGACGTGTAGCATGAGTAGTATTCCACATAGAAGTAGCAGGGTGAGTATTGATATAGTGATATAGACAGACTGTTACCTTCGAATAGCATGTTCTTGGTCTTGGGCTGGGCCTTCTCAGAATTCCCTGAAATATAATAATAGCAGTGAACATAATGATAATGTACATTTATCATGCGCTCATCGACGCCCTGAGTGCTCGCATCATACATATTAACCTAAATACAATATTTTACATGTACATAGAGGACAGTCCAACCCAAACAGTTTGCATAAGGCATTATATGGAAACACACACACACACACACACACACACACACACACACACACACACACACACACACACACACACACACACGCTGACGCACACACACTCACACTCACACACACACACACACACACACACACACACACACACACACACACACACACACACACACACACACACACACACACACACACTCACTCACTCACTCACTCACATTCACAGAGAGAGAGACACACATACACACCTGCGCTAGCTGCACGAGTACATTAACGGTTTTTATTTATTTTGAATTTTTATTTTCGCTGACAAACAGGATTTGTCACCTGCACCTTTGACACCCTCACTTAATTGGCATCCAGCACGATCCAAAACAATCAGCGGGAAGCATCAGTCCCAAGTCAGACATTTACATATATCTGATTGTTCCTTCTTTTTCTTTTCTTCTTCTTTTGTTTGGTATTAAATATTGCGAGATTCAGCAGGTGTGTTTGTGTGTGTGTGTGTGCGAGTGTGTGTGTGTGTGTATGTGTGTGTGTGTGTGTGTGTGTGTGTGTGTGTGTGTGTGTGTGTGTGTGTGTGTGTGGTGTGTGTGTGTGTGTGTGTGTGTGTGTGTCCGAGAGGTACAGGAAAGGGTTTCTGTGAGGATAGAAAAGGTACCAGGGCGGTACGTGGATGGTACGGTGAAAGCTTCTCGTGGGGGCGGAGAGAGGGAGACAGAGAGCGATCGGAAATAGTGTAGTCGTGTGTGTGGTGTGTGTGTATGCCCGCGCGAGTGTGTGTGCGCGCGCGTGCGTTTTGGGTTTGTGTATCAGTGCGAACGTGTGTGTGTGTGTGTGTATGTGTGTGTGTGTGTGTGTGTGTGTGTGTGTGTGTGTGTGTGTGTGTGTGTGTGTGTGTGTGTGTGTGCCGATGTGCTAATGGACAACATTGTTTTACATTTCCTGTTCTCGACCGCACAGCATTTTCCTGCTTTCTTTCATGCTTACAAACTGAACAGCAATCTTTTGGGGCTCCTCAGTAAGATTAGATAAAGAGAAAATACAGCGTGTTTTCCTGCATAGTTTCCCATAATATTTTCGGAAGCAGGACCTGATTTTAAAGGTACCTTTACAATGCCACACTAACGGGAAGTTTGGACCTTTCCACACAGACAACAACAACAAGGAAATCTATAGAGAGATATAACCTCGTCCCTGCAGTCATTGTTCCGAAGTCTCCAGTCTAGCAGACTAGCTGATGCAGACTAGCTGATGCAGACTAGCTGATGCGGAGGCCAAAACATGGCGACCATGGCGTAATTCTTCTGCTGGCCCAGCGCTGAACCCAGACTACGGACAATAAATCCAAGAGACGTCTTAATCTGGAGCCGCTGAATAGTTCATTTTACGGTGCGTTGCTGCATATTCCTCCCCTGATGCGTTTCGGGTTTATCGCATTTCTGGCTCGATCTGTGCCCTTCCAAAAGCGGGCAGAGAAGGGTTCGTTTTCTACGCTGATGTGGTGTGGTGGTGCTGAAGGGAATTATTCCATTAGTCATACGATTTTGTTTTTCGTTCGTGTTGCTGCTTTTTGTTTTGTATCTGGGGTGTGTGTGTGTGTGTGTGTGTGTGTGTGTGTGTGTGTGTGTGTGTGTGTGTGTGTGTGTGTGTGTGTGTGTTGTGTGTGTGTGTGTGTGTGTGTGTGTGTGTGTGTGTGTGTGTGTGTGTGTGTGTGTATGCTTATGCGCGACACACACACACGCGCGCGCGCACATACTGTCTTGCGAACACGCAGAATTGGAGACATGCCTGGAAAGGAGAGAGAGAGAGAGAGAGAGAGAGAGAGAGAGAGAGAGAGAGAGAGAGAGAGAGAGAGAGAGAGAGAGAGAGAGCATCAATTTTATCCATCGACATCCAATATCCCTTTCACAAAATTTAACCGATTTCAGCGGACAACAAACGCAGAAAACAAGGCATTGAGGATTGATCCAAAGGCGGACAAGGAGAGGAATCACAGGAACACGCACAGCCCACAACCTCACAGCTAATTCAAGGAAATCCCAAGAGGCAATCAAAAGACTCTATTTAATCGAAAACGAAGTCCTAAAAGTTAATGCTGCTCATGTAATTCACAGCAATGGTGGTTCAGTAATGAGCATGCGTCCTTTCATTGCGGTGGAGTGGCCTCCCATCCCGAGCTCTTCAGTTTATGCACGAACTCATTCTGATGCTGTCTTTGAAGAGTGGCCCTTGAGGGAACTCCGAAATTAGAGCTGTCAGGAATACACCCCTGGGTTGATGAAAGAAGTTTCATATGATCTAGAGTTATGCATACAAATTTGGCCGACCACAGCTGTCTTCAAAATCTCAGGTCAAAAGACTGAGCTCCCCCCCCCCCCCCTCCCCCGTCCAACCAGCTTTTTCAACCAAAACCAAGGTAGCGATTAAATGAATCCGTTTTGTTGTTATCATCGTTGTAATTGTTACTGTTGTTGCTGCTGCTGTTGTCTTTGAAGGCTTTGTTGTTGTTTTGTTTTTCTTGCTCCGCTTTTTTGACATTTGTGTTTCTTTGTTCTTTCTGCTAGTCTTGCTACTCTTCCTCTTTTCTTTTTCCTGCGCTTACATTTCATCAAACAGTTATCTAATCTCAAGGCTGGTACCAGTTATCAAACATAATATACCAATACTATCCATTTGGGAACATGCAACGTACAGAAATAAAGCTCAAGACGTTCCTATCTAGAACGGCTTTCAAGAGAGAGAGGGAGAGAGAGAGGGAGAGAGAGAGAGGGAGAGAGGGAGGAGAAAGGGAGAGAGAGAGGAGAAGGAGGGAGAGAGGAGAAGGAGGGAGAGAGAGAGAGAGAGAGAGAGAGAGAGAGAGAGAGAGAGAGAGAGAGAGAGAGAGAGAGAGCATAGGTTGTGGGTAAATCTACGTGTAGATACACGTGAGTGAATGGGGGTCCGGGTGCGATATATAGGGCCCTGAGGTTTTGTCCTGCAGTAATAATAATCGAGTTGTATAAAAGCTATTCATTACTAGTAGTAGTAGTAGTAGTAGTAGTAGTAGTAGTAGTAGTAGTAGTAGTAGTAGTAGTAGTAGTAAATACAGCCACTCATTTCGCATGATTTTTGAAAAGAGTTCTGCCCCCTAAACTTCCGGTGAGAAAGGAACCAATCAAAGATGACTATTACGTACGAGAGCCACAGTTTGGGTTCCACGCCACCGGAAAGCAGGCTGTATGCTATCTCGGTTTTCCCAGTGTGTTGTGCCAGCACTACAGCAAGCCCCGAATTCCAGTGGTATCGGCAACGACAGCAGCAACAGCCACCATAGACGTTGGCAGGGGACAAGGACACCAAGGACGGGAAAATGATTAAAAGGACTGGTCCTTCCACCAAGCAAAACTGGCTCTCTTCACAGTCTGCAGGAGGAACAGGCAGAAGACTCCCCCCCCCCCCATCCCACCCCAAAAAATAAATATAAAAAAATGACCTAGATTACAAAAAGAAAAAAATGAGGGGTAAGCACAACAACAACAAAAAAAAGCAGGAAAAAAAAGAGCATAGAAATACGTGAAGAAGGGGGGGTGGGAGAGAGAGAGAGAGAGAGAGAGAGAGAGAGAGAGAGAGAGAGAGAGAGAGAGAGAGAGAGAGAGAGAGAGAGAGAGAGAGAGAGACAGACAGACAGAGAGACAGAGAGAGACAGAGAGAGACAGAGAGAGACAGAGAGACAGAGAGACAGAGAGAGACAGAGAGAGACAGAGACAGAGACAGAGACAGAGAGACAGAGAGACAGAGACAGACAGACAGACAGACAGACAGACAGAGACAGAGAGAGAACTCAGAACTCGGAACTTTATTACTCAAGGATTAAGATTTTAGGCGTTGCCTGTTCTTACAATCTGTCCCTGCTAATCTACAAGCCAATAGGCTACACATGAAGCAATAGTAACAACATTGACTACCGGAGTAATGATGAAAAAGGTGATAGTGTCAGGTTGGGAGGAAGAGAAAGAAGAAGAAGAAGAAGAAGAAGAAGAAGAAGAAGAAGAAGAAGAGTAAGTAAGTAAGTAAGTTGGTGTTTTACGCCCAGTCAACCGATGCGGTTATATCAGGGCGAAGAAGAAGAAGAAGAAGAGAATGATGATAATTTTAAAATCAGAGTCAAATCCCGACGAAAGCGGGGGAAAAAGAAAAGAAAAAAATGATGATGATAAAAATATGGTTCAGATACACGATGAACAACGAAGTATTCAAATGACAATATCGCAGAGAGATATGCACAAAAACACTGCTCAGACAAGCACTGTGATTACAAATAATGGAAGCAAGAACAGTAAGTGTAGGCCTGAATCACACACACAGTAAGTGAGAAGAGGCAGCAACAATGCGAACCTACCTTGAAGCCACGCGCAGACTTGTACGTTTTCATTTTCGGAGGAAGAGATTTCGAGACAGATGACCCAGAGAACGCAAAACTCATCTTATATAGGTCAATGCGAGTGCGCGGTAATCTAAGACATAGTTTTTTTGTTTTGTTTTTAATCCATATCGAGCAGGCGCTCTGTTAAGAAGGTCGCATACATATTGAGGCGCCCAACCCATAAGGACTTTAAACATAAGCACAGCTGTGTTGTACGCAGGTTGTTCCAGCAGTGGAAGAATGTCTAATTTCTTAAGTTTTGTAGTCGTTGACAGGGAGTGATCAGGTAATATAAGTTTTGCTGCTCGTCTGTGAAGGGAGTTGAGTTGTTTTTTTTGTTTTTGTTTTTAAGTGAACCTCACTGGCATTGCTCCACACAGTAGATGCATAATTTATGTGTGCCATTAAGTGGGCATTAAAGAACAAGAGAGAGAGAGAGAGAGCGGAGGCAGGGGGGTCAAAACACCCACTGGTGCACGCTTTGAACAAATCAAATTTTCCCAGACAGGCAGGTCTTCAATAACCCCCACCCCCCTCCCCACCCCATTTAAAAATCCTCCTTTGAGCTACACTTTCTCAGAGAAACGACCAGACTGTTAAACAAGATCCAGACACATAAAAGGTTCAAAAGACCGCTGTTTATTCGGACAAACACAGCCTGCAAATTGTCGGGGTAATCCCCTTTATCAAGCTACAAAACGACACTTAAACAACAGTTAAACAAAGAAAAACAACGAAAAAATGAAATGAAAACATAAACCACTTATCTGCTTTTGGTTGGGTTATGTTGTTTTCCTGTTTTGGAAGAATGTTGGCATGATAATGACGTGCAATGCGTGTGATGAAATGAATATGATATGACGTAATGAATAGTATATAATTCGAGGGTTGCCTGCCAGAAGTGTCTATCTGCACTTGAGACAGTTTTGAGAAAAACGCAAAAGGAGGTTTTGAACTGCTGTAACTTTTGCACCATTTAGGCTTCATGGTTCATACTTCGAGACATTCTTGGCAAATATATTTACTTTAGGTGTGCAGTACAGTGAAGCACTAGCATCCTTACTTCCTTTTAAAAATTGCCTTTGAGTTACATGTGTATCAGCTAGTCAGTTCTGGCACTACAGCTAGCGGAGCCTTCGGGGGAAAAACAGCCAGCCAGCACTGTTTACTGACAGGTAGCCATGTTTGGCTCAGCGTGTTTTGGGTGAAAGCTTAACGAACCGTGCCTGCCAGGGCTGACCAGAGAGCGACACACAATCCTCGCAGTCTGTTTTTGTCTGCCCATCCTCAGCTAGCTGCCTGCCCATCCTGCCTATGTGGTGATAGGCAGTTGCAGCAAAGGCAATGGCTCGATTTCATCACTGAGTAATGACTGCCAAAAGTGTGTACATACCCGATAGCCCCCGTTTTTATTGTCCTGTAAACATCTGACGGAACGCCAGTTCTGTCTACCTAAGACCGCAAGCATTCTGATACTAAGATTTAAAAGAAAATATCTGCGGAGTATTGAGATGAAGATGATGAAAATCAAATACAGAAAGACAAGAGTACTACATCAACAAGTTTAATGCAACAACACCAATATCAAGTGAGAAAGTATGTTAAAAACAGAATAAAATAAAACCCCAACCAAACAAAAAACAAGCACAAAACAAAAACAGACAAAAAACCTAAAATAAACAAAGAACAAACAAATCAAAAGAAAATTTTCAGTGCTTACCGATTTGATGTTAAGCTGAATATCCACGGAATCATAATAATTATCATCATCAGCCAGCAATATTGTTTACAGTCAGGTTCTGAAGGAGAATGGATCCATTCACACGACTTACACTCTCAGTGTTCCACAAGTTTTGTATAGTAAATCCAGCTGTAGAACTACCACACACCACAATAGTAAAAACTGCGATAAAATTACACCCAAATGAACCTTGAGTATGTACACGTTATGAGCCGCAAGTATGAGGTAGAATTAAAGAACTGATGCGCGTAAGTAATGACTGAATCAGTTTCAGTCCCAGTGTAAGAAACCGCTGCTAAGCCAGTGATAACACACCAACAAAATTGTTGTCAGCTGTGTGTGTGTGTGTGTGTGTGTGTGTGTGTGTGTGTGTGTGTGTGTGTGTGTGTGTGTGTGTGTGTGTGTGTGTGTGTGTGTGTGTCTAATCTGTGTCACTGATGTCTATGCTGGCTGAATCGTTTATGTCAGGCTGAGGCAGCTTGCCACCCACAGAGGATGACGATGAGAGTTTGCGGAAAAAGTCCTGGTGCTCTGCAGGTATAACTCCTGATGTACAAAGGGACAGGAGGTCTCTTTTTGGCCTCAGAAATGGGCAGCTTGTCTTTGTAGCACACTGGTAGGGCTTTGAGTGGCTTTGGTCTTTTCCGTTTCGCCGAACTGGTGATACGCAGGACGTGGAATTCTTCTTCATCAAAGTTTGTCTTGAAGTACAAGAAGTCTTCTTGCCCTTTATGAAGCTGCATAAAGCGGATCTGTAACCAGTTCACTTTGCGCCCATATGTGTCTATCCTGGTGTTGTGAATAGATACCTCTGTGACTTTCTTGAAGTTGTAGAATGATGTGTGAGGGGTACCACAGTGTACGTCTTCCGTCGCCAAGCCATCCTCAGTATGATGTCCCACCCACTTGGGGTGTAAATGGGTGTGTTCTGTTTTGCATGGGTGATGGCTGCATTTTGAAATTCCAGCAATGCCAGATTAATTATTTTGTCATCACTCTCCTGGTCAGTGACAGGGTGAATGTCCACCACTGGACAAACCGGACTGCTGGAGTATATCCTCACTGTTTGATTCGTCCATGAAGCAAGAGCCAAGGGTAGCATATCAGCAGCATCATTACTCCATTTCCCTGGCTGTCGCAGTTCTTCGACATTTTGGAAATACTGCAGATACCTTTCATTTGGGTCAACTTGGTCGGAAACAGATAGAAACTCGGCAAACAGGGCAAAGTTCTCCTCTAAATAGCAACAGAGACATCTTCTTATGTCATCTGCATTGGAGGTATTGCAGTGTTGTAGCGCACGCTTCAAAGAAGCAGTTGCCGTCAGCAGGCACATCCACCCTCCTCAGACCATTGGCAAGGAGGAGATTGTCCAGGCGAGTCGCATGGGTCAGCCGTTCTTTCTCAAGGAGCAAAGCTTGATGGACACTTGCGCTTTTTGCATTTCGGATAGTTTTTGAATGCCTCAGACGTCTTGTTTTCCTTTCATTGTGTTCTGGGCTATTGTCATCCGAAGAACTGGTCCCTGAGCTAGGCTGATATGAAAGATCACCATCATTATTCATAGGCTGGAACACTTTTGCCAGGGGTTCACTGTCAGACTCATCCCACTGTGTCTGGTCCAGTTTCTCCACTGTAGAGACTTGCTTGCGTTTTCAGTGTTGCTTTTCTGCAGTGCCTGAGGTCCCTGTTCTGAAGAGTTATCAAAATGACATGTTAACGATGCACCATTCATGTGATGTTGAAGGTATGGTTTCTTGGAAACATGTAAAGTGTTATGCATGATTGTTTTGTTGTGCTGAACTGTAAAAACAATTTAGCAAAGCATAAATATCTTGCAACTTTAGATGCATTTTATGGTGAGAATATTCGATTTTGTTCCTAGATTATACATGTCGAAAGTTTTTTGTTTTTTTTTTCCCATATCTTTTGACCATAAAAACGCTTCTGCTGTTGTACTGATGCAAAACTGTTAAATGAAAATATAGGTAAAACAGACAGAGCTGCTATGGCAGCTACGATTAATGGCATCAAAGCTACAAGAAGGAACATGGAATGATAACTCAATGTACACTTACCTTTCACACCTCCTTTGTCTTCATTTAACATGAAAGAAGCAGCAATATTGTAGTAGACGTCATCATCAGAAAATCCTTCGTCCATACTGAGCAGTTGCAAGCTTAATTAAATTCTTCTTTTTTTCGCCGGAGCGTGTACCAGTGCACGTTTGACCACTGTGCCGAGTGGACTTGTGGAATGTCTGGTACAAAAGACGCCATAAAAACGAAGCAAATCAACCCTAACATTCTAACGGGACATTGTCTCACTGTGCCAGAGTCCCGCTATCTCAACAGTGCTGCATACCATCTTAACTCTAAACTAAGATCCTGGTTCCAGAAGCCCTTTTGTCCCTACAACAAGAGTGTCTGGCACTAAACAAAACCAGGTCTGGCCCTGCCGGCCGGTCAACTGATACGCCGGTTGACCTGGCCAAGCGCCTGTCAAACATGGGCGAACTGTTTTGGGAAGTTCTAAACATGTACATCTGGATGCATGCGCTGCCTTTCCAGTGAGATCGTCTCTCAGTTTTTATTCAAGTTCCAGAAATTGTTTGGTCGGAACTCGCGTAGAGCCTGTAGTCTATGTACACAACCGCCATTTGCAGTTGCGAGGTAACGCAGCTATCCTCATTAAGCCTTTTTCTTTTTTTACAAGCTTTAAGTCCGAACTCAAACAAAAAATATATATTAGACTGAGAGTTTGTTCGCCCGAACATACTTCGGACGCTTCGACGAACTATGATTCGTTTCTTAATTGAACATTTAGTTCGCCGAATATGGTTCGGAAAGTCCAAACTTTACTTCATTCTCAACTGGCTTGTAATGAGATGCAAGCTTCGGCCCGAACTTGCGGCAGACGCGTAGCAGACAGCATGATCGAAAATGTAGGCTAAAGTCAAGTCAAGACAAGTCAGTATACTTTAATCATCCCTCACAGGGTAATTCAACTAACTACTATCTCATTCTGGGTTCTCCGAGACAAGGCTGCGCCTTCCACAAGTCAACACAAGTCAACAAATAAACAAATTCCCTTCGAAGCGAGTGAAGAACCTAGCTACACCGTCATCCATTTTTTTCTTCTTCTCCATTTACAGGAGAGCTCTGCTCTCAGCCATTGTCAGAGGCAATGATCGTCCAATAGGGCGAATGTTCCCAGAACATGTTGAGCGAAGGTTTTTGGACCCCGAATATAGCTTCGACGAATACTTCCAACTAGGTTCGCGAAGAAAAGTTGGCCCAATTAAGAACCAACTAGCTTCGCCGAATACTTCCAACTAGCTTCGCGAAGAAACATTCGACCAATTAAGAACGGGCTTTAGGTGGCCACAGCCAGGTGGTTGCTTACGCTGACACTCTAAGGGTCTGACAGGAGGAAAAACCGTAAAACAAAACAAAAACAAAAACAAAACAACAAACACCACCCCGGCAACAGCCAACATTAACCTGTTAAAACTACTGGGAGGAGGGGGGGGGGGGGGATTACAATGTGACACAGAGCAAGTGTTAGGCGTATTCATATTAAGTTAATATTTATATATCATTCACTATGACTATGTGTGTTGTACTTCTAGTGTATATTATATCTAATGTAATATAACACAGACGAAGTATTTCAAATTAAATCAAACAAATCTTTGTTGTTCACATCTCTCTCTCTCTCTCTCTCTCTCTCTCTCTCTCTCTCTCTCTCTCTCTCTCTCTCTCTCTCTCTCTATATATATATATATATATATATATATATAGATAGATAGATAGATAGATAGATAGATAGATAAAACATGCTTGGACTTTGTTATACCTTCTCTACATGACACCATACTAAGTCCTTCCTGCACGGTGCGGTACACAGGAATCATAGAGATCGAGCCCTCTCTCTCTCTCTCTCTCTCTCTCTCTCTCTCTGGGTCATTCTCAGAAACTGTGTACCAATACTGTGACATAGGTACCCAAAAAATCTAAATGCTTTAAAACTCCTAATATGTAAGTTCACTTCTTCTTTAACACCTATTGCATGTGAGGAATTGAAAGGGGAAAAAAGAAGAAGATAATCTGCACTATTTACTCTACGTTCAACTTTGGTCAGACTGTTGGTGAAATGGTCTTTGTAAGTTTTGAAGTTGAAAAGACGAGAATATTTTTAGTTCAGTCCTTAGTTCGTTGGTGCTGGGTCTTCATGCGGTCGTGGGGTGCAGCAGTCTCCTTTCCCGTGTGAAGGATGGTTCCAATTAGCGGCGGTCAGTTCGCCGAGCTGTAGACAACAAGCCTCCCTGTACATGCAAAGGCATGGAAGAACTGCCTTCCCAATTCTGTTACAAATTCTTCTTTTATTCCAAATTCTGGGCCACCGATGCCGTATTAGGTATAAAAGACCCTCCATTTTAATCCCCCGCACCACTCGCCCTCACAGAAGTTTAAGGACCGTGTGTCCCCTTTTGCCAGTCACTTTGCCGAGCCTCCAGGTCAGTCTGCAAGTCTCCAAGTCAAACTAGCGTTTTGGCTCAATTTAATCCACATTCAACAGGTTGCTTTGATTATCTTTTACCTTCCTAGTTCCTGAATGATGTTTTATTGTTGTTTGATTGTTGTAGTTTCTATGGTTTGAGATCAAGCGTCGCTAATGTTTTCAGTTATTTTTCACGTTCGCTTAAATGATTAAGTACAGGGGCCAGCTTCGTGGTAGCCACGAGTTGTTTCAAATATATGGGTTATAACACTTGTTTTCATTTCATGATTGATGTGTTGAATCTTAAACTGTGTTTCGCTACAGATGTTCTGACTGAGAGGTCAGGTTCGTAATCCGAGCCTGGCTCCATTTTTTCCATTCTGATCTAAACCTCCTAATGGAGTTCCTTTATTTTACTGATTAGATAAAGCCTGTTCCACGTATCCGCGATTAACAGGTTCGACTTTTCTATTTAATATTATGTGAAAAAGCCAGCTCCGCGATAGTCCGCGATTAGCTTTTTGACTTTTCCATAAATAATTCTCTTGTGTATTCCATCTTCCACTATCCCGGACTTGGAAGATACCTTAAAGTTTTCTTCTATAATTCACTGTAAGACCCTACTGAGAAATTATAAAGTGAGGCGATGTTTTTGGTGATACACCGGTTGTGAACTGTCTTTTCACAGGTTTGTAGCTCAGACTTTTGTAACCCGCACGAACGATTTTGTGTTGACTTAATTGTTATGTTAAATTCTCAGGTAATGAGAAAACCAGATAAAGTTTACCTAGCTATATCAGTTGGCTTTTCGAACCTTTGTGCCTTCTAATCTCTTCTTTTGTCTGCTTATGATATGCTTGTGACTTACGTTTTTGATTCAATAATATTTGGAACTTTCATTCTCCACTTAAATTCGAGTTGAAAGTGAGGTGGGAATTGAGCGAGAAAAAATAGAACGATTTTGTGAGTGAGTGTGGATGTGTGTGTGTCAGTGTGTATGCTGGATCACTTCCTGATACTGATAGTCATGAGATGCCACGTGCAAGTAATTAACGCAGACATGTTTATAACCTAACCTGCTAGTGTTCTCAGTTTTGTGGCCATAGAATTGCTCGACATTTGATCCCTTCACGCACTAGAGATGTTACAATAATACTGAAGCAGCAGTAAATTCTTAGATTTTATTTTGGTACATTCGTCTTTAACATCGTAATGAAAAAGACACCGTTTCAGTTTCCCAGTTGCGAGTGAAACGGAAGGTCGAATTTCCGACTTCTACCACGATTTAAAATAAAAGCAGTCTTGCTGTTTCAAGTAAATGTTTTAACTCAAACGTGCAAGTAATTAACGCAGACATGAGTGTGGATGGGTGTGTGTCAGTGTGTATGCTGTATCACTTCCTGATACTGATAGTCATGAGATGCCAAGTGCAAGTAATTAACGCAGACATGTTTATAACCTAACCTGCTAGTGTTCTCAGTTGTGTGGCCATAGAATCGCTCGACGACATTTGATCCCTTTAGGCACTGACAAGGGATGTTACAATAATACTGAGGCAGCAGTAAATTCTTAGATACTATTTTGGTACATTCGTCTTTAACATCGTAATGAAGAAGACACCGTTTCAGTTTTCCAGTTGCAAGTGAAAAGGAAGGTAGAATTTCCGACTTTTGACCTCGATTTAAAATAAAAGCAGTCTTGCTGTTTCAGGTAAATGTTTTAACTGAAACTAATATGCCCGAAAAATAGTATGTTAGTCCATGACGGTCATTTTTGTGCCAGTTTAAAGAAATTTTCATCATCCCTCCAAACAGACCAGATTTTTTTTTAAATCTCACCGTCTCTACAAGTTCAATCTACGAGCTACAACTTTGTTAATTGTTTGTTTATGAGTATATTTTGAACTGTGAATCACTAATGTCCTTTTTCATTAATTATTTATTTGTATTTGATTCTGGTATGTCCATCATGGTTGACTTGATGATAGTGTCAAGTTACTACTTATGAGCTGATTCACCTTTATTGCACTGTGTACTTGTGTATGTGCCAGTGTGGCTGTGTGCACTTTCATGTATGTTTGTTAGCTGTGTATGTGTGTGTGTGTGGGGGGGGGGGGGGGAGTGAGGTGAGACAATGTTATGTATTCATATTAAGTACATATTTTTTCTTTTCTTTAGAAAGTTAGATGTGTCAAAGGGGAAATAAATTGTGATACATATATCTATAGCTGTGAACAAGAGTGAGACAGAGAAAACGTCATACGGTATTCATATATATATATATTTTTTTATATAGTTGTATTAAAGAAAAATTCAGTTATTTTTCACACACACACACACACACACACACACACACACACACACACACACACACACACACACACACACACACACACACATGATAGGTGCGAGATTTGCTTATATGTTACACCAGAGAACATAACTTTGGTGTTGTTCCCGGCACCCAGCTAAATTCCCCAAGATGAGAAACCTGTGTCAATGTGGAATCATGTCAACACATAATATAGTTGCATGTCAGTGCCTGTTGTATGGAGACGCACACACACACACACACACACACACACACACACACACACACACACACACACACACACACACACACACACACACGCACGCACGCACGCACGCACGCACGCACGCACGCACGCACGCACGCACGCACGCACGCACGCACGCACTCACGCACGCACGCACTCACGCACGCACGCACGCACGCACGCACGCACGCACGCACGCACGCACGCACGCACACACACACACACACACACACAGTGAAACAAG
>CAUZXP010000241.1:0-118000 GCA_963584105.1 Alviniconcha strummeri
CACACACACACACACACATCACTGGAACAGAACAATTACCAGTAGTAACACACACACACACACACACACACACACACACACACACACACACACACACACACACACACACATTCTCTCTCTCTCTCTCTCTCTCTCTCTCTCACTCACTCACACACACATCACTGGAACAACAGAACAATTACCAGCAGTAACAAACACAAATAAGTTCGAAATCTTCTGAGTTCCATTTTACTGACATGAAAAACTTATTTTTAGTATACCCCTAGCTAAGTAATAAAATGTGCAAAATGTAAACCTCTGTTTAGTAACTTACATACATCAGCAGCTGTTCAGCCTGTTATTAGTATTAACAGAACATTCTACCTCAGTGAAATAATTAATGGTCTGGTTTAATTTGCCATTTTTTGGAATCAGTGACATATGGCACGCTTTTAAAAGATAATGTTAATGATTACTGAGTGCATGGTATTAAATAATTAGCAATTAAAGTACTGGACACAGTACAGTATGTCAAAATAAGTCTTGCAAGTTATCATGGGCTTTTTGCAAAAGAATATTGCTCTCACACTGCAAAATCTTGACCAAACTGCATTTTTATATATATATATGTACTATATTTAAATAATAATATGTATAGTATTAAATAATAATATGTATATATTATATAACAGCAATCTCTGTATGGCTAACTTGAACAAGTTCAAGCGATAGTGAGACTAATAGTTTATTGTGTGATTTTGACAGTTGCTAACTTGCTTTTAAAAGCAACAAAGTTCCAACTCTGATAACTTGCTTCTACAATACACAAGTTTACAATAATGTATTAATGAATAAGTTACATACAGTTATTACAACAGTAGACCTGTTGTGTTTTGTTGCCTGCCTGCCTGTGTGTGTAGTTGTGGTGTGCCTGTGCCTGAGACATCAGTAAGTTGAGTTTGCAACAATGCAAGTGCCTGTTGTCTGCTTCCAGTGACCAGATGTATTTTTTTTATTTTTTATTTTTCTTCTTGTTTATTTACCCTGCGCATCACACACCAAGTCAAATAATTGTCAGCAGTGACAGCTCACCTAGAGAGAGAGAGAGAGAGAGAGAGAGAGAGAGAGAGAGAGAGAGAGAGAGAGAGAGAATGTGCCGCTCTTCATCTTGATCCCTTAGGTGGCCATAGCCAGGTCATTGCTTACACTGTCACTCTAAGGGTCTGATACGGGAGGAAAAACAAAAACAAAAACAAAGCAACAAACCCTGTTGCATTTTGCGACTTCAAAATCTCCAGTTTTGAAACCGTCTGCGGCTTGTTCTCCCCGGCTTTTGTGGCACTGTGTTTGTGTGTAAATAAATGCATTAATCCGTGACAAACCGGTGAAACGGTTCTATCTGCTTTACTATCGCGTAAAACTGTGTTCGATCCATGCTCGAATTTTCTCTTCAAAGCCACGCCGTCCAGCCAGCAACCGAGCTTGCAAACGAAGGTAAACACAAGGCTGGAACGACCGGAAACGAAGCTTTTTATAATCTCTAAACAAATTAAAAAATATTAGTTGCAGCATGAGAACCAATATATGTGTACCATTCATGCTAAAGCAAGTACTCATGTTTAAAATACAAGCCGTAAAAATTATTATTTTGTTTGAGTTCGGACATAAAGCTTGTAAAAAAAGAAAAAGGCTTAATGAGGATAGCTGCGTCACCTCGCAACTGCAAATGGCGGCTGTGTACATAGACTACGGGCTCTACGCGAGTTCCGACCAAAAATTTTCTGGAACTTGAAGCTGAATAAAAACTGAGCAACGATCTCACTGGAAAGGCAGCGCATGCAGCCAGATGTACATGTTTAGAGCTTCCCAAAACAGTTCGCCCATGTTTGACAGGCGCTCGGCCAGGTCAACCGGCGTATCAGTTGACCGGCCGGCAGGGCCAGACCTTGTTTTGTTTAGTGCCAGACACTTTTGTTGTATGGACAAAAGGGCATCTGGAACCAGAATCCTAGTTTAGAGATATGATGGTATGTCAAACTAGTGTTTTGGCTCAATTTAATCCACATTCAACAGGTTGCTTTGACTATCTTTTACCTTCCTAGTTCCTGAATGATGTTTTATTGTTGTTTGATTGTTGTAGTTTCTATGCGGTTTAAGATCAAGCGTCGCTAATGTTTTCAGTTATTTTTCACGTTCGCTTAAATGATTAAGTACATGGGCCAGCTTCAGTCGTGGTAGCCACGAGTTGTTTCAAATATATGGGTTATAACACTTGTTTTCATTTCATGACTGATGTGTTGAATCTTAAACTGTGTTTCGCTACAGATGTTCTGAGAGGTCAGGTTCGTTATCCGAGCCTGGCTCCATTTTTTCCATTCTGATCTAAACCTCCTAATGGAGTTCCTTTATTTTACTGACTACTCCAGTGAGCGCTCTACCACTCGGTAGTACAGGCTTGGACTTATTTCTTACCTCTGCGGCCAATCAGTGAGTTTGGTGGCCAGTCAGTTTTGTTTTTAACAGTAACGTTGCCTTGCCAACTTACAAAATGGCAATGGCAATGTGTGTGACTGTGAGTGAGCGTCATGGCATCTTTTTTTCTTTTTCTTTTTTTTAGCCAGGGGAGATAACTTTGCATAACAACTTGCGTCTGAAAGTTAATGTTCGTAGGCGTGTTTACTTCCGCTGCGAGGGAGAAGCAGACAACTTTTTCAGTTCTGTCGAGAAAACCTGGATAATGTGCAATGTTCCTCGCCCTGAGCTACTGTCAGTTCGAACTGTAGACAGTGTTTGACCAACGAAATTGAGATGTCGAAGGCTGGCGGGTGCTTGTTTCGCATTGGGTAAGGAGTTCACGTTTTATGACTGAGCCAAATGTGTTTTTGACCGGCCCTGTGTATGTAATATTCAATAAGTTATAATAGCTTGCATTTGACTCTGTATTTTATATATATTAGTGCCAAAAGGTGTGCAAGAAAAGAGGACAGAGGTACTAGAAAATAAAGTTGACAGGATGTGAGTGATTAATGCATTTTTTGAATGAACACATGTGAAGTCATCCACCAGTGAAGGGAGAAGGCAGTGCGGGCTGCTCTTCGTTCCTGAGAAATTTGACTTCAGTGTGATTTGTGACAAGATGTTGAACATTACACATTACAACAAGCCCACATCACTGTGCTGCTAATCATGCAGTTAACTGCGAAAACACAACTGATCTTACAAGATGTGATCCACATGAGTATTACATTACGAGGCGGGGACAGTTCAGTGGTTAGAGCACCGGACTGGTGATTGAAAGGTCGCGGGTTCGAATCCCTGCAGGAGCGGCGGGAGAATTTTCTTCTCCAGGGTCAACTTTCTGTGCTGACTCATATTTCGGTATCCGTTCCACCCCCGTGTTACCGCAGTAGTACGTAAAAGACCCCGGTCATTGCGCCAAAAGTGAAGGTGGCACTGGCACTGCTAAACACGCACATTATTATTATTGATCGCTTTTATATAGCGCTATTCTCCGCTCTTGAGCAGACTCACTGAGCTTGCATGTGATTCTACATGAGTGAATAGCTTTTTATAGCACATTTTTGAATATCCACCGAAGTGGTGTACTTACAGCGCTGGGATGGCACATGAATACACCTTACGTATGTGGCTTTGCATGAAGTGACATGGTGCATGGTTGTATGGTGTACAGAGAACGCGCTGAGATGGCAGCAGTTTCATGTGGCACCAGCCATACCAGCGCTGTAAGTACACCACTTTGGAGGATATTCAAAAACGTGCTATAAAAAGCTATTCACTCATGTAGAATCACATACAAGTGCAGTGAGTCTGCTCGAAAGTGGAGAATAGCGCTATATGAAAGCGATCAATAATAATAATAATTACCAAGTGAACCGTTGTTGTTCTGTGTCACACAGAACAGCATGCTATGCATAGTTTGTTGTAATAGATAACGTTCAACATACAGCCAATCTTGAAAACAATTAAATGAATAAAAAGCAACACATTTTGAAACATAAACAGTTATTTTTTAATAGAACAATATGTGACAAGGAAGATTTGATGAATTTTTCCCTCAAATTTAAGCTTTCCTGACATAAACAGCAAATGATGTAAGAAATATGTCATACATTACTATTTCAGCAAGATGTACTTGCATGCTGTTTGTTTCTTGATGAAAATGATAAATCAGTAACTTTTTTATTACTGTAATGTATGAAGACACATAACTATTTCCATGTGAAGAGTTTTTGCTGCATTAATTTTGTTGTAGTGGATAACATAACGTTAATGAAACAATATGGTACTTTGTTTTTCATAACAAAATAAGTAATACTTATTATTTAACAAACAAGTAAGTGTTTTGTAAGAGAAAATGGAGCAAGTAAGACTAAGAGTGAGTGCAACTTTTGCTGCTTTTGGGTGTCACAGGAAAACACACACGCAACTTGTCATCCATGCGTTTCTTGGCGATGTTGACTCAGGTGCCTAGGACAAAAATAGTTGAACAGTTAACTTAAAAGTGAAAGAATTAATAATAATAAAATAAAATAAAAAATGTAATAAATATTACTAAAAATATCACACCCAAAGAATAATGCTGTTGAGATCGGCATCTTACATTTTTAGAACTCTGGAAGCAGACAGGCATGATCACTATAATTATGTCGAACGTTATTATTTCCACAGCTCGTGTTGTAATCGTAATGTCCAACACCTAACTTGATGACTAACCTGTGTAAATTTGAACTGTCAACCATGTATGATGATTTGTTTGAAGACGTAGTTTGTAAACAAAACGAACTGCGTTAAGTGCAAGCAAAAAATGTAAAGAGTATGATCAGAATATACTGTTTATATTATTATAACCAATCTGCTGTCATACATTACGGTTTCAACACACACCCATGTTGTAAGAAACTCAGCGAAAACAAATTTACGAAAGCGTCTGAACAAACTTTAGATCGACAGCAACAAAACCTTGCTCTGTATGCTAACATTTGGATACTTTTAAAAGATTTGGCATATAATGATATATACCAATATAAATATCATCGTATAAGTATAACTGGAAGATTTGACTAAATCTCTGCCAAATCTGCGATTAACATTTAAATAAAGTTTAATGTTACACTTACAGTCTTCAAAAATATTACCACACACCTTTCGCATATCAGAGCGTCTCTTCCATGTGGCCATGTGCTAAAAGCAAATGACCTGGATGTGTAACATGGCTAACCGGAAGTAGTGCAAAAGCGCAAAAACTTTATTTTTTCCCTTTTGCTTGTTTAATACATTGTTGAACGTTATTTATTGCAACAATTTTATGAAGAATGGAAAATATTTTTAAAAATCTACCAAGACATTTGGCAGTAAAATAAAACATTGGCACCTGATGCAGTGATGCACCACAGTGACTGGAGTAAAGTTTCGATGAAAGAGAAAGTCTGTTCTTCACTACATTGTCTGCCAATGATGGTCATGAAACATTTCAACACACATAACGTTCAACCGAGGAATATTTCGGAGCCTCTAACTCAAGAAACAAAACTTAGAGATAATCGATTTTATATGAACTCTGTAAAGTGATATCTCCTCTGTGCAAATCAGTGACTGAGGTAATGTTTTGATTCATCATGTACGTGAATGAAAGCATCAAAAGTACTCACCGTGAGTGTGTCTGTTTTCAGGGGTCGAATTTCGTGGCGCTTTTCACTTTAAAAAAATAATATTTCTCCAGCTGCTCCAGATTTGGAGCTCATATTGTTTCCACTGTGATACTGACCAATTATGAATGCACACACAAAGCAACAACAAGACAAAGTGTTTCAAACAGATTTTATTGATGGTCAAAAATCTGACCCCCCTTTCAGCACTAAGTCATATATATATTCTATATATATATACAGGTCTGTTGCATTAATTGATTGTCTTGGAACACAAAAAGCAAAGGGCAGTCTTTACATGCAAACATTAACAATCACCTCATTAAATTAGATGTTTACCTTGTTTAAAATTATGGGCTCACTCATGCAGTCATGGGCTTACATTTTCCTCACCTAAGATCTATCATATGCATCTACTGTTTTGGACAGTTGTAGCACTTAGTACACTATTTAGTAAACTTAGCTGTCATCATAGAAGAGCTGCAAAACTGATTTTATAATATATATATAGAAGAATCAAATTATATTCAACACACACACACACACACACATATATATATATGTGTGTGTGTGTGTTGAATATGATTTGATTCTTCTTTAGCAACTGATGTGAAACTACAATATTTGGGGTTACTTACATTCAGTAAGGTTGTTCAGCTTCAAGAGGTGACAGCCATATCATCCATGCAGTCATCGCAGTAGCATGTAAAAGATCTCGGTCATTCTGCCAAAAGTGCAGGTGGCAGGCTACAGCTAAACACACATACACCTTACTATGTGGCTTTGCATGAAGTGACATGGTGCATGGTTGTATGGTGTACAGAGAACGCGCAGAGATGGCAGCAGTTTCTTGTGGCACCAGCCATGCCAGCACTGTACACCACTTCAGTGGATATTAAAAAAACACGCTATAAAAAGCTATTCACTCATGTAGAATCACATGCAAGTGCAGTGAGTCTGCTCAAGAGTGGAGAATAGCACTATATAAAAGTGATCAATAATAATAATAATAATCTGCAGATTCAATGAGCATGCTACAAAAAGTGAAAGGTGGAATGGGAAGCCCAGACTGGAATGGTCGACATCCACCTTCAAAAACACCTGTGGGTGTACTGCCCTAGACATACCAGGGTAAAGGGAAATGACTGACCAGATACTGAGACAGACTGGCAGGCAAGGCTACCATCACAAGTGGCTTGTGTCTGAGAGGATCTGAAGCGTTGAGGATCTTGAGAACGATACGTTACCTACGGGTATTGCAATAGCATGTAAAAGATCCTGGTCATTCTGCAAAAAATGCAGGTGGCAGGTTACACCATGACCATGTATGAACCCAGCATGTGGCTTCAAATGAAGTGACACTCTAAACAGGTGCATGGTTGTATGATGAGATGGCAGCAGTTTCATGTGGCACCAGCCATGTAACAATCAAATAGCACTGTTATCTAGACCACTGGCACTGTGATGAATATAATTAAAAATGCAAAAAACACTTGTGTAATAAAGTTCAGTCAGTCAGTGCTCTACCCCCCCGGCCCCCCAACCCTCTCCACCTCTACCGACAACCACCTAGTCCATCAGTTCTCCACCCAGCTGTTTCAGAATTTATACTAGCCTTTCATTGTACTTTTATAGACTTTTCTGGGTGTAAAAAGTTGACTGTAAAATGTCATTTAGGCTAACAGAAATACTGAAGAAGAGGAGGATTTACATGTGTACTCACTTTTGGTGTATGTTTACTGCTTACAGGGGCTGGCATTGGTTATAAATTGAATTACCTCTGTGCAAACATTGTCACTGAATCATGATTGATCATGATATGTTAATAAGTATGTATACTTGTATTCCAGATATTTCTTTTATACAAGGACACATGTGGGTTATTACTACCACCAACGAGACATTGCCAAAGCCAAAGAAAAACTGAAGAATGTGGGTGGCCATCATCCAACCTAACACCATTTGACTATGGAGGTGAACAACTGTTGGGATTTTGTCTAGTAGTTGTCCCGGCATGATATGAACTTTGGTTTGGAATGTTTGGTTAGAAATAATAAAATAGCACTCAGATTTTCATCTTGCTGATTTGGCATCTTTACAATAATTATAAAGAATGGTACTTTGAAAAAAAAAGTATCCAGTGTAAACTTGTATATAAGATAAATAATAATCATCGTCACCATCATGAAAAAGAAAGAGAAAAAGAAATAAAGAAAAAACAGCCAAACCATCAACCACCATCCTTCTACTTATTCACTATTATGAGAATCTCTTCTATCAGGTTCTCCAAAACATCTTCTTGACAAACTCCAAAAGGTCCAAAATTCGGCAGCCAGACTTGTCTTCAAAGCTCTCAAGCACAAACACATCAAACCCCTCCTTCAGAAACTTCACTGGCTACCAGTAGTCTCAAGAATCCAATATAAAGTTGCAACTCTGTGCTACAATTCTTTCACTGAAAGTTACCCAGTCTATCTTTCTGAACTCCTGACTGTCTACCGTCCATCCAGACAACTTCGCTCCATTTCTGACACCAGAACCTTCCGCATACCTTTCACAAAAACAAAGACCTTTGGACAACGAGCTTTTTCTTTCACGGGCCCGACAGAGTGGAACTCGTTACCGTATGATGTTCGTCACTCAGTGTCAACATCGTCTTTCAAGCAGGCCTTAAAAACTCATCTCTTCAAATCTGCATATAATTAATAACCCACCCACCCCCGCCCCACCTCTGTGTGTGTGTGTGTGTGTGTGTGTGGGTGGGTGTGTGTGTGTGTGTGTGTGTGTGCGTGCGTGCGTGCGTGCGTGCGTGCATGCGTGCGTGCGTGTGTGTGTGTGTGCAATATCCCGCTGTACTTTTTTGTATTTGCAGTATATCTACTTGTATCATACATGTGTGCTAAATCAGAGTTTGGTCATGTTTGGTTACTGGCAACTTTGGTTTATTTACTGAAATTCCTGTATGTAAATTCTTGCGTGGTTGGCGGGCGTATAGGCCGAAACCTTCTCTTTTTTTTCTTTTTCTTTTTTTATAAATCTTGTCCATTGTATGTGTTTATACATTTTTCTGCAGCTTTTTGTACGGTGCATTGTGCCCTAGATCTTGCTAAGGATCATGCGCCATAGAAATGTCCATTATTATTATTATTATTCTGTAAGCCGGTTTGGGCTAGTGATCTAATAAAGTAATATAATATAGGGTGTTGGGCTGGTAAGCAGTTGACTTTGTTTCAATACCCCACTTGAGCTCTCCTTTCTCCTTTCTGTTTACAAGTTGTGTTTATGGACATTGTCTTGTAACTTTGCTCACTGAGTCCTTGGAAACTAGCAAGACAATAAAAATAAAATGGCTGTTGTCACTATCTTATTTTTAAGGCAGAATCATTCTGTAGGTGACTGTGTTGTGTTTGGTATAGCTCTGCCTTCCCTACATCCTAGGAGCAGGATCTTGGTCCCCACCAGTACTTCTCTGGATACCACTTGGCGTTGAAGTATTTAACCTTTTGAATAAAGGGGCGGTACTCAGTAACTCCTCAGTGCTGCTGATGAACCCACTTGTCAGAGACCAGGAACAGCTAAATACTATTTAAAATAGACAGCATTCTTGCATTTAAGTCAAATGATGAACATCATTGGAAAGAGTGATTATTTCCCTTTTGAATCACATGCAGTTTGTCCTAAAATTTTGATTCTTTGTTCTTGGAGGTGCAGTTTTTGAGTGCATAGCGCAGAAAATATTTTTCTTGCAAGAAGTGCTCACTCAGAGTCAGATCAATACTCTCGATGAAGTTGCTGCTGATCCAGACACTGAGGATAATTTTGATGGCAAATGATGTGATGAGGACGGGAATTTGAAAACTACACAGTAGTGATGTAGGCTGTGTGAGGCATTAGTCATTGTTATTGCAAAGTGACGATGTTGTGTCTGAATCAAGTGCCATTCAACAACTGGTTGAAAATGTTGACACTGTGGAAGACGTGTGTTTTCAGTCGAGTGTACTTTGTCATGTATATAACTTATAATGTTAAACAAATGTGCTGGAGGCCATTTGCTGCACCAGCCCTAATCCGTCAGCTGTATGTATGGTAATGGCTCAGCGTCTGACTGATAAGGCTGCAGCAGTCAAGTGGTTAAACAAAAAAAGTAAAGTGTATTATATATTTTATGACCCTTTCCCACAAAATCAATCTTAAGCTACAGCTGCTAATCAGCCCTTTGAACAGAAATGGGGATTAACCTGGGTGATTTTCACTTCTTTGCTGAATTGTGTTTGTCAGTCCTTAGATTATGAAGGATGTATGATATTTTCTTTAGAAATAGAACTAAGTTGTTAAAAATTGGGTTTAAAAATTAAAAGCTCCTAATCTGGAGTATAGGATGCTAATTAATGTTGTGGGAAATGACCAACATTTGGCCAAATAAATGAATGTATTTGTACCCTTACAGAACCTGAGCATGTTGTACATGGGTCTTTGCCCAGTATATTACCAGGAAACATTCTGGAAGTTTGGCTAAATTTAAGCCCCCATTGCTGAGGAAAGTATGCAAAGTGACAAAATCTGTCAAGGACTTTTTTTCTCAAGATGGCTGCCATAATACTTAGCAACTTCACATGGCAACATCTTTAATAATTTGTCTGCTACTGTCTTCATTTAAAATTATACCAAAATAATCAGCATGGGCTGCGTTTTTCAAATTTATATGCATCTCAAAATATCCAGAATGTGACTTAAGACTGATTTTGTGGAAGAGGGTCACCCCTGGACTGATTTTGTGGGAGAGGGTCACCACTGCCGGAAATAATAATTGTAAAAATTAAACTTTTAAAGTACAGCATTATGAAATCAGTCAGTCAAAGAACAACTAACTGCATGCTGTTTGTCCAGCTTTCCAGCCTCTTCACTTGGTCATTTTCAAAATGACTCGGTGATGAAAAAAAATGAAAAAGCAATGGAGGCAACCATGAAAACTACCTGGTATTATAGTGGTAAGTTACCTTTTTGTTGAGTGTAGTCTAACTACTTAACCGTAATAACCTATTCCTCCACAGATTTGCAAATTGTACCTATACCCATGCTGTTGGACAACTACTCCTACCTAGTCACAGATCGTCGTACAGACACTTCTGTCATCTTAGATCCTGGTCATGTGGAACCTGTACAGGTAAAGCTCAAAGACTTGGACTTGTAAGAGAGTTTGTTAGAACTTGTAAGAGAGTTTGTTAGAACTTGATTTTGATAATGAAACTAGAATAGTTTTAGGCTGGCAACAACCTGCTTAAAAGCTTTTGGCCTTTTCATTTAACTTAGTCTGATTATTATATCATAATCTGGTATGCCAAATGTGGTACTTTGTTTTAATGTGTGCTTAGTAATATTACAGAATCAAATGGGTGGGCCAGTTGTGGAGCAGGTGGTTGCATCGTTGTTTAGTAAATGTTATTCAGTCATCAGACAGTATTTTGATTGCTAAATTAATGTATTACTATTAGAGAGAGAGAGAGAGAGAGAGAGAGAGAGAGAGAGAGAGAGAGAGAGAGAGAGAGAGAGAGAGAGAGAATGTGTTTTCTGATGCTGTGTGATGGTGTTTCAGGTGTTTCTGAGTGGTAGGAACATAATGCCAGAGGCCGTTTTGATCACACACAAACACTGGTAATCACTGACATACCACATCATTATTTATATATTCATTGGTCAGCACTTATCATATTTCATATTACATGAATGTACTCTCAGCAAGCTGTTGGCAGAGTCATTAAGATCCTGAAAAGGTCTGTAGAGTCAGAAAGGGAAACATCGGGTGTATGGGGGAATGCATTTCTAATACATGTACCAAATCCCTCTATGACTATACATGTGTAAGTCTCAAAGCACTTTACATGAGATATTACAACAATACACAACCTAATTTAATAAAAACATTTTGCATCATTACATATTTAGTCCTGTTCACCCTCACATTATTGTATCCATTGTTGGTCAGAGAATTTTACATAGAAATATACAGCTATGTTTTTGACATGAGACCTCGTTTCATACTCTCAGCCTTAAGATTCTGAAATCTCTGTACCAAAATTTCCACTGTTGGTTCACACACCTTTTCAATCTTCAGACCCTCTAAATGGAATGACCTTTACTTTTCTCTTCTTCTTCCTCACAAAACAAAGAAACAAAGGTGACAACAAGAGCAACAAGCAACAAACAAACACACACACACACACACACACACACACACACACACACACACACACACACACACACACACACACACACACACACACACACAAACAACAACAACAACAACAACCAAACAAAAACAAAACAAAAAAAGTAACAACCACAACAGCAACAACAGCAAAAAAGTAGCAACAAGAACCAAAGAATATCAACAACAACAACAACAAATCAGAAACAAACAATAAAACCCTCTCTTGGCAGTGCTTCAGATCCCACACCGACCCCTGACACCAACATCCACACCCATCATCCTTTTCCAAAACAGTAGATCCACCATGTTTCCCCTTCTTGCATTGCTGCATGTTCTTCACTGTAAGACCCGGTTCCTGATCTGTTTTAGTTCTTAAGGTTTGTAACTTGTATAATATATATATAGATAGATAGTTACAGATAATATATATATAGATATGCTGCCTGTGTGTGTTGGTGCCTGTGTACTTGCATGCTTAGAATGATCCAGCCAGATGCGATTTTACACCTTATGGACATATAATGTGGATCAAACAATAGTTTGCATATAATGTTATATATTTTCTCTCTCTTTTGTACAGTGATAGACAAGGAGTTCCTGTTGATATTGAAGATAATCACATCATCATTTAGTCCTCCTAATCAGTAGTTAAAGCGTCGCTTTTTGGCAGTAACAAATTGTATAACTAATTTTTTTTATTTTATTTTTTTAAATCTGAAACTAGAATGCTAATGTGCTAGCATTCTAAAACAAGATACAAACACATAAAAGGTTAAAAAACAAACAAACTGTTATTTAGTAGGACAAAACACAACCTGCAAATTTTGAGGGTAATCCCCTTTATCAAGTTACAAAACAACACATAAACAACAGTTAAACAGTTAAAAATGATGAAAAATGAGACAGGACAGGAAAACAACATAGCTCAACCAAAAACAGATAAATGGTTTAGCTTTCCATCTCTTTTCATTATTTTTCACCATTTAACTGTTGTTTAACTCTTGCTTTGTAGCTTGATGAAGGGAATTACCCTGACAATTTGCATGTTATTTTTGGGCCTAATAAAGTGTTATTTTGAACCTTTTATTTGATTGGATCTTATGAATATAACTTTATGAGTATAAATAGCTTTTGTTATCATTATTATGACTTTGATTGGATCTTATAAACATAACTTTATGAGTATAAATAGTTTTTGTTATCATTATTATGACTTTGGCACAGCACAAAGTGACTCACACTGTTGATGTTGCAGGGATCACAGCGGGGGAAGTAAGGAGATGCGGCAACATTATCCCAACATCAGGGTATATGGCAGCTCTTCTGATCACGTGCCTGACATCACACTAGGTTGCAGGGCCCACTCCCACTCCCAGGTGTATTTATGGGCCATCCATGCAGTACCTCAGTAGGTTAGAACACTGATTAGGTAAACTCTTAGCTGAGGTTGGCAGCTTGATTCTGGTAATGGGCGCTGGATATTCTCCTCGGAGTATTCAAATATGTGGTGTTGATTTTAAAGACATGTCAAGGATTTGTTTGGGTACTCAGGCTTCAGAGTATGGATCAAGAAATGGTTCGTTCTGGCAACACGCTTCTTCTGCTTCTCTTTAACCTTGGAAGCAGCAAGGGTGTATGTGGGGACACTTGAAAGCAGAAATCTGGCAAGTTGAGTTGGGTTCCTGCATTCAAATGCCAGATGAAATCTTGTTAAAAACCTAAAAATAAAAATCCTGACTAGCTCATGGGAGAGAAGCAAGGCAAGAATATGATGAGTTCTCTCCCTTACTTAGGCTGTTCTTCACCAGCATCCTGATTGTGATATCACCCTGTGACATTTGGTTCAGAAAATCTTCAGGCACAGGTCTTGCACCCCATGTGCTTTGGCCCAGAGCTGGGAGTGCTATGGACCCAGTGGGAAGGCTTGGACTGCAGAGCTGAGCTCTATGTACTTTATGCAAAGTGTTGCTCTTATTACTTAATAATAATACATAATTTTCTATAGTGCTATTCCCCGCTGAGCGAGCTCAACACGCTTGTTCACATACATGGACATAATATATATCATTTACATTTACTATCTTATCATATACAATCTCATAATACATACTTAATCAATTACACTAATATAAAACAAATATTTCTAAAACGGCGTATAAAAAAATGCTATAAAACATAGAGATGTTACAATAATTTAAAACAGGTACATAATTATAAAGCTGTGTTCTAAGTAATTAGTATTATTACTATACTAAACACACACACACACACACACACACACACACACGCACAACACACACACACACACACGCACCTCCCCCCCCCCCCCCCCCCCGCCCCTCTCTTTGTCTCACATGCACACATACTCTCTTTCTCCCCACCCACCATCTATCCTGCTCCCTGCATTCTCTCTTCTCACTCTCACTCTCTTAATGACCATGACAATTAAAACACTCAGGAAGCACATTCATGTGGGGGGTTAGTGTGGGGGGTTGGGGGGGGGGGGGAGGTGGGAGGGGAAGGCGGGGGCTGATCACTGCAGAGATCCTACTGGCAGAAAGCTGTCGTAAACAAGTGAGTTTTGAGTCTGGATTTAAACAGCGGAAGGGTAGAAGAATTTCTGAGGTCAGATGGCAGAGACCAACACTGCAGTTCCCAGGCTTAGTTATCACCAAGATAATTCTGACAGAGCATGGTTTTTTAACCCTGTCAAGTAATCTCAAACTGAGATGGACCTCCATAGCGTCATCACTCTCATCCTCATCCTTGTCTATCACTGTACAAAAGAGAGAAAGTAAGTAAGTTGGTGTTTTACGCCCAGTCAACCGGTATGGTTATATCAGGGCGAACAAAAGAGAGAAAAAATATGTAACATTATATGCAAACTATTGTTTTACCCACATTATATGTCCAATTTTTCAGCCCTGTACAGGATGGGGATAGGTTGGAGTTTGGTGGGCTGAAGTTTCGGACGATGCTGACTCAAGGTCACACAACAGGTCACATGGTGTACATTCTGGATGGTTCCCCGTACGGAGTGCCAGACTCTGTGTTTTCTGGGGATCTGCTCTTCTTGGCTGGCTGTGGTCAGTGTTGGGGTCACTGTGGGCATGCCATGGCACCTTCTTTCTTTCTTTCTTTCTTTCTTTCTGTCTGTCTTTCTTGCTTTCATTCTTTGATTTTTTTCTCTTTTCTTCTTTTTTTTTCTTTCTTTTTCTGTTAGTCCTTATAATTAATTAAAAAACCCACACTTTTAATAATAGTATTATTACATTTTCTCAGACAAAATATGAAAGGATGTTTTGCAGCAGCACTCCTATGTCCCTGGTCAAGATGGAGGTTTATACTTAGTTTAAATTATGTTTTATTCTGTCTTGGGAATATCTTCCAGATAGTTCAAGTGAACTTGCCAGCAGTGACTGGGTCTTCTTAACTGTTGATAACAGTAACAGTATACTTTATTAATCCCAGTGGGAAATTAAAGCTGTTATTCGGTCGCACAATGAAGAACATATCTCAGTAATTCCAAGTCATGAACCACACACACATACACACTCTTAGACATACACCCCCTTTCTCTCAATCTGCATACACTAATACTTAGTAATAGCAAACCCAAAATTGCCTGGAATAATGCTTTTTCTGTATCAATTTATCAAACCAAAACGTAAAAGCTCTCAAATAAAAATCATTAGGTTCACACATACCAAACCTTCCATTAGAAAGTTATCATCCTCAACAGACGTCTTGACACATGTGCGCACTCAGTTAATGACTGGTATAATATTCATTAAAAACTGACACAGCCAAGGGTAAAAATGAGGCTTTATAACAGTCTGTTCTTGGAAGTAGAAATCTTCCACGCCTGTTGCTACAAATGTAGATCATGATGTGGATCATGTGCTTTTTAGTTAATTTGTTTGCTTTCTTTTTTAGTAAAGCTGATTCCATCATCATCATCACCATCATCATCATCATCATCATCATCATCATCAGCAGCAGCAGCATTGGTAGCAATTCTCATATATATAACTGATCTTTGTGTGTGCTTACATCTTAATAGAAAGGTGCAGATGATAATAGGGCTAAAAAAAAAGAAAAAAAGGTAGACCCATGGAGATGAAGAAGATGATGTTTGGATACATTTGATGCATGGTGATTTTGCATTATTAGTGGTTTATTTAAGATGGTCCGTTCTTTTGATTTGCATTTTTAGGTCGAATGTTTGAAGGCAGCCCTGCGGCAATGCTGAAATCATTAGACCAGATCTACTCTCTGCCAGACAACACCTTAGTCTGGCCAGGTGAGAGTTAAGACCCTCAAGGTTGTATTTATTTGTTTCCACAAAAAGGCACTGAGGTGCATGGTCTTGCCTCAACTGATGGTCTTTCCAGTTCACAGGACACGGCACATGTCTCGGTTCCAGACGTCCTGGTTTCTTTCTTTCATCTTTAACAGTCTTAAACTACTCACAAATGTCCAGTTAACCTGAGGTCGGATGACTTGCTGTTTACTTCTGCTGCAACTAAAAGCATGAACTCCATTGTACAGTACAACTGCTGGTGAAACCCACCCTGAGGAGAAAACACCTCTCTCTTAAACATGCACCGCCTAGACTCACCACTGCTGTGCTTGCCCATTGGGCTGAGCTTGCTACAGTGATACCACCTCTGCTAAAAACTCACCTTGATAAAAAAAAAACCTCTCTTTTAAACATGTGCTGCCTAGACTCACCACTGCATGCTGTGCTTGCCCATTGGGCTGAGCTTGCTACAATGATACCACCTCTGGTAAAAACTCACCTTGATCAAAAGATACTTCTCTTTTAAACATGCTCTGCCTAGACTCACCACTGATATGTGCTTGCCTGCTGGCCTGAACTTACCACAGTGATACCACAGGAAACAGGTGGTTCTTCCACATTTCCTGCAGATTTTGTGCAAAAAGAGGCTGAGAACTGCAGAAAAACACTGCAGGAAGTTTTGAGAATCAAGAGAAACAACTCTTAGGGCTGAAAGATAGAAAAAGTAGGTGTTTAATACCCTTCAGCAGCTATTATTTGTGTACAAGTAACCCGGCAGTTCAACTGTTACTTGTGCACAAGCAACTTGGCTCCAAAATGTTAAGACTACTTCTTTGGAACCGGTCCCATCAAATTTCCATCCAAATCAACCCTTGACCGTTGGCCACATATGCATCATAGGGAGTAAAATGGGGATGGAGTGATAACTTTGTGACTATTTTGTACCATTGACCATTGGTTTGATAGAACTACGTTTTTATTTATGAACAATTATTAAGTATATAAATCTCATAAATCTCTGTGGGACTTTTATTTCAAGTGTATTTTTGGAGGTAGATGAAAAATGCCATTACAGTTTATATTCCTCTGCTATGAGTCAGTATGTGTTTTGTGCATGCATGCAGGACATGAATATGCAAAGGAAAATCTGGAATTCTTCTGCCACCTGGATGAAGAGAACTCTTGTGCTAAGGTAAGTGTGATGGGTCTTTTAATCAGCATTATGATGATATCATCATCTTCATCACCATCATCATCATCATAATAGAGGAGATTTGAATAGCATATGGGCTATCATGAGCATGATGCACTTCACAAGCAATGTACACATATGAGCAGTTGATACATAACATGACATGGACAAAAGAAGAAGGAAAACATCTGTGTCAATAACATCTTCAGATGATAGAACCTTCCGCATCCCCTTCTTCAAAAGAAAACAGCATGGTGGTCGCGCCTTTTGCTTCTCTGCTCTCCAGATCTGGAATTCTCTTCCCTTTGCTCTCTGTCACAGCCCTTCCCTCCCTGTTGTCAAAACTAGCCTTAAAACATACCTCTTCAAACATTATTTTGACCTGTAATAGCTTTTCTGCTGCACAAATCTGACTCTCTGTGTGTCTGTCTCTCTCTCTGTTTCTTTCTGTCTCTCTGTCGCAGTCCTTGCCTTCAAATTAGTCTTTACCCCCCACCCCCATGCCCCATGTCCTTCTCAGCTATGTGTGTGTGTGTGCGTGTGTGTGCCAGTGTGTATGTGCTTTTTATTGGCATTGTGTGTGTGCAATCCTGTGTGTGTGTGCATGCAAGTGCGTACATGCACACAATTTTGTGTGCCTGTGTTTTTGCCATTTTTTGTATGAAGATGTTTGTTAATTTCCGTATATGTTTTGTATGCTTGTATACTATTGATTTGTATAATTATGGGTATTTGTGTATTGTATGTTTTTCTTTAAGTTGTAAAGTGCTTTGAGATTTATAAGTGATGTATAAGTTCCTTTTTTTTATATATATATATTTTTTTATATTATTAATGACAATGATTGGTAATAATTGCTAAATTCATTATTATCAGAATAATAAAGAAGATTTGTATAGCACATCAACTACCATAAGCATGATGCACTTCACAAACTGTGTACATATATGAGCAGTTGATGTAACATGACATGGACAAAGAAGAAGGAAGACATCCATGTTAATAACATTAACAATGACGGGTAATACTTGCTGAAATCTCAGAGGATCACAGTGCAACTTCAAAAGGGCACAGCCATTACTGACTGTACTGGAGACTTTACTCATCATGCACACATGCACACACACACACACACACACACACACACACACACACACACACACACACACACACACACACACACACACTACCACCACCACCACCACCACCACCACCACCACCACCACCACCACCACCACCACCACCACCACCACCAGCAGCAGCAGCAGCAGCAGTGCAAAACAAAACAAAAATCCAATTTTACTACCAAAATAATTTACTTTTGATTTGAGTTCTCACACTGAGTTTATATACATGTTTTTTCTTCACTATCAGGATTGTATTACTTCAAAATGTATATAATGTACTTCTATCATGTCAGAGTTTATGTATATTGTATATATATCTAATGTTGTGTGGACCTGAAGTTGAACTTTGCATTTTATTGATTTACAGACATAGTTCTTTTGCATTGCATTTGAATTGTACTGTCCAAATGCAGTGTGCATCGGTGTAGTTCCTTCATGGGGGGGGAGGACATTTACAGCCTGTTTACTGCCTAAACCAGACCAGCCTTTAACATTATCCCAAATCGTGTTTCATGATGCACCCAGATGTATGCTGCTTCATTCACTGTAATTATTTTTCTTTTATTTTGCTTTTCCTTATGGGTACTAATTTCATTTTGCATTAGCCCTTCCATAAGGCTGAAAGCCCCCCACCCCCCAACAAAAAACACCCCCAAAAAACTTCCTTTTTTTTCAAGGGGCCTGTCCAGTATTTTGTGAGAGGATTGCCTTATAAAATAGACCATGATACTCTTTTGTGTTTATTAATAAATTGTTTACCCCTGTTCTTATTTTACATATTTATTGTCATTTGGCTTGTCTGTGAAGTATGACACCAATGTTATTTTGTTCTCTTTATTAGGACAAACTTGCATGGGTGACTTCTCAAAGGGACAAAAGGTTCTGCACAGTAAGTTGCTCTCTTTCTGTCTCCTGTCAGTCAGTCAGTCTGCCTCTCCTTGTCCCTGCTGCCTGTATGTCCTGCTGCTCTCTCTCTCTCTTCCATCATTGAGAAGTAAAAATTAATCAGCCTCTGTTCCTGCTGCCTGCTTGTCTCTTCCTTATTTTGCCTGCTGTCTGACTGTCTGTCTATTGCTTGCTGCCTGCCTGCTGCCTGTCTGTCTATTGCTTGCTGCCTGCCTGCTGCCTGTCTGTCTATTGCTTGCTGCCTGCCTGCTGCCTGTCTGTCTATTGCTTGCTGCCTGCCTGCTGCCTGTCTGTCTATTGCTTGCTGCCTGCCTGCTGCCTGTCTGTCTATTGCTTGCTGCCTGCCTGCTGCCTGTCTGTCTATTGCTTGCTGCCTGCCTGCTGCCTGTCTGTCTGTCACTTCCTCCTCTTGTCTGCTGCCAGTGTCTATTCCTTGCTACCTGCTTGCTGACTGTCTATCTATGCCTGCTGGCTGGTTTGTCTGTCTCTCCCCTCTCTCACTTTTCCTATCTGTATGTCTGTCTGTTTGTCTCAGCCTGCATGTCTTGTCTTTGCCCCGCTATCTCTGCCTGCCTGCCTGCCTTGTCTTTCCTCTCTCTGCTTGCCTGTCTTGTCTTTCCTCGCTCTCTCTGTGCCTGCCTGTCTTGTCTTTCCTCTCTCTGCCTGCCTGTCTTGTCTTTCCTCTCTCTGTGTGCCTGTCTTGTCTTTCCTCTCTGTGTGCCTACCTGTCTTGTCTTTCCTCTCTCTGTGTGTGCCTGCCTGTCTTGTCTTTCCTCTCTCTGCCTGCCTGTCTTATCTTTCCTCTCTCTCTGTGCCTGCCTGCCTTGTCTTTCCTTTCTCTGCCTGCTTGTCTTGTCTTTCCCCTCTTTCTGTGTGCCTGCCTGTTTTGTCTTTCCTGTCTCTGCCTGCCTGTCTTGTCTTCCCCCCCCCCCCCTCCCCCTCTCTCTCTCTGTGCCTGCCTGCCTTGTCTTTCCTCTCTCTGCCTGCCTGTCTTGTCTTTCCCCCTCTCTCTGCCTGTCCTGTCTTTCCCCTCTCTGCCTGCCTGCCTGTCTTTCCCCTCTCTGCCTGCCTGCCTGCCTGTCTTGTCTTTCCCATCTCTGCCTGACTGCCTTTCTTGTCTTTCCCCCTCTCTCTGCATACCTGCCTGTCTTGTCTTTTCACCTCTCTGCCAGACTGCCTGCTTGTCTTGTCTTTCCCCCTCTGCATACCTGCCTGTCTTGTCTTTTCGCCTGTCTGTCAGACTGCCTGCTTGTCTTGTCTTTCCCCCTCTCTCTGCATACCTGCCTGTCTTGTCTTTTCACCTCTCTGTCAGACTGCCTGCTTGTCTTGTCTTTCCCCCTCTCTCTGCATACCTGCCTGTCTTGTCTTTTCACCTCTCTGCCAGACTGCCTGCTTGTCTTGTCTTTCCCCCGATCTTTCTGCCTGTCTTGTCTTTCCCCCTCACTCTCTGCCTGCTTGCCTGTCTTGTCTTTCCTGCTCTCTCTTTCTCTGCCTGCCGGTCTTGCCTTCCCCCTCTCTGCCTGCCTGCCTATCTGTCTGTCTCTCTTCCTTTCCTTCTGCTTCTCTTTCTTCTTCTGTTGCATCATATTTGTCCAGTGGAATTTCCAGGCTTTCATACTGCCCCTGCCCCATCTATTCCTCTTGTAAAAGAATATAGATTTTACCGTGACAGCATGCAGTTTAAGAAGGTGCTTATCGTATTTCAGAAATAAGATATAATTTGATGTGTAGGTTTGTTCTAATTTAATACTCTAATTTGACATATGCCTGTTTTGTAATCTAGTTTTTTAGATTTTGACAAAAAATATTGACAGTTTTGTTGGACAAAAACTGACACTTGCAGATGGTGTCCCCCCCCCCCCACCCCCTCCAGCCCCATCAATGATAACGACAGTGTTTCCTCTTTCAGTGTCCATCTACAGTGCTGGAGGAGAAGCAGTATAACCCATTTATGCGCACACAGGAAGAGTCTGTGGTGCGTGCCCTGGGTTTTGTGAAAGAAGGAATCTTTGCCACACCTGATAACCCCTTGCGTGCCAGAATGCTGCAAGAAATCCGTGAACGTAAAGACCAGTTCAGCTACAAACTATGATCCATCTGTCGTTCAGAGGTCATCACAATTTAGCTCTGGAGTTGCTTGGGGATTGGTCAGGTGGTTGGGGTGACCCTCTTAGTTGACTGGGCTATTATTATTATTATTATGATTCTATTATATTGATGTGTGTGTGTGTGTGTGTGGGGGGGGGGGTGACTGAGTGCATGTACATCAATTGCAGATGTGTGTGTATACCTTCTGCCCACATTTCCATTTATCTGTCCAATCTCGCCACCCCTGTAACTCCTTACCCTAGTCTGTCCAATCTCTTGTGAATTTTTATTTAATTCTGACCCCCCCCCCCCCCACACACACACACACACATGCCCTACCACTGCCCCCTTAGAAGTTGATGCTTTTGAATGTGCCCCTTCCCCAATCCCCACATCCTTCTCATTATTTCCTGACTAATTTTTGTTGTAATTTCCAGCTTCAGCTTATTCTCCCATGTCTTCTTTTTGTCATTTTTGTTAATTACTTTGATTGTCTATGTTTAAAGCATGTGAAAATCTGTACCAGGTATAAAATTGAAATTTAAAATATGAAATTGACTGATTGTACACATGAAATGAAAGGTGGATTTGTACCAATGATATGAACACTACCTTTTTTTTTTCTTTTCTTTTTGGACAAAGGGTCTAAGTTTTCCTTCCTGGCAGTCTCACCTCTTTGCATAGAATTAAAATAAATGAAGAGGGAAAGGTGAATGATTGCACTGAAGAAATGGAAGGTGGAACTGCATGTCTAATTATGTAAACCTTTTCCTTATTGTGACAAAGCTTTATGCTTCCCCTCCTTACAGTCACATCTCTACTCCCTTGGCATGACCTTGCTGTTTGCGGTGGAGTACTCAGATGGCCCAGAGAACGAGGATTCCAAGTCAGCACTATCTCAGGACCTCACAGGCCTCCTGACCCACCTCACGCAGGACGACCCTGAAGACAGACCTGACCTTGAACTTGTTCTAGAGTACTGTGACCGTGCTCTGCAGGACGCGTCATCACAGGATGTTTGTCAGAGATTTGCTTGTGCTTCAGCAGAGGGGCAGTTCTCAAAAGGTCAGATTAATTTTTATTGCATGATACAAAGTCTTGCTTGAGCTTACAGTCTGTGCAGTAGAGGATCCGTTTCCCTTGCTGTCAAAAGAAAGACAAAGCAAAACTGACTGTTAGCATTCTGAAATAAGATCAAAACACACAAAAGGTTTAAAAGAACACTTAACTAGACAGCAAAAAGAAACCTGATATGTACTGTAGACATTTTCATTTATTATCATTTGATGGTGTTTTTTTTTATTTGTCTGTTTCTTGCTTGAGAAGGGGATTTACCCTGAAAATGTGTGCATGTTTTGTGTTGTCTAATGAAAATCCCAGCCACATGCTGACACCCTTTCTCTCAGAAGTCTTTTTCAATGTTACCATTGAAACAGGACCATCTGTGTCAATGTGAGCATTTAAAATGACCAAGGTCTTGAAATGCAAATCATCCACTGGTTCCAGAGAATGCATTGAAGGAAAGTCACATTGTTCCATAGTAAAGGTTGCACTACAGTGATGCACATTGCATTGTACAGGAGAAGGCACCAGCATATAAAACATATAATTAGACATAATAAGTGAAACTACACTAATGATATTTATAAATTGTAATGGTGTTGACCTGTGTGCATTATGCAGGACAGGCAGGCACCAGCCTGCTGTCAATGACAAAGACAAGATATGGGACAACTTTATTAATCCATTGTGGAATTGCATCATCTGTCACAAAACATATAATTAGACATAATAAATGAAACTACACCAATGATATTTATAATGGTGTTGACCTGTGTGCATTGTGCAGGAGAGGCAGGCACCAGCCTGCTGTCCATGACTGAGGAGCTGGCAGCATACCTGCACAACCAGACGGGCCTTGTCACCCCAGCGCAGCGAGCCTCGAACAGCAACTCAGACTCAGACTCCAGCAAAGCGCCATCCAAAATCAGGCAGCAGGCTTCTTCTGCAGAGACCCAGGAGACAGCCACTGGACAGGTGGGCAGGTGGGGGGTTAATCAGTTGCATGGCTGGCACAGTAGATTAACCCCTGCTGAAAGCCTTACTTAGCAACCAAAAGCGCTGTTGATAAGAGTAAGGATTAATGCAGGCTGGGTTGGTAGCACAGCTCTGTTGCCACTGGTTTTCCACAGAGAATGTAACCTTTGGTTAAGGATTCATCATCATGAAAACATGAAACTAAACAGGAGACATTGCCACTGGCAAGAATGTCTTGGCTGAGTGTAGGATGCTACAGTTACACCTGGTCTTCCCAGGATGGATATGAGCTGGCAGAATAGGGCTGAGCATGGCTTGCATTCCATTGTATGCCATCTTCTTTCAAACATAGAGCTGTAGTCTAGAAGCACAGCAGACAGATGCTGTGTTTTGAATAATTATAAAGTCAGACTTCTGACTGAAGTCTCACAGAAGTAAAGGCAGCATCCTAACCGGATATCTGAGCTGTGGCTCTTTGGAATGAAGTCAAAGACAGAAATTTTTTGCTGATAATAGGACATGTGCAAGCATTTACTAGGAGATTTTTTCCAAGGAGAGTTTTCACAGCACATTGTGGTGTCAATTGATGGATGAGGAATGTTTCAATACACTGTCTTACTATTACAGGTCACAGAAGATGTGAATGAGGACACTGAACTGCAGGAGAAGAAAGACAGTGTGGTGTCCAATCCCAGAAGCCCCAGCATGGAGCTGAGTCAAAGTTCAGCAGGAGACGACAGTAGCATAACCTCTCCCCGGAAAAGCCGGCGTCGACAGGTATCTAAAAGTGCTGTTTGGCACAGATTCTGTAAATGTCAGTTGATGTTAATATTGACAGGGCTTTATCTTCAAGGGTTTGTGAAAGTCCCTGTTAAAGACCGCACTACTGCTAGGACCCCTGCTCTGAATCCTTTCCCATCCTATTTTCATGTGAAATAATTTATAACCATGGATCACCCCTATTTTAGAACACTTCCACTGATTTTTGGTTTCCACTGGATGAGACTTTTTATTACATTGTCAGGCAAATATTTTGTAATCGACCACTGTGGGTTCCCTGACAAAAGATCTCCCTGATGAGAGACCACTTCTCTTCAAATTTTGTGACATCATTTTTAGAAACCTTGCCCTTCATGTTTTCATGTTCATGAAGCCCAGATGAAGGACTACCCCTCTGTAGCAACCACCTCTGCTTGATGACTGCCTTTGCTTGACCGTTGGGGTGCTGTGAAAGCTGTTCCATTGAATTGTTGGGGTGCTGTGAAAGCTGTTCCATGGAATTGTTGGGGTGCTGTGAAAGCTGTTCCATTGAATTGTTGGGGTGCTGTGAAAGCTGTTCCATTGAATTGTTGAGGTGCTATGAAAGCTGTTCCATTGAATTGTAGGGGTGCTGTGAAAGCTGTTCCATTGAATTGTTGGGGTGCTGTGAAAGCTGTTCCATTGAATTGTTGAGGTGCTATGAAAGCTGTTCCATTGAATTGTAGGGGTGCTGTGAAAGCTGTTCCATTGAATTGTTGGGGTGCTGTGAAATCCATTCTATTGAATTGTTGGGGTGCTCTTAAAGCCGTTCCATTGAATTGGTGGGGTGCTTTGAAAGCCATTCCATTGACTTGTTGGGGTGCTCTAAAAAGAGCCATTCCATTGACTTGTTATAAAAAGAGCCATTCCACTGACTTGTTGGGGTGCTCTGAAAAGAGCCATTCCATTGAGTTACATGCATGCATAGGTTTAATGTACTAGAGCTGCCCAGTATAGTGCTTGCCCAGAACTCACTGTAAAACAGTGAGTTGTTAACAAATTTAACAAGCCCTCTCATATCTGTTTCACCAACAAGAATTTCTCGTGTGTGTTAATTTATCAGTATATGCCTCATTACCTCCAAAATTTTACTCACTGTTCTGGATAAATCAGCAGAGTAACTTTTTTTCTCTTTTTTTATCAGCTTATGCCTCATTACAATCCTTCAGAAAGTAGTCTTGCCCTAGCATCTGCAATTGACCATTCTGAATAAGCTAGCTAGGTCATGGCCTGCCACATGATCAAAAGTGAGGCACACAAATGGCTAGAGCATGAAGAGATTTACTCTGCACTGTAACCTACACTTTCTTGATCCTTACTTCCAATCCCTGTTACCTCTGTGACCTCACTTCATGAATCTTCCATGGAAATGGTCTAGGAGTACAGCAAACATGTTTCTGTTGCTGGTGAAATCACCATTGGATTGTCTGGTCATGTGGAAGAAATTGTTCTGTCTCTGCAGACTCTGACATGTATAACCATAGTAAAATATTCTTAAAGTAGCACCCATGTGTTTTTTCTGTATTGTTGTAGTTGGTGCAGATTTGAATTGCAGTTCATGTTTGCTTGTATGTGTAGGGTATGCTGCTGTCAGACGTGCTGGACATGCTGGATCGCTTTCTGCAGGAAACAGAGTTGTGGGCCTTGTGTCGCGAGTGCATCCTCAGTCTGCAGCGTAAAAAGAAACATCTCCGTAAGCATGATAGAACTTTGAAACATCTCCGTAAACATTACAGAACTTTGAAACATCTTTGAAAAGCTCAATAAAACCTTGAAACCTTGATAGAACTTTAAACATCTCCGTAGACATTATGAAACTTTGAAAAAACATAAGTTTGAAACATCTCTGTAGACATTATGGAACTTTGGAACATCTCTGAAAGCATGACAGAACTTTAAACTTCTCTTTGAACATGGCAGAGCTTTGAAACATCTTTGTAGCCATAATAGAACTGAAACTTTCATAAGCATGAAAGAATTTTGAAACATCTCTGTAAGCATGACAGAGTTTTGAAATATGAAATATATATATGTAAGCGTGACTGAACACTGAAACACCTCCATAAGCATGAGAGAACTTTGAAACCACTTTGCGAACTGATGTATGTTGGTAATATTTCTGATTGCTTAACTGCTTGATGAGCTGTGTGGTTGGCTGGTATAACATGACCAGATAGATTTGACTAAATTTGATCTGTTGTGGCAAAGAATTTTATGTATTGTTTACTCATACATTTATTTGCTTATTTTAAGACCTCTTTTTGTGTTTATTTATTATTATCGTTTTATTTTTTTTGTTCTTATTTCATAATATATTCTGGTTCAGAGTTTCAAAAGTGATTGAGTTTTTTTACTCTTGATGGATCAAAGTGAACCCAGTGATTTTGCTTGTTACAGCGGCCTACATATCCCCAGATACTGTGATGGTTCGGGAGATTGGCAGTGTATCCTTCAAGGCCATCCCTGAGGACAAGCCCCTGGAGGTCATATACATGGCCCCTGAGCTGCAGCAGAAAGGCATCCTCAATGAGAAGGTGATTATCTCTTGAAACTGCTCACTCTTCTTCTGCCTGTCCTTTGTCTCCTGCAGTGGGGCACTGCACATGCAGAAATTATGGTCCCCACTGTTGAAAATCCAAAGCTGATAAATGTTTTCCCTTTAATTAGTTTAAAGCCAGAAGTAGGTCTGAATATAGCCATGCACGCCTTGTCCACTGCCAGGAATGTCTTCTTTGTCTTGACTTCCACCTTCCTGCTCATTCATTTTCATTTGTTTCCCAAATCCTCTCCCTGCTTCTCAACTGCATTAGTTTTGGAATTATACAGTTTCTCTTGCGGGCCTGCAGAACAAAATGGGTCACCCAGCTTGTAGTCACTTGCGTTTTGACTTGGTGTGAAAAAACTGTGAATGTGTGATTTGTCCTGAGATGACACTGTACACTTGAAAGAATGTAGTAATCCAACAACTAGCTAACCTTTTTGGTCACTCTGGTCAGATGCAAGAAAAGACAAGGTAATCTGGGTCTTAGTTGTGTTCTTGTCATGTCTTTCGAGCATTAATTAACTCCCCTGTTGATTTTGTATTACTTGTATGCAAATATGTTGAAATTCTCACCATGTGGATGTGTGTGTGTGTGTGTGTGTGTGTGTGGGCATGCCTGCCAGACATGTCTGTATGGACTGGGGATCACGCTGAGGTGTGCAGCAGGCCAGAAGTACAGCACAGCTGAGCAGCTAGATGTGGCTGTGGGGCCAGCATTTCAAGAGCTGATGACAACCTTGCTGGAGGACAACCCGGATCTCAGGCCTTCCTTGGAGGTGGCTCTCATGGTGGGTGTGCTCTTTTTCATGTGTTGTTTCTTCTTCTCTTGATGGGATGTTCCATTTTCCCCTTGCACAGTTTTCTGTGGAAAATTTAGCTCGCTTTCTCCAAAGAAAGCCAGCATGCTGTTCAGCTAAAGAAACAAGTCCTAGCATTGGTGTATGTTTTACAGAATTTTGCCTGGGCAATTTTGTGCTGCCTTGCTGCCGGCAGCATATAGCCTGCGATTTTGAAAGGAGAAAGATTATTCTTGTTTTTTGTTTGTTTGTTTGTTTGTTGTTGCATCTGGTCTTGAACAACCAGACACTAAACCAACCTTTAGTGTATGTTTTGTTGTTGTTTTGGGAGGGTCTTTTTGTTTGTTTGGGTCTCATCTGAACCAAAGGCCAAAAGGCCAAGGTGTGGTAGTAAACTGCTGTGTGTGTTACAAGCAAAACCTGTTGACAGTTTTGTCATCCGTTGTGAGTTTTGTGCTGCAGGTTTGTGTTGGGTTTAATGAGGAGGGCCATATCATCTCACAGTTGCTGTGTTTTGTGTTACAGGCTTGTGATGAGTTTAACAGGCAGAGCAGCATCGACTCACGCTTGCTGTGTCAGGAATTTTACATGGATGCCTGTGCTCTAATGGTCAGTTTTATTTATAAAGTCTTTGGCATAGTGTGGGTTTGATGTAATGAGGGTTGGACATAGTGTGGGTTTGGCATTCTATGGGTTGGACACACTCACATTGTCTTTGTGGGTACGGCAGTGTGGGTTGGACATTGGCTGGGTCTGGCATAGTATGAGTTGGACATGGTGTATGTTTGATTGATAGACATTATATATAGTGTGCTTTGATGTAGTGTATGTTGGATATATAGTTTTTTAGGCATAATACTATGGGTATTAGTTTGACTGTTTCTGTCTGTGTTGGACATAGTATGGGTTTGACGTATATTGTGTATTGAATGCAGACTTAGTTTCTGTTGGACTTAGTGCATGTTTGCCGGCTCATTGTGTGCATGTGTGTGTGTGTGTGGGGAGGGGGGTGTGGGGGGGGGGGGGAGGGGGGCAGGGGTTTAAAGATGGGGGTAGGAAGGAGGACACCCCTTGTGTTTGAACATGTATTGTGATAGAAATGCCAGTCAGAGAATTGTGCATGTGTATTCTGTGTGAACTACTGATGAGATTCTGAGATGAGATGATTAGACTGTATATTATATTTATTATCACTACTGTGGTCACTGTGATTATTGATGAGTGTTCTCATTCTCCCAGTCAAGCAGAGAGCCTAAGAAGTCCGAGCTGCCTTCTGTTGACCTGGATGACAGCGCTGTAGCCACTGCCACAGAGATGCAGGTGAGGTGTCTTCCCTTACTCTTCCTTTTGCCTTCTTAGGAAACACACTGGAACCTTTTTTTAGAACAGTTTTGCCTGATTTCTGTCTCAGTACTGTGCAGCATTTCTCTGTCTCTCACTAGTCTAGAGCACCTGAAATGCAAGGTTGTTGAGAACATCAACAGTGTATGGAACTCGAAATGCAAAGCATGTTGCACACAGGATATTTAAATATGTCTTTTGTAAGCAGAATTCATCTTGAAGGAGTTAGCTCCAAAGTAGGTTCCACTGAATGATGCCATTTGAAATATAATGAAGTTCAGTAAGTATGTTTATTATAATAGTCCTTCTAAATTCATCATCTGTTTCAGTGTGTTTTTCAAAACTATTTGCACTTTATGAGTAAGAACCCACAAAAACATACTAGAATAGGAATTAGCGCTCATAGACAAAGGAGCATATGTTAGGTTATGAAAAAGAGGAAAAGCAAGCCTATGATGGTTTGATAATTCAAAATCTGTTGGACTAAGTGCAGCCATCACCCAGAAACCCCCTGCTGCCCACCCCCCATGTTTTTTACATTTCTTTTTATTTGTCCTTGTTTGTTTCTTTTTTTCACTGCACACGTGCATGCTTATTCTCACTCACTTTTTTTTCTTCCAGACTTCCTGGACTGAGCTGGAGGACACAGCAAGGGAGGGCGTGTTTCTGGATGATGGACTCGAAGAGGAGGAGCCTGCACAACCAGAGCACAGCAAGACGTCAGCCTTCCAGCCAATCAGCACCAAGCAGCAGCAAGCTGCAGCAGGGTCTGCCTTCAAGCCAGTGCCTCTCAAACCCAAGCCTGCCAGAGTGACAGACAGGGAGAATCATGATCAGCGGGCTCGCTTGCCCAGCGCCTTCTCTTCCCCGGCCACCCATTTCAAGCCCATCATTCTCCAGGCCCCAGGTGCATCAGAGGCAGCAGATGGCAGTGATCAGGCATCAGCAGAGTTGCAGGAGGAGGACAAGGAGAAGAACGTGATGCGGAAACTGAGGGAGATCAAGAAGAACTTGCTCAAACACCGACCCCCAGGCAGCCTATCCAAAGACGTGGAGATGGATGACAGCAAGCCACCCATGGCAGAGAAGCCCAAGACCCCCAGGACCCCCGGCGGCAGTCAGAGCAGGGGTGCTGCAGAGACAGCCGGAGCACTGGAGAGCTTCCTGCAGCAACTGCAGAGCAGCGGTCAGATGCCGGACACCCAGAACCTGGCACTGGCCATCGCTCAGCATCTGCAAGCTCAGCTGGGGCCAGGAGGGGAAGCAGGGGATGCAGCAGCTAAAGCTTCCACTGGTTCTTCGTCCCAAATCCTGGAATGTCCAGACACTTCATCACATCTGAGTGGTTCGGTGGCCAACTCCCAACCTTCAGTGGTGACATCTCAGGCACCCTGTGCCGAGACGCAGCCTCAGCCACAGAACATCCAGCTTGCACAGATAATGCCAACAGAGGCTCAGGCAGCACTGTCGCAGCCACAGCAAGTGCTCCCTTCCTTGCCTCTGCCACAGTTTTCAGGGCCTGTGCCAGGTTTAAACATGGCCAGCATGGGGCAGGCGGGGTACCTTGGTCCCGGCATGCCCATGCCCCTTATGCCCTTTGCTGGTGGGGTCATGCCGGGGCCAGTGCAGTACCAGCTTCAGCAGGACCCCCGGACAGGGCTGGTGCAGCTGGTTCCAGTCCCGGTGATGCCCTACGGACACCCTCCTGGTCCCTCGCGCAGCCCCCACACCCCTGGCTCTGACCCCGGCTACAGCCCCTGGCAGCAGCCAATCACAATCAGTCCAGGGGCTGGGCTGGTGCCAGACTATTCCATGAACATGGAGGATACTGCTGTCAGGCACTCCAACCGGCCCAACGTCAACAGCCGCAGCGCACGGGGCCTCCTTCAGAAGACTGCTGCCCAGAGAGCCAAAAATGCTGCCAGTTCTTCTGCATCCCCCACTGGCTATCTCTCGGACAATGGCATCAGCTCTCTGAAATCTCACTCCGGTGTAGAGGAGGAGTCTCTCCAGAATGCCAGTTCTCAGAGAGGCACATCCTGCCATAGGCGTTCCAACAGTTCTAGTGCCAGCCTGCCACTGAGAGGCCTGAATTTCAGTGAGAGCAACAATGGGTCAGTCAGGCAGGGAGACAACCAGGAGCCAAACATAGATTACACGGTGACCTCCCATTCGGAAGACCAAGAGCAGCAAAGAAGCTGGAGCATGAACACCAGCAATGCTCCTCAAGTGCTCCGCTCAAACTCTCAGTCATCCTCACCTTCTCCATCCAAAGACAGTGGAATTTGTTTGACTCATGGCTCGGCTGCCCCACCTGTGAGTAGTGCCAGTTTGATGGAACGGTTGCTAAGCAGTGAGAGTCTGCGTCATCAGCAGACGGTGACACAGGTGTTGCACATCCTGAACCAGGGCTTTGGTGATCAGGGGCCAAACTGCTTCCAGAGTGAGGAACTGCTAGGTAAGGATTGCTTCTGGTCAGTGGATCTGATAATGATTCTAGATCAAAGGATATGATCAGGAATGGGATGTGTTCAGTGAGGCAGTTCTGGTAAGGATTGCTGTTGCTGATTTGTTACAATGTTAACACATTCCAGATCTGGGTTTTGTTGATCAGAGATTTGACAGATTGTTAAAGCAAGGAACTTGTACAGTTCTAGATAACTTGGATTAGTTACAATTGGACAGTGAACCTGTGAATGCATCCTGAATCATGGCTTTTGGAATCAGCTCCTGGCAAATTAATAATAATCACTGTAACACAGCTACAATGCTACTGACCGGTAAAGGTTGGTGTATTTAAGTTGGTGTGCAATGGCTGACAAAATCTGGCCTGGACCTCTGATTTTGTGGCAGAACAAGCTTTTGGTAAATGACTAACTCAGTAACTGACTAAACGACTGCCATTCCTCAGTGCTCAGAGTACCAACTGAAGCTGGTTATAGCATACATTCGTACCAGGTCCAGAGCAATGGTACAGAATTAGTCAAATTGTTTAGCTGCTGTATTAAGTAGGACTGGATTGCTGGCCAGCCAGCCAACATAAGTGCTGGCCATCCAGCCAGTGTACATAACCCTCTGGTCATCGCATGTTTTGGCAATAAAATCAATAAATCATTAATGATTAATTATATTTTTTAAAATGTTGCAAATTGGAGTTTATGTTTGAAATTCATCCCCTGAATCTGATGACCCTTTGGAGTTGAGAGAAAGTTGTTGCTGTAATGTTTCCCATGTGAACTGTCTGGGGTCACCAAGTATATCATGTAATATATAATACTGTACATTGACAAATGCATTCTTCAGGAGTTAGGGTGAGAGGATTTTGTGTGTGGCCATTTTTTATTACCCCACCACATGGGCATTGTCCTATTAATATTAGCATCTTTTTAACCTTTGTGTGTTTGGATAGATCTTGTTTCACAATACTAGCAGTCAACTTTGTTTTAGATCTTTTAGTAATGTTAAAATTAACCGTTATTGTCAGGATCCCTCTCTCTCTCTCTCTCTCTCTCTCTCTCTCTCTCTCTCTCTCTCTCTCTCTCTCTCTCTCCTTTCTGCAATCAGATTGTCATTTTGTGCTGTGCTTTCAGCGGAATACATTGTATCACTGGCTCACCTCAAATGGGAGACGTTCATGCATGCAGTGACAGAAAAATACACAAACCTCTTCTGGAGTCACACCCTGCTCGTCAACCTCTACCATGCTGTTAATGGTCACTCAGCATCCCCTGCTAGGTGAGGGTTGACTGCACATCATCTTTGTCTTTGAAGTTGAACTTGTAGAACTCTTTGTGTATTTTCAGTGTAATGTGCTGTGATAGGACTAGTACTTAGAAGGTAAACTAGGACTACTCTTTTTTTTTTTTTTTTTTTTAAATGTGGTGATTTACTCATTTTGTAATTTCATATTGTGATTTCATTTAGCAAGCAATTATATTCTAAGCAGAATTTAATAAGGTAGGTAAGCATACCAAAGGATAATGATGCATCTTGACTAGTTTTTGAGTTACACTGACAACCCAGAGAAAAGTGCACATCTTTTTGCAAATAGCCATTCTTGGAGCCATGTAAATTTTACTTACAAAAAGTTACAATAGCTAAAAATAATTGCATGTGCAGACCTGTGGCTGTATTATATTATAAACAAGTAGGTGGGTTGCATGCCCAGTTGATGCAACATTTTGTTAATGTTTTACATTTTCCACCTCACTCTGTGTTACATTCTTACAACCCCATTCCTTTCAGGCCATCAGCCAAGACTCCACCAGCATCCAGATCTAAACCATTCCAGTATGGGGATGAGGAAGTGACGCCACAGATTCAGAACCCTCCGGACATTGCCCACAGCAGGTTGCATTCAGAGCCAAGCTCCACAGTGCCACAAGGTGGGGAGGAGAGGGAATGGGAGGCTCCATCACAGAGTGCTGATGCCAGGAAGACTCACTCTGAAGCTCCATATCAACAGGTAGGTGAAAATAAGTCTCTTTGATGACGGTGTGTCATAGGTTTCTGCTAGCATTATATATATAATTACAAATATGTTAGTATTCTTTCTGTTTCATAGTGCAAGCAATTATGGGTCTGTGTTAGCATCAAAAGCACAGACTGCTTGTTTCATTAATAAAACACAGCCAACTTTAGACTTAGAGTGTGTGCATGGTGCCTACTAGTACTATATATTCTGCTAGTGGGATCATGCAACTTATTTGTGTGTTATCTAATTGAATACTGCAGATGAATTTTCACTTTCTGTTCTTTCATTGTGTTGTCCAATAAAGATGTGAATGTGTTTGGCTGGGCATGAAATATGACAGTGGGAAATGTGATTCCATTCCATAATCTTGAGCCCCACTCGCTCCTGATAATCCCATGCCCCTCACTCCCACCCCTTTTTATTAATAATTTCTTTTAGATGTACCTGGATGTTTTTGCTTATGCAGGATTATTGCTGCCTGGATTTGTAAAATGTTGTCCTCTGTGTGTCTGCAGAGGGTGCCACCAGACAATGGATCTCCAGCAGCAACTGAAAGCGCTGCTGATGCAGGGGGGTCCCAATCCATGGTGCGTGTTCTGGCCAACGGCCGATACGTCAGTGGTCCCAGCGAAACCTCTGACTCCACCGACAATGAGCAGCAGGAGAAGCGACGCAGGTTCAAGAAGCGCTACGAGCTGGACCGCAACAAGAGCACGTCAGCCCACAGTATCCCTGGTACGGCCAAGTTCAGCCAGCCTCCTGAGCAGGGAGTGTGCGGTTCAGAGCTGAATGAACCTCAGGCCAGCAGGCTGCAAGGGCATGGGGAGGCACCCCAGTCTGACTGTGTGCGTGATGTCAGAACTGCTAAGCCCTTTGCTGACAGGAGGGAGGTGGATTCTAGCGGTGCAGGGAGGGGTTTGCATCCTGATGCTAGGTCTTCTGCTGCCCCTGTTCATGCTCCACCCAGCTACCACAGTCTTCCCCGACCTGCAAAGTCTTCACAACCTCAACACGCTCAGTCACCTCAGCATGTCAGGCCGGACTTGAGAGACGGACTAGTCCCCTCTCGGTCAAGCGCATCAGGTTTGAATGTCTCCTGCTCAGGAGCCAGTGAACGCAGTCCTTCAAGTGCTGGTGCCTCAGGAGCGAGTCCTGCCTTCACTCCTGGGATGACCAGGCCGTACTCTGCAGCCATCTGTCAGTCGCACTCACCCCACCAGCATCTGCAGGGCTCAGGAACTGTGCCGGATGCTAAGCAGCATAGACCAGAGTCCCGAAGTCATTACAGACCATTTGTAGATTCACCGAACCGGCACGCTCATGGTCACACGGTCCACAACAGCAGCCCCAGTCAGCACCCTCACAGCCTCACCAACCACAGCATCAGCCCCAGCCAACGCTCTCTTGGTAGTGCAGGCCTCAATAACCCCAGCCAGCAGCACTCCCATGGCCTCACCAACCTCAGAGGCAGCCCCAGCCAACACTCCCACGGGTTCACCCTCAACAACCCCAACCCCAGCCAGCACACTCTCAGTGGGACCAACCACAGCAGTAGCCCTGGCCAGCATGCTCACAGCCACCCCTACCTCAACAACAGCAGTGGCAGCAGCTCGTACTCGCCAGCGTTCAGCCAGAACAGCAAAGAAAGTGTCTCAGGAAACAATCTGCACCCAGAACAGCAAGCCCGCCACCTGTCAGCAGCAGCAGCAGCTCATGCAGACAGTGAAGGGTTTGTATATGGACAGCACAGAGAACCTCTGGGGAAACCACCCAGCAGTGCCAGTCCCAAGATCACCAGGAACCTCAGGGGCACTCACTCCCCTCAGAACAGCAGTGGCTTAGGGGAGTCGGGAAATGGCAACAGCAGCCGCACTCCCTTGACACTCTACAGCGCCCCCAGCCGGTCCGAAGTCAACAACAATGCTCGCAAGCGAGGTGATGCAGACAGAGAGGTGCGTGGCATGGTTGGGCCAGCAAGGAACCGTGATCGCAGCCCTGTACGTAAGACACAGCACAAGATGAAGCCGCAGTTGTCATGGGACAAAGACATTGCAGAATACCGGAAGAAGGGGCAGGTGGTGTACCATTCTGCCATGATCCAGCTTAGCATGACACCCGAGGTGGACCGCTTCATTCACGACATTGTGAGTCAGGTTTTCTTTTTTCTTTTAAAATGAGTGATGCATACAGCCATTGTCATCATAGAGGGTTTCATGCTGAGCTCTTACAAAAATCCTCACCTTTCCTCAGAAGCTTTCAGTCTGACCACCACATGGTACTGTGTTGGCTGGTGGAATGCACAATGACTTGAGTCTGATGCAGCATTCTGATGGTTGTAATTTACCTCAGTAGATTGCAAGACTGAAGGAGATTGTGGTTTCAGTACCTTTAGTCCCATTTTCTTACAGGCCTTCATTTTGTATGCCATCGCTAATGCTGTTCAGATGTGTCCATAGTAGTTAACACCATTCCATCTCCTTGAGCCCACAGCTTGCACAGTATTGTCCTGCTTTCCAAAGGTGCTGTCCTGTTAATATGCTAATGATTGATTATTCATGGTACCCCATCTTGTAAAGACATAAGGATACACTCATTTTGTCGCACACACATGCATGTATGCATGCACACACACACACACACACACACACACACACACACACACACACACACACACACACACACACACACACACACACACACACACACACTATACCAATTTTTTTTTTACTGGTGATGTTATAAGTGAGGGATATACATAGCAGTTAGCACTCACTGTTCCATCTGAGCCCACAGTTTACACAGGTTAATTTCTAGTTTGTTCTTCAAATATAAACCTTGATAATGATAGTGTTTGTGCAGTGTCTTTCAAGTACTAATTAATTCCCATGCTTGTCGATTCTTTAAATTTGGAACTTGGCAAAGGATGTTGATGGAAGACTCAACTGGCATGCATCACCTGCTTTAAGCAGTCACAAAACAAAAGCAGACTACACTCACATAATGGTAATGATAATTGTAATAAACTCACAGTATGATAATAACAGTATGAGCAGAACTAGAAGAAGGAGAATATGGTGCTAAGCTAAGCAGGTTAAGAGCCTGCAGAACTTTTACTAGTTTCAGTATCCATCTGTGGAACAGCTCAATAACTCTATCAGTCCATGAGCTGAAAGAAGTGAGAAACAAGGGGAATTAAAGGCTGTACATTGGCAGGATGAGGACAACAAGGCGTCCATTGCCAACAAGCTGATGGCAGTGGAGCAGGAGCTGACCATGCAGCGACGACAGCGCCGCAAGAGTCAGGCCTTCTACAAGCGGCTGACCGAACCTGGCAACAAGCAGCCCAAAGGTCAGTTCACTGCATGTTATTTAAAAAAAAAATATAAAAAAATGGATAGATGATGAACAAATACTACTGTCTACATTTGTAGGAACTGGTGATTGTAGAAAACCATCTTGGCGTAGCAGCTCTTCTTCGTAGGACCATGATTTTCATATTGTAAATGGTCCGTTGTAAGGATCTTGTAAAAAGTATTGTTAGTGTATGTGCTTTTGAAAGAGGATTTCCAATTCCATGACTGTCTTAGACTAGAAGTGTTTGTGATGAAGAAGGGGCTGTCCCCCCACCCCCACCCCACCCCTCCATACCTGACCTGTTGTTGTTGGCCACCTCCTTCTTGTTATCTTTGTCCAAATCTTTATCTTCCTTTCTTCTTCTTCTCCGCTCTTCTCCTCCTTCTCTTCCTTCTTGCCTTTTATCCCTACCCCCACCCCCCATCCCTTTTTTCTTTTTTTCTTTTTTCTGCTTCTGCTTTTCTTTTTTTCTGTGTTGTGTCTTCATATATGTCATAATGCGAGGTCTTTGCCCTGCACCAACATGATGGGCTGTCTATGTGCATCAGTTTCTGTGGCAGTGGTTCTGTTCTGCTTCATTTTTTTCTTTTTTCTTTTTCTTCTTCAGGTGAAAACAAAACCATTGTGAGCCAGGTGCTGAAGGACATGTCAGAGATGACCAGCAAGATGAGGTTCCTGGACCTTTGCCGCACACATCTGCAGGTAGGAGAAGGGGCCCCAAAAGGAAACTTCAGTGCTCCAAAACCAAGTCCTGAACAGGGAGGGGCAGGCTTGGGGGGGGGGGGGGGGCGGGGGGGGGAGGGGCACTTTGGTTGAGCTGTTGGTATGCTGGTTGCTATGAGTACAGCACACCAACTGTGCTCTTTTTGTTGTAGAGAATGCTAGCGGACTGGATGGTCGACAGATTCATAATCAAGGATAAAAAGACCAAGCAAAAGTGTTGGTTTGCATTAAAATTCTGGGCTGAGTAATATAAGGGAAAATACCAAAAGTTGAAAACTGTCATAAAAAGACACCAGACTTAAAGCAAAAACACACAAAAGCCCAGGTAACTTTTTACGCATGCATGCATGCCCACATGCACGCATGTGCACCCACACACACACACACACCAAAAGAAATAAGTGCTAGAAGGTAATAGACAAACATACATAGAATCAAGAAATTATTTCTCCTCTAGGGATTAGCTGAGCTGTGTAACATGACTATTGCAGCTGCCTTTCTCAAGGGAGACAACCAAGGTAATGCTAATACCCATTGGAATAGCACACAGTGTGAGTGCACAAACAATAGCCAGTTCATGCATTTGTGAAATATGTAGCCCCCCCAAATTTAGTTACGTATATTTCAAAAAACAATGGAGAAAAAAAATGCTAAGGGACTGGGACATTAGGTAGGTGCCTTCAAAACTATTATTTTTATGCTGTGTCTGGTATTTTAATCTTCTTCTTCATCATCTTCTGATTTTTTTTCTTTTCTTTTTTCTTCCTCTTCTTCCTCATTTTCTTTTACATCTTCCTTGTCATTGTCTTCTGTCACTTCATCTTCTACTACTTGTTTTGATTATCATCATCATCATTGTCATCACCATCATTGCTGCCTCCAGATGCTGCTGACAGAGCTGTATGGCCTGGACACCTGTTTCCTCCACACCCTGGTGAACAGCGGTGGAGGGGAGGGGGAGGACCCTCAGCCCCTGGTGCTGCAGCCCTACCTGGAGAACCAGCTGCTGCAGTTCCAGACTGTGCGTGAGGCCACCACTGGCTGCGAGGTGCAGGTGCTGCAGGCAGGGCACCCCCCAGGACTGATGGCCTACCTCTTTACACTGTGGGTACCTCTTTACGTTACACACGTCTCTTTACACTGTCACCCTGGTATAACCATAATGGTTGACTGGGCATAAAACAACAAGTTACTCACTTGTATAACCATAATGGTTGACTGGGCATAAAACAACAAGGTACTGACTTACTCTTTACACTGTATGCATCTGTTTGCTGTCAATAGGTAAGATGCTGAACAAAGGTTTGTTTTGGGCCTTTTTGAAATATTTTTTCCTTTATTACATTCAGAGGGGATAAAAACAGCAGTCTACTTCACTTGTTTTTCTGTGTGCAGGTCAGCTCTGAGTGATGGCTACATTCATCAGTTCCTGTTTTGCTTCCGTTATTTCCTAAAAGCTGAAGATGTGTTCACTTTCATCACCCAGAAATACCTTGCTGCACGCAGGTTAGTTGGCAGCACTGCACAGTTTACCAAGAACTACTGAGACAGTTTATATACGAATTCAGTGCCTTAATTTATTATGTTGTAGTTTGAGTGTGAAGGTGCGGCCTGAATGACAATCTTTCAAATATGCCACAAAATGATGTCCCTCAAGTAAGTGGTAAATTGTTATGTACTTTATGAAAATCCCACATAGCTCATGACAACAACAACAACAACTTGCAGAGACAACTTCTGAGTAGTGGATAGGAATAACTGTGTTGACTGGGTAGACTCCTGTTAAGGCTTTTTTGTAGATGCACAGCCCTGGACATTCTGGACTCAGGGGAAATGACCGAGCAAAATAGACTATGATGCAAAGTGTTACCATCACAAATGCCTTGCATCTTAGAAGATCTGAAGCTTTTTGAGATATTAGCTGCAGGCACAAAATGAAGGTCATCAGACCATTGATTACCTGGAGAAGATAGATGTATAAAGAGGAAGCACTTGATGATCTCCATTGAAAGGGCCATTGTCAATCAGATGAACATTGGAATGTTTTCAAAAGCAACATTGGAGAAATTGTGAGATAGTATCGAGCACATATGGGCTTTTCTGAGTTCACAGATACCATCTAAAACTGAGAGGAACTGAACCAAACTGAGGGTAGTCTTTAAAGTGGGGCGCCACTGTATTAGCCAGCATAAGTTATAAAAATAGGCTGTTGTGTTAAATATCTATCCATGTGTAATAAAGTTCTTAATGTGATTCTCAAAATGACAGTGCACATGCCCTGTCTGTTTCCAGGGGCAACCAGAGTGATGTGAACATTGTGCGAACACAGCAAAGAGCAATGGACCTCCTGCAGTTCTGGGTGGAGGGCTACTACAGCCTGGACTTTGAACGTAACGATGCTCTGCTGGATCGTCTTGAGACCTTTGTCTTGCAGAGAGTCAGTGCTCTTTTTTAACAAAATTGAGTCCAAGTTGTTTCATGCTTATTGCTTGTATTTGATCATGTATTTCAAGAAAGGAATTTGTGTGTGTCAAGTGTTATGCTCAAGTTCTTGGAGATTTTATATAGATCAATACTTTGCTGCCATATCTCAGTCATTTCAGTCATTCCATTATAACAGAAGTTGTTGCTTCAGTTTCTATGGTCTGTGACTGTTGTTAGTGTGTGTGTCTCTTTCTCTCTGTCTCTGTCTCTGTCTGTCTCTCTCTGTCTGTCTGTCTGTCTGTCTGTCTGTCTGTCTGTCTCTCTCTCTCTCTCTCTCTCTCTCTCTCTCTCTCTCTCTCTCTCTCTCTCTCTCTCTCTCTCTCTCTCACACTGCCTGTTTGTGCATCTGTCTGACTCCCTCTCTACCCTTGATCTGTCCCCTGCTTCTTCTTTGTCTTTCACCTCAATTTGTGTTGTATGGGTTCTGCCGCCCCCCCCCCCCCCCCACCTCTAACCCTCCCCCCCCCCCTCCCCCACACACACTTTCTATCCTTCTGGCTGACCATGTGCTGTATGGTGGCTGTCAGGTGGAGGAGGGGATGGAGGGCTCCCAGAACCTGATGAACTTGCTGTATGCCTGCCACCTGGGGGAGAACACAGAGCTGGTCAGTCAGGCCGATGACAGCGAGGACCACGACGAGGTCTACTACCTGCACCTCGCTGCTCCTAAAAGGGTCAGTGTACAGTCACTGAAGTTTTGGGCTTTTCCATTTCCTCTTGTTTCCATGTGTACTTGCTAGTATATAGAAATGTGTTTTGTACAGCTACTTTTTTTCCTGGTATTTATAGTCCCTTTGATGTTGAGGGTTGCCTGACAGAACTCCTTATCAGTTTTGTGCTGTAGGCAATAGGTCTTAAACTGAACATAATTTTATTCAGTCTTACGCTGAAGCATAATCAGTCTTACACCAAAGACATTCAGTCCTTTTTTCACATGTAATAGATTTTACACTGAGTGGTATCAGCTTTACACTAGAGGTGTTCATTCAGTCTTGCTTCACATACAGTCGAACACTGAAAGCTACCTGTATCACACTCAATGCAACCGGTCTTACAACAGACACATTTCAATCTTTCATCACATACACTTTTTTTTTAACACTAAATGTTATCAATCTTATTCTGAACACGTTCAGTCTTTCATCACATACAGTCAGGTTTACACCGAACACAGTCCATCTTATCTTTGATGTCATTAAACCATTCTCAAGAATATGCATGAGAGAAGTCACCAAGGTAACCAAAATCAAGTGTGAGGCGGGGTTCTGAATTAACATGAAGCCATTTCTAATGAACTCGGTCACAGCAGGCCATAAGATGGCAAGCAGAATTGGACTATGCAAAAATGACAGTACAGCCTTTTGAGCTTGTGGCCTGCCATGACCTGGCTCATGAAGACTGACCCCATGTCAGTACACAACCTAGACTCAGTTTTGATCTTGTGACCTGCCATGACCTGGCCCATGAAGACTGACCCCATGTCAGTACACAACCTAGACTCAGTTTTGATCTTGTGGCCTGCCATGACCTGGCCCATGAAGACTGACCCCATGTCAGTACACAACCTAGACTCAGTTTTGATCTTGTGACCTGCCATGACCTGGCTCATGAAGACTGACCCCACGTCAGTACACCACCCAGCCTCAGTTTTGATCGTGTGACCCACCATGACCTGGCTCATGAAGACTGACCCCATGTCAGTACACAACCCAGCCTCAGTTTTGATCCTGTGACCCACCATGACATGGCTCAATAAGAATGATCCCATGTCAGTCCACAACCCAGCCTCAGTTTTGATCCTGTGACCCACCATGACCTGGCTCAGTAAGAATGACCCCATGTCAGTCCACAACCCAGTGTCACTTTTGATCTTGTGACTTGATGTGGTTTTTCTCACTGAGAATGGTCCGTGAGAAGGGGGATACAGTTCTGAGAGGCAACCCTGAATTGAGTGTATGTAGTCACATGTAGTCATATGTGCCTTCACTGGTTGTGTTGTACAGTAGTTACTGATCTTTTTTCATGTTGGATGATTTCTTTGGAAGATTTGCTTTTCAGCTGTGACTCTTGCAAATCTGCTTTAATATGTGTATTTAAATTGTCATGAGGAGTTGTGAAGCACTGTTATTCATTGATGGACTCTTTGTCACAATATATACATTGTGCCTGTGTGTGATCTTTTGTGTGACTGTAGCAAACAAAGGCTGAGCGACTGATGGAGGTAAATCATTCCATTCCACTTCACTTTTCATTGTCTTGTCAGGCTTTTCATTCTCATCTTTGTTCACATTTGTGACTCTCTCTAACAAAGTTTCAAGCACATTTGAGTTGCATGGTACCATGGAATCAGTAAATAGTGCAAAGATTGAGTTTAGACTGAGGAATCACAGTAGTGTCAGTGTACTGAAACCTTTGTGAGGTGAGGTGAGAGGTGAGAAAAACCTGCGGAAGAATTGCATAAAGGCACATAAAGAGCCTGCCAGATAGCAAACAGTGTCAATGCCTTGACCTGTTCTCTGCCCTTTGGACATCATAAATGCTATGAGTTTTTTTAGAAAACTGCTTCCCCATGGCCTATAGGATGCCATAAATAATGTCCTGCTGGACATAATTTTCAGTGGACAGTTCCACTTCAACCAACTGCAGAGTAGAAAGTAAAGGAAATACAAGAAAAGACAAAAGGGGGCCAAAAAAAGAACTGAAAACAACAACACTATGTCAGAGTGTGAATTCTCTGAAGAAAATATAGGGAGGGTCACATATGCTGGGTACATAAATACTGATCATGATTGGTGTTTCATTGTGTACTCATTATGCTCTCTTCCAGCACTGGGTCAGGGTAAAAGTTTTACTAATCACCCCTAGACTTGCTTTTTGCTGTTGATTCTCTCATCTTCCTGCCTCACTAATGGCATAATTATCATTGGTGGCCAGTGAAGCTGTGAAATTTTAATTGGTCATCAATGCATTGTCAAACAAGCAAATTCAAAACCTCGTAAGTGGGCATTTCAACAGAACCGTATCATGGAAAAATACTGATCTCTATTTTTAATCAAAAGCAGGTATTAGTGACGTATTCTTTATTTATTTATTAAACAATATTCATCACAACATTCATGAACAGGGAAAAGTCCTCTTGTTGAAAAATGTGTGCTTCTGTATAAGATTCTAGGTGCTGAATTAATTTTCTTTTCTTTTTTCTTTCTCAAAAGCTTTCAATTTTGAGTTACAATGTTTTAATTGGTTACTGCTGATACAGTGATGAGTACTCTGCTCTCTTTCAACCTTCAGATTGACACTTGGTGAATGGTGAATGAGCTGTCAAATCCTTTTAATCATAACTGACTTTGTTCTTGCTGTAGGTCTTAAAAAATGCATGTACTTGTTAGTAAATGACTTCTGAGCTGTGCTAATTACCTTTCTGCAAAAACAGGACTCATGACCATTAAAACAAGGACTGGACTGAACGCTTTCTTCTTCTAACAGACCTCCTCTCTCAGTCCTTTGAATTTCATTCATTGCTTGGATTGTGGGTCTAAAACAAATTAAAAGAAAGAGGAAAGAAAGCGTCAACCAAATGGACGGCAGTTTTGTATTCTAGCTGATGTATGTTTGTCTTGATTGTCAAGATTGTTTGATGTTTTCCAATGTGCTGAAATGATTTTCCCAGATCTCTCTTTCAGACTTTACTTATGATGTGGATTTGAGCAGTGTTGTCTTTCCTTTTTTGTTTTTGATTTTGTGACTCATGTATTTCTGGACCAATTTTTCATTCACTTGTGCCAGTGCTGGGGGGGGGGAGGGGGGTGGGGGGGGGGTAAAAATTTACCTTTCTTTCAAAGACAGCAGTGTTGTAATAATAATAATGCTGATACTGTGATAATGATAATAATGAAACATTCGTATGCTCCTCTCCTCACATGAGTGCATGAAGGTGCTTATCTTGAAAATATATTTTATCAAATTCAAAACTATAGTAATATAATTGGTAACAAATGCAGAATCAGTCATTAGATCGCCCCCCCCCCCCCCCCCCATCATCTTCCAGCAACACTCATACCTAGTCACACACACACACACACACACACACACACACACACACACACAAGCACACATGCATGCACACACACACGCACGCACGCGCGCATGCACACACACACACACACACACACACACACACACACACACACACACACACACACACACACACACACACATGGATCTGGCTTAGATGTTTGTAGCAGAGAGGTGTTTTTGCTCAGTAATAATGAAAACAGTAATATTTAGTCATGATAAATGTTCAGCTTAATATTTAGTCATGATAAATGTTTACATTGTTAGAAATTGTCATGGCTAGCCTCAAATTGATCACATTCCTTTTCCAAGTTAATGTTCAGCTATTCATCATGTGTTCAGAAATACACTGTGATGCTTCATGAATGGCACAGTAAGTTTTACGTTTGTAAAACAATTATATAAATGTATACACAGTTAACAAAATGTTAATGCACATCAGGACTTGCTCTTATCTACCAGTCTTTCTACTAATATCCATGCCAGAATGGGACAAGAAAAGAAAGAAAGAAAGGGTGGAAGAAAGAAAGAAAGGGTGGAAGAAAGAAAGAAAGAAAAGAAGGCGGGTAAAAATTGAAAGGAAAGTGGGAAAGAAAGAAAGAAAGAAAGAAAGAAAACAACTAATACCACTTAACCTACCCTCCATCAGAATATCAAAGTGTTACTAGTCTTCACTTTTTGTCTTCTTTTAGTTTTACATATATATATATAAAAGTGTAGAATATTGTTCACTTTGCTTCATTTCCAGTGGGAATCTTTCCGATCCCTCTTGGGTCGCAAGAAGTCTGAGGGTATCCCAAAGCCCAGCAGGAAAGAGGCCGTGGGTGTGCCGTACAAAGAGAAGGGTGGTGTTCTCGTGGAGAAGAGGCCACCCAGTCGAGCTGAGGAAGGCAGCACCATGTCACTCTCACGACGCGCTGACAACACACAGCTGATGGATTACGCTCCTCATCGCCTGGCTGAGCAGCTGACCTTGATGGAACAGGTAAACTATGCAGTGAATTTGTGTTTGGTCTGCCCCTGGCAAAGCAGATTTTTTTAGAAAATATCTTGAGGAGCGTGGGTGTGGGTGGGGGGCAGGGAAGTGGGGTGGGGGTGGGGGTGGGGGCAGGGGTGATCAAACCAGTGAAATTGTAGGCTGGTTTTTGTCATGCCAAATATTCCTTGTTCTTTCTTGCTCACATATCAGGTAATATGAACCTAGGTGATTGAGGTCTCTGTTGTTGTGTCCCTTGTTTTAGTGTGCCCATCAAACCAGATGTTTTTTGTACTTGTTTTTCTCCTTGTTAATCGCATGCCAGTGATCCTGATTGTGGGCAGTTCAGGTCTCTGTGGTTGTGTCCCTTGTTTTACATATCATTCTGTTGGATGCTTCAACCCCCCCTTTGTCAGTTCCTCTCCAGTGGGTTATATCAGTGCCAGTTTTCCTTGAAGGCATACTGCTCCTGTGTTTTTGTTGTTGTCGTTTTGTTCTTAATACTTCATTATTCCCTTGTGGGAAATTTGGGTTGCCTTACCCGAGTAAGGCTACAGCAGCCACTAGAGCAGCACTACCCATTCCTATCAGTATGTCAGTATTTTTATGTGTCCAAACAATGCCAGTTTGGGGGATTTTCAACATGCGTGCACATGTGGGTGCATGCAATTGCATATGGTGGCTGTGCAAACTTTTTAAAACTCTTAATTGAAGAGAGCCTGCACTGAAAGTTAACTCTAGGAAAAAATCCCATACTGCACTGAGGAATTGAACCCGCATCAGTATTGAACCAGACTTTTCAATCTGGCGCTCTTGTGACCCCCATGGTTGTATCAGTCCAAGTGCTTATACAAAGCAGGTCAATAAATTTTTCCCATTTTCTCCATATTTTTGTTTTGCTCTGTTTGATTTGCTGTAATTATTTTACACTAATTCTATGTCATAATTTTGATTCTACTTTGCATTCATATTGTACGATTTAAGCTGATCTGCTCCATCATCCATCAGTTAGGTGCACATGCTATGCGATTTCAGGATCATCTTGTACCTTTGATTTTATGTGTGTCAGTGAAATTTTCTGTTTGTGGAATAAATGACAGCTTGACTTGGCGTTGTTTGACTTGACTTTGACGTGACTTGATCTTGCCTGCCAGTGGCTGCCTGGCAGCACAGTGCAGTGGTCTTGCTCACTTGATTTCAACAATCTTCCTCAAAAGGATGAGAGGGGGCCATTGTCAGTCAGATAAGCATTGGAACTGTTTCGAAGGCAATGTTGGGGAAACATCTGAGAGACGGGGCAGAGCACATGTGTGCTTTTCTGAGTGCATAGAAACTCTCTTGAACTGAACCGCACTAAATTAAAGTGACCTGATGACTGTCTTTGGGTGTCAGAAAGCACCATTGTTTTAATATTGAAACTTACGGATCTCTACCAATACCATGTTTCCTGACAGGATCTGTTTCAACGCACCCACCCTGTCCACTTCCTGGACTCCAAAGCACAGGGGGTAGGGGTGGACCTGTCTATGCCCAGTCTGCGCACCCCTTCCATGGCAAGGTAAGTCAACCATTTTGTCTCTTACCTGGACTATGAAACACAAGGTACTGTTGTGCACCTGTCCATCTTTTCTTTTTCCTGGACTCTAAAATACCATAATGTGATGCACCTGTCCATCATGCCTAGTTCTTGAACTCTAAAACACTAGATACAGGGGTGGACTTGTCCATCTTCTCTGTTTCCTGAACTCTAGAACACAAAGTATTGGGGTGGAAATGTCCATCTTGTCTGTAAAGACTCTAAAGCATAAGGTATAGTGATGGAGCTGTTGACTGTGTCTGTTTCCTGAACACAACATATAGGGATGGATTTGTCCATTTTGTCTGTCCAAAGCACAAGGGTAGGGGTGGACCATCTGAAAAGTGTTTTTTTACCTTCATGAACTGCATCGCATGTTCAAGTTATAAAACTGCTTACCTCAACTAGTGTCAGCATGTTACAGTATGAGCTTAAAAAAGTTACAGTTAAAACAGTGTATACATACATGACATACATGTATGTTATTGTTGTTTAAGGAAAAGAACAAACTGGCAGAGAGAGAAAACTAAAGCTTAATTTACACTTGTACATGACCTAATTAATACTATAATAATAACATGTTGATGTTCAGTCAACCCACTCAGTGTGTTGATGCTGAGCTTGTCTTTTCAGAAAATCCAACCCTGGTGCCCAGTCCTTGTTTGTGGGGACTCCGCACTTTGAGTCCCGTGTAGCAGACATGATCTCCCACAGCCAGGAGATCATACACTGGGTGTCAGCTGAAATACTCTGCTGTGGCTCACAGAAGGTTAGTGGCTGTACAGCTAGTTCAAAACCATGGCGTTGTAACACAGTTCATGACTGATCTTGCCCTCTTCACCCAAAACATATTGTTTAATCAGTGCCATACTTTTTGCATGAAATCCTGTGGTCATCACTCTTTCTCTTACCAGGCTCCAACAACTTGGAACCAACATCCTGTTTCTGCCCATCATCCTACCTCTGTCAGTTTGCTCAACTCTTCCTTGAAAATCCTTCTCTTTTCAAAACCTTTTCTTCATTTGCATTTCCCTGTGTGTGTGCGTGCGTGCGTGTGTGTGCATGTTTGCATCTCTGTGTCAGTGTCCGTGTACACATGCATCAGTGTTTGTACAGTTGAGTCTTTAATACCTAAATATATCTGTGTAAAAGTGTGTAAGTGCCCAGGGCTACCTAAATTTAGATGCACTAAATGCCCATCATTATCACTATTATTATCAGAGTCAGGTGAGTGCACTGACCAAGTTCCTGGCCACAGCCCAGCTGTGTGTGGAAATCCGTAACTACGCCACAGCCCTGGCTATCATTGCTGGTCTCGACAACCTGCTGGTGCGGCAGCTGCCTGCCTGGAAACATCTGCCTGCTAAAGCTGCCACGCTGATGGATGACTTAGAGGCTCTGCAGGTATCCCATGTCTGATACATTTAATGGATGGCTTAGAGTCTCTGTATCTAACACACACCTGATACATCTGATCGGAGATACTACAGCAAGGGGGTAGCCAAGTGAGTGAGCCATGTCACGATAAGCCTGTAAATGGAGTGGCGCAATGGGCTAGTGGTTGCCAAACAGGTGCTCCGCTCTTCCGGTCAGCGCGTAACCATAACTTTCTGTAGCTAACATTGATGGGGAGGGCTGAGATTGTTTCAATTTTAAAGTGCATTCTGCACTTAGATCATACCTACCACAGTGCCTGTTCAATTCCAGAGTTCTCTGCTATATAATATCTTCAGATTATTCAAATTTTTATTTTTTAAATTTTAATAGTAGCAGCACTGATTTGTCTCATGGTTTGAAAAATAAGTGAGAGGAAGACAGGATATTTTGTCTTTAGGGTTCTCTTTTTCATTTCAGCATTATATATATATTTATTTCTTTATTTTAATGCAGTCATATCAATAATAAAAACTGAGTGACATCACTTACCAATCTCCCATCAGAAACTCTCTCGTTCTGGTTTATTTGTTTGTTTGTTTGTCATGCATCAGTGTCCACCCATTATAATAATGATCATATAGCTATTATAACCAAATGTACAAGTTTTTTGTTTAAAAAATAAAATAATTGTCTGTCTGCATGTGGTTTAATTCATTATGTCAGTGTGTACTCGTATTCATGAAATTTTTAAAAAGCCATTTGGAAAAATGTTCCAGTTTGCAAACTAACTTTTTACCATGCAGTGAAATGATAATAAAAAAAAGAAAAAGGAAAAAAAAAAGAAAAAAAGAACAGTACATGACAGAAAACCCACCTTTTCAAATGTTCCAACTTTATTAACTCATTTGGTTTTCTGATTTAAATTAAGTAGTTTTGGAAATAGCATCCTGCAATGCAATGTATGCTGTGAGGAAAAATATGAAAAAGAATTGACTGCCAGCGTTCTGAAAATTACAAATATATATCAACTGAAAATATGTAAAACTAAAAGGAGCAGATTGTGAGAAACAGATTAGCTTCAGATCATGTTTGTTTTTTATTTTGAATTTATTCTTCCGGATATGTTTAAACTGGCTCCATTCGAAAAATATGTATACAGGTATAGCTCATATTCCCGTCTCAGTGATTTATACATTACTTGTGTGCGCTAAACAAGCAAGCCACACACAAAACACACACACACACACACACACACACACACACACAGTGTGGCGACTGACTAGCTAGTAAATGTATAGTAACCAGAAAGTTAAAGAATAAAATTCTAGATGGAATGTCGGTTTAGATGTATAAAACACTCTACAGCTGGTCACTGCACAGCACAGACCAGAAGTTTCGCTTGCCTGTTTGATTGTAGCCTGCTTGTGCAGCTGCTCCATTTAGGCTTGCAGCGAGTTGGCTGACCCTGTAGTGTAGTGTCTCTGATCTGTTGGATGGCTTAGAGGCTGTGCAGGTAACAGATGTGAGATACATCTAATGGAAGGCTTAGAGGCTCTGTAGGTAACATATGTTTGATACATCTAATGGATGGCTTAGAGGCTCTGCAGGTAACATATGTCTGAGACATCAAATGGATGGCATAGAGGCTCTGCAGGTAATATGTCTGAGACATCAAATGGATGGCTTAGAGGCTCTGCAGGTAGCATATGTCTGAGACATCAAATGGATGGCTTAGAGGCTGTGCAGGTAACATATGTCTCATACATCCAATGGATGGCTTAGAGGCTGTGCAGGTAACATATGTCTCATACATCTAATGGATGGCTTAGAGGCTCTGAGGGTAACATATGTCTCATACATCTAATGGATGGCTTAGAGGCTCTGAGGGTAACATATGTCTCATACATCTAATGGATGGCTTAGAGGCTCTGAGGGTAACATATGTCTTATACATCTAATGGATGGCTTAGAGGCTCTGAGGGTAACATATGTCTCATACATCTAATGGATGGCTTAGAGGCTCTGAGGGTAACATATGTCTGAGACATCTAATGAATGGTTTAGATGCTCTGCAGACTAATAGATGGCTTAGAGGCTCTGCTCCTAACATATGCCTGATATATTTAACTGATGGCTTAGAGGCTTTTCAGGTAACAGATGTCAGATACATCTAATGGATTGCTTAGAGGCCGTGCAGGTAATAGATGTCTCATATGTCTGATAGATGACTTAGAGGTTGTACAGGTAACAGAGATCTCATACGTCAAATGGGTGGCATAGAAGCCATGCAGGTAAATGATGTCTGAAATATCCAGTGGATGACTTAAACATTGTGCGGTCATGTCTGATGCATCTCATAGATGTCAATGATTTTCACCCTAACCTGTATCCCCTACTTTTTGCCACTTGTGTCTTGCAGGTGAAGGTGAATGGTGAGCCCATGGCCATGATGAAGGACAAGGACAGCCACATGTACCCCACCATACCCTGTGTTATGTACCTTTTGTTACCTGTGACTGTGTCTTGCAGGTGAAGGTGAAGGGTGAGCCCATGGCCATGATGCAGGACAAGGACAGCCACATGTACCCCACCATACCCTGTGTCCTCTACTTCCTGCTGCATTTACAACAACTGGAAATCGGGGGCTTCACTCTGGCTAATGGCATGTTCAAGTGGCAGAAAATGAGGTGTGTGTGCGGCATGTGTAAATTCCCTAAGTGAGATGAAGTAGTGTGTGTGTTTGTGTGTGTGTGTGTGTGTGTGTGTGTGTGTGTGTCTGAGAGAGAGAGAGAGAGAGAGGGGCTGATGATGATGTATGTTGTGAGAGTCCCATGGGACAGTCTGCCTGTAGAACTACAAATAAGTAGTTGCACTTTGGCAGTGAAGTTAGGCTGACTCATCAAGTAGATTTCTAACAACTTACTGGTACAGTGATATCACTGTTTTTTGGTTTGGTTTGGGGGAGGAAGGTTGATCTCTTTCTCTTCAGTCAGCTACAAAATACTTGTAACGTTGTCAATGATACCAGCATGTCCTAGCTTTATATGCTCTCTTTTTTCTGCTTTTTTTTTTTTTTTTTTTAAACAAGGGCAGTATTAAAGGGAATAATTGTTTGAAAATGTGTACTTGATGTTTGTGTAAACATGGTTTGTTTTATATTTGTGTATGGACTGACTTTGTAGATTTGACAGGGTAAACTTGCATGTACAAAGAGTTTGAAATGTATTTTTCTTCTTGTTTATAAATTTTTGTCATCAGAAAGTGTTGCTGTGCAGTTGACAGTATGTTAAAATCCATTTGGTAACAAACTTGTCTTATGTGGATCTTGTTTTCTGAATGTTTCAGATCTATCTGTCAAATGGTTGACCAGATACGCATCTTTCGCGAGCATGAGTATGGATTTGAACCTGATTATGAGCTGCAGTCTCTGATCTGTCGACGCCTGCATGAGCTGAGTGACCGTGACCTTCACACTGTAGCCGCTGCCCATGACAACAACTTCCGCCGTGTTGTTTCCAATGCTGCTGGCCTTCAGGGTACATGGCGCAAGGTCAAGGTCAAACTTCAGTCAAGGACAAAGTGAAACAGTGCCAAGAGTGAAGAGACTCACAAACTGCCAAATGTGTGTGTAGACAGGATGTCATCAATGTGCTGTCATCATCTTCAGCATTTTTTGTTGTTTATTGTATCGTGTTGAAACCAAACAGGAGTGTGGGTTTACTGGAAAACCTTCCTGTCCAAAATGTGTGTCTTTAAAAAAAAGAAAAGGTTTTATGATATTTTGTCATAAGACCTGACAGTGTTAGTAACACAACAGTCTTGGTTTTATTTCTTGTTTTAAGTCTTCACAATTTCTTCTTGAAGACCTTGCTTGCCAAATTATACTTACTTGATTTTTTAGATATGTTTTTAAGCAATGTTTTATAGTTGTCAAAAGGTTTCAGTTAACAAACATTTCTTATGATTTTTATGCCTGTATACACTGTGACAAGCTAAAGAATGAAGCCAAAAGTGATTAATTGTTGCTTGTATTATATTTACATACTGCTGGTGTCAGTTTCTTTGCCACCTTACTTCTGCTTGGAAGTGGAAAAAATAATTCTTTGAAAATTCTTGAGTTTGTGGATCATAGCAGACAGTATTTTGGTAGCTTCTTCAGTTAAAATCAAAACCAGAATCAAAATTTTATGAAGTGTAATTATTATTGTTGCTAAAGTATGGTACTGGTCATGGTTTTATCAACAGAAGTAACTTTGTTATAAGACCCAGATCTGGATTCAGTCATTGTCAGAGCTCAGGAGCTGTGTGAAAGTCAAGGTGGCTGTCCTGTCCCTAATAAGCCGACGGTTTCTGTGGACGTAAAGCAACACTCAACCAACCAGGCATTGTCTTTCATTCCTCATGGTGTCAGTCTGGTTGATAGTGCTTTTAACATGCATATGTATTGTTTGCTGTCTCTGTTAAAGAATTACTTTGTTTATTCCCATATCATTGCGGTAATGAATGTATTTGTGCCTGTACATTGTAACATTATAATATTTTCACTCTACTGCATGGAATTATACATGCAGCTACCTCATACAATTCAGAGTTATATGTTGCTTTTTATTGTATTATCTTGCATTGCTTCTTTGGTGGCATCCATATGCTTTTTAAAGTATCAGCTGAAACAGAACGTCTCTTACTATGAGAAGCCTAGTAACCTAAGGCAAGCCAGACAGTGTTCTTAGCTTTATGTTTCAGAAACAAGCTGTTATTTGGATGCAGGCATTGTTCCATGAGCTGTGAACAATTGGGAACTGAGACCTATTTCTTTTTTCTTCTTTTTTGTTGTTGTTGTTTGTTTTGTTTTGTTGTTTATTTCTTTTCTTTTAAAAATGGACATTTTAATGATCAGTTTCTCTGGAGAAAGCCAGCATGTCTGGGTTTTTGATCTCCTGGGCAGCTTTACGTTTCAGCTGCCCAGGGGTTTTAATTGTCCTGGGCAGTTTAGCGTGTCTGGGGTCTTGATTCTCCTGGGCAGCCCTGTTTCAGCAGGCATGAACCATGGGGTCATAATGTCCAAGGCACTGACCTGACCTGCTGACCTGGTCACATTCAGTCCTCCTACGCCATCAAAACTGTATTAGAAACACACCTCTACAGACAATGCCACAAGAAGTGATTTCAAATTCTGTCTTCTTACCCCCTCCCACCTCCACCCACCCCCTGGTCCCCACCTCCTCACTCCTCATTACGTTCCTGTGTGCCTCTGTGCGTGTGTGTGTGTGTGTGTGTGTGGTGTTTTGTTGTGTTATTTTATGTGTGGTTTGTGAGGAATACCATATTATCAATGATGACTATATAATAATTATTTTTTAGGTTCAGTGGATACATTTTTTGGTTGATCCTGTAAATGACTGCGCTCACCTTTGTCAGTAAAATGTGGCACTACAGAGCTGACTGCTGTTAGTATTTATTGTCCTGGGCATTGTTTCAGGAGACCTAGCTGGGGTCTTAATAGTCCTGGGCAGCTTTATGTTTCAGTGGAGCTGGGGTCAGATTTGGCCTGGGCAGCTTTGTTTCAATGGAGCTGGGGTCAAAATTCTCCTGGGCAGCTTTATGTTTGAATGGAGCTGGGGTCTTAGTTGTCCTGGGCAGCTTTATGTTTCAGTGGAGCTGGGGTCAAAATTGTCCTGGGCAGCTTTATGTCACAGCTGGCCTGCTGGGGGGGGGGTGGGGGGGGGGGAGCCCAGCTTCTCCTTGTTGATCATTTTTTCAGTGCACTAACTAGTAAGCACAATTCTTTCCTTTGCTATTAACTGTTACAGTTAGCAAGCAAACTTGTAGAAGTTGTACTGTGGAGTGAACTCAACCTGTGATTTGATCAGTGCCCCTCTTCCCCCCACCACCACCTCTCCACCAAAATAGATGCTGCTGAAATAGGCAAGCAAAAAAAAGGGGGGGGTTGTGTATGTACAAAACTTCTAGAACTGATCCATTCTTTTTGCTGCATGTCTTCCATGCTTCTGTATATTTTGCACTCTTATGTGCTGTGCCAGTAACAGGGAGGTTGTTTTATACAGTATAATTATCAAGATCTGATTTTCTATTTTGCCTGTTTTGTTCTTGTTGTTTATTACTGTACATCTTATTGTCCACCTCAGAATGGTGGTACTGACCTGTGTGATTTTTATTTATTCCGTCCATGTTACTCAGCTGCCTGTTTATGAATTCATTTCATTCATTGCTAGTCATGCCAAAGACCTGAAAAATAAACCACTCAGTTTTTGGTCTGTTTTTGCTTCCTTTTGTTTGGCTTCAATCTGCCTTTCCTTTTTCAAAAGTAGTTTGAGCTTGCACTAATAGCTCATGCATTATCCATTTGTACTTGAGCATGTACTGGTAGCTCATGCATTATCCACTTGTACTTGAGCTTGTACTGGTAGCCCATGCATTATCCACTTGTACTGGTAGCTCATGCATTATCCACTTGTACTTGAGCTTGTACTGGTAGCCCATGCATTATCCACTTGTACTGGTAGCTCATGCATTATCCACTTGTACTTGTACTGGTAGCTCATGCATTATCCACTTGTACTTGAGCTTGTACTGGCAGCCCATGCATTATCTACTTGTACTTGTACTGGTAGCTCATGCATTATCCACTTGTACTTGAGCTTGTGCTGGCAGCCCGTGCATTATCTACTTGTACTAGTAGCTCATGCATTATCCACTTGTACTTGAGCTTGTACTGGTAGCTCATGCATTATCCACTTGAGCTTGAACTGGTAGCTCATGCATTATCCACTTGTACTTGAGCTTGTACTAGTAGCTCATGCATTATCCACTTGTACTTGAGCTTGTACTGGTAATTCATGTTGGGAATGATTCTCTTGGGAAATGGCTGGTTTCTGTGAGGAAAGGCAACTGTGACAAAACTGACACTGATATCCAGCCTAGTAGAGGGTTCCACACTGAACTCTAGACTCTGCTTGTGAGGGTTCCACCCTGAACTCTAGATTCTGCTTGTGAGGGTTCCACACTGAACTCTAGACTCTGCTTGTGAGGGTTCCACACTGAACTCTAGACTCTGCTTGTGAGGAAAGGTTTAGGTTCAGAAACAGTTTTTAACTGCAGTTTTGCCTATTGTACCTAATGTAGGCATTTTGTTGTCCCAACATCTGTTGTGCCTAATGTAGGCATTTTGCTGTCTTGTCTAACATTATATTTTGAAGCTATTTCTGGCATGAACATGGGACATTATTATGCAATAGAAATCCAAATTAAAGTGTATTATAATGACAAATTAAGAGACCATGCATGCAGTTCCTCAAATGTAACAAAATGGTATGATCTGTTGTAAAAAATATAAAATATAAATCTGTTTGGCTGTCAAATGCTCTGTCAGTGCTTTCTTTAGTCATGTTCAAGATGTTGTGACTCTTCTGCCATCAGTATGCTTCTGCACAGTATATAGAGTGTTGCTTGCAATTTCTACCCCCATCTCTTACACAGTTTCAAACGTGTTAATTGTTTTTAGTCTAATCAAAAATAAATAAAGAGTCTGTGTAGAGTTCTGTAATGACCTGACCATGGCAAGTTTTAATGTTTGGACTTTACTCAGAAACAGTTTGACCAGGATTGTTTCAACTTTGGATCATGATAACCTGAACTGAGCCATAGGAAACTGGACCTTAATCAGATTTCAAGGTGACATGCATGTCCAAACTACAATGAAAAGACTACTCCTGCCCTCCCCTGTCTTCCCAATGCTGTCATTGTTATTTCCCTTGATGCATGTGGCTGTTTGGGGGGGGGGGGGGGGGGGTAATATGAGTTTGTTATCATTCACACAAATGGCTACCATGAGCACACAAACTAATAGTGTTGTTAACTTTTGACCTATGTGCATAATATGGAAACGAGAGGTAAACTACTGGGTTTAATATTGAAACTGGAGTGGTAATCTACTGGGTTTGTTTGGGTTGCAAGACAGTTTGGGGAAAGTATAATAATTATGTGAAATTACATGCAACTACATAATTAAATCATGTATTAATTTCATTCAGTTTAATGACCAATTTAGGTCAACATGTTATCTGAGAACATGCAACTACATAATTAAATCCTGTATTAATTTCATTCAGTTTAATGACCAGTTTAGGTCAACAGATGTTATCTGAGAACATGTCTGTATTTCCTTTGTTCTTTTTGTTTTGGTGTTTTTGTTTTTCTTGTTGTTTTATTGGTCAGTACTAATTTGAATAATTATGTGTGTGTTATATTATTAACTTATGTGTGTGAATAGCTAATATATTTTAGAGCAACTCACTTATAGCTCATGATGAAACCAAGAAGTTTGTTGCTGAAGTATGAGACTTGCCCATTAGCCAAAGGTCTGTGATACATAGACTAGATGAAACAAAATAGATATTGCCAATGCCATGTTTGATTGTGCCCATGTAAATATGGAGGTGTTTATGAATGACAGAAATTTGTATGTGCAAAACTGCTGACTGTAAGTGAAAGGTTGTTGAAGTTTTTGTACACTCAAGAAATAAACATTTAAATGTAATAGAGAGAGAGAGAGTGTGTGTGTGTGTGTGTGTGTGTGTGCGTGTGTGTGTGTGTGTGTGTGTGTGTGTGTGTGTGTGAGAGAGAGAGAGAGAGAGAGATTAGTTCTCAGTTTACATCCCATCACCTCAGGACGAGTCACACCTTCAAAATGATGTCTGTCATGCAATAAATGCACTCAGTTTTTTCTCCACAGAAAGCTATTATGCTGTGAGTGATAATAGGCTTTCCCCTGCGCTTCACCCTGGTTTCATGATGGAATGCGTAAACATAACTTAAAACAAAAATGAGTTAACGAAAGAAGAGTGGAAAGTACAAAAGAGAAAAGGAACAGGAAATGATACATACATGTAACCATAATAATTATATTTAATAAGTCTTATAAAGTGTTATTCTTTAACTAGAGTTAAACTCACTGCACTGTACAAACATCTTATGACTGACAAAAACCACATTAACATACAATACAATGCAACTTTATTGCCAAGTTTCAATACACTGACTGCACAAGGAATGTTTTGTGGTGCCAAGTACACTCATCACACATTCACTCCAATTGTAAAACATTTAATTACAACAGCAAATAAACATCTTGGTAAAAAGTCATTCATAGATAAAAACCTCAAAAATCCCACTGGCATCAAGCTGCATGTACATATCACATAAACCAAACACACCCTTAAATATTGTAGTCTACCATTATTGCCTATCAAACAATAACCGATATATATACGTTCACCAGCCACACACAGACACAACTTTTTGAGACAGTGTACTAGATTCTATTGGAAAGCCTGGGCAAACAAGTTACAAGAAGGTTCATAAGTGAGATTTGAACTGGGATAATGTTGGTACATTTCTCTGAGTGGCTGGCAGTGAGTTCCAGAGAGATGGTGCCATGAAACTAAAAAGAACGTTGTCCGAATGATTTTTCGCTTTGGAATTTTGAGCAGCTTTTCATTAGAAGATCGGAGATAGCGAGGCGGTTCATAAGTGCAGAGAGATAAAGAAAGACCAGGAGGTAAAGACCCTTCAAAATGGCGGTAAGCAAGAGTCGTGATCTTGTACTGGCAGCGGAATTTTACGGGTAGCCAGTGAAGTTCCTTAAATGAGAAGCGGTGTTACATGAGAAGCCATTCTGCGTTATTCTGCACCCGCTGCAACCGAGCGATCTGGTCTGCTGGTAGACCTGTGAATCACACCTCAAGCTCAGCATCCCCACGGTCCACGTGGCCATCTACACCCCGCCCCACTCCTCCCACATCCACACGCGCGCACAATGCATTGACTCGTTCACAAGTCTGTGTACTACACAAACTCCAACAACCAAACATCGGTTTACGACATCCTCAGTTCTGGAGGAAGGGTACAGGAAAGTGAGGCCTGGAGTGTGTGTACTACGATCACACTGGTATCCAACCCGGGTAAATGTAACCCTCCCCTCCGGGAAGATACTTCCTTCCGATGAAGGTGTTGGGGATGATGAAGTCCTTCATGTAGGCGGTGGTGCCGTTGTTCAGATACCCCACCCACCAGGAGAACGTCCCGAAGCTGATAGCCGTGTGGTCCATGGAAGCCAGAATCAGCATGTCTACGGCCGGATGATTCCGAGGCTTCCCTGACACAAACTCAGTCTTGTGGCCCCGCGGAAAGTGTTCCCGCCACCACGGAAGGTCGTCGCTGGCCACAACAAACACGCAGTTCGGATACCGCTTTTCAAAAAACGCCACGGACCGGTTGGCGTGCTCCGGCGTGGCCAGGGGGTAACCCGACTTCCGCATATGTTTTCTTGCCGTGTCCCCTCGGCGGAGATGAAAGCCCACGAACGTGGTGGAGGAGTTGTATTTCTGCCGGAGATGTCGCACAAATTGTTCACTCTTGTTGCGTATGGCGTCGGAGAAAGTCAAGGCTTTTCGAATGTGAGCCTCGTGTTTTTCAAAGTACCTGTAAGACGCAAGGTACTGCACTACCTTGAAGTCATACCTGGAGTTCAGGCGTGTCAGCCTCTCATCGTACCTGCTAGGGGAAGCCTCCACGGCTGCTCTGGCGCGGGCGCACCGCAATCTCAGCTGAGTGAAGTTCGCCTGTGGCACGAAGAAGGTCTTCAAGACAGTGGGCAGGTATTTGCCGCCCAGGAATACCGGCGTCCGGTTCAAGGTCAAAGCCAGACCCATAGTAGACGAGTACTGGAACAGTTCGTTTCCAAGGCGCCCCCTGAATGTATGGCACAGAAGCTTTTTGGTGGTGTTCACTTCCAAGCCGACATCAGACGATGACGCCCGCGACACCGATGACAGTGACGGCGGTGTGGCAGTCAATCTCTCTATCAAATGTGACGACGCTTTCAAAGGCGCTGGTGGTCTTGCTCGTAATGGTGCACGAAAGGCTGAAACGTCTACCGAGAGGAGGAAATGAAGTCCTGGGCTGTACAACAGGAGAAGGCCAGTCAGAAATACGCTCGCACAACCGCATAGGATAACATCTGCAACAAAAAGCCAGATGGTGATACATTATCAAAGATATTCATAAGTTATATAATTTAATCAGAAACCAGCATGGGCAATGAGCTTTCTCTAACTCCACCGCCAAGACTTGCAGGCCTAATTCCGTCCCTTTTAGTATGTCTCTGTATATAAGACACAGCCCACCATTTTCCTGTCCACCTTAATTTCACAGAATCATTGAGGGTGTAACCCAAACTCGTTATTGTTTTGCCACAACTTCGTCATTTGTGTACTTCCACAAAATTCTACGACTTTGTCAATGAAGTACCAAGTATCATTATGCAAAATATGGTGTAGTTTGAACAACAAGAAAACAAATAAACAAGCAACAAAACTTGCCTTTCAGTCTGTACACCGTGGGTGTAAATTCACCTACACTCTCAAAGAAGGAAAAGGTTGAAACCCTCCCTTCAGTACATCTTCGGTCCTTTTACACCCATACTTATAGAGAGTTCATAAAATCTAGCCCTTATCTAAGCCCTCTTCTACAGACACCCGAGTGTGTTCAGAATACCATCCTTCTGAACAAAGTCCTGTGGTCAGCACTCTTTCTCTTACCAGGCTCCAGTTATATGGAACCAACTCCCTGTTTCTGTCCGCCATTCTACCTCTGTCAGCTCTTTTAAATCTTCCCTGAAAACCTTTCTCTTTTTGAAAACCATTTCTTCAGTCTCATTGCCCTGATATGCGACTGGTGTGTGTGTGTGTGTGTGTGTGTGTGTGTGTGTGTGTGTGTGTGTGTGTGTGTGTGTGTGTGTGTGTGTGTGTGTGTGTGTGTGTGTGTGCGCGCGCGCTTAACGTCCACGAAATCATAAGGCTTATTAGGGACGGGTCAGTCAGCAAGGCCATGAGAATTTGAATCATTTCTCTTCTTTCCCATTCCTTTTGCTAAGTGTTTCCCTCTGGTAAGTCTGGCCAATGTTTATATGCGTAATGATTTGTTTATTAGTAGTACTAATATTACGCTGTAACTGTTATTACTGTTAATGAATATGTAGTATACATGTACACCAGCTACTTGCGTGTCAGATCCACTTCCTCACATAGCTGTATGTGTCTCTGTGGTAGATTTTGTGTGCTCCTAAATTCAGTAACTGGTAATGTGTTTAATAATACTAGTTATTTTAGGGACTTAGGTGTATCATGACTTAAAATTGCTGTGATTAAAAAATGCTATGACTGCATGTTTGTTTATTTACCTGCATATTTAATTTTTCAATGTTTAACAAATGTGAACATGTAATTGTTGGTATTGTGCTGTCTGAGCATAGCGAGAAGTGTGACATTGCAATTTTCTGTCACTGTCACACACAGTCTGTCATTAGTGTCAATGAAACAGTGGAAACCGAAAGTTGCATTATTGTGAACTACACTGAGTTGCATGATTTCAGCTTCTACTGAACTTTACCTCAATCGTACCAGTTCTTGTGACCTTGACCATTAAGGGTGTTTTGTTCATTTGACCAAGTTACGACTTCTAGAGACAATCTTCCTCATCTCTCTCTCTCTCTGTCTGTGTCTAATATCAGTGTTTGGCTGGCTATCAGACAAAAGCCATGGGATTTTTTTTACATTACTTGTAAATAGTGTTGTTTACACATCAGTTTTGACTCTGTGTTTCAGTCTGGCAGAGAGCCTCCACCAGTTATTGACTGTATTGCATACTTCAACTTTGAAGACATCTGCGAAGATCTTGGGAAAGTACAGCTTCCATGGTGCATCACAGAGAACTCTGCAACAACTATTCAGTTTTAGGAATTGGGCTGAATAACCTTTCTTCTTCATCTACACATTCTCACAATTCTGTCAATTCCAAAATCCTGCATTAGATCACCATCACGCCAGCTCCTGCTTCTCTCCATTCCAGTGGGGCTTCATACTCAATGGACTGAACCAGAAAATTTAAGCTGGTTAACCTGTGGGCACCCAAATGACAGTGACACGTGCTACATCAAGACTGCAAATTAATCAGTGAATGCATGTTGCTCATATATATAGCTTATGTAAGCATCACATGTAAAAGTAACTGAATCAGTGAAATATGAAATGAATGAATCATCATGCAAACCTTGAATAATTCGAGTTTTGCTAGTATAAAAGTTTGAAAAAGAAATAAAATTGCAGAATTTGTGGAAATTATACCGTGCTTTCTCTTGATTAGTTGATTGTATGTAACCCGAATGTGTAAATTTTCACAGCATACAATTACATTGTATTGTCTCAAGCTCAAAGAAGCATCCCTTGCTGGTGGACAGGGTTTTGAACATGCCTCACTGATGTCTAAAACCAAAGTGGCCTGTTGACAGAAAGGGTGAGTTGTTTCACAAATGTCACATGTACGTATGATCAAATAGACTAATTTAAAACAAAATTAAAATGATTGCAGAAAAAAATAATCATTGCTGCCTTGCTAAAGTATACACTGAGCTTCAAGTTGTATACCACATGTAGTTATTTTTCACTACACATCCCATCCAAAAAACAAAAAAACAAAAAACAAAATAAAAAACAAAAACAAAACAAAAACAAAAGGGGGGGGGGGGGGGGCCTGTTCAGTCTGAATGCTATGTTAATTATTGATATACTGTCATTTTCACATACATGAGAAACCTAATTGTGCCTAATTATTATCGCATTTAAAATGTGCCTGATTATTTGACACCTTGGTTTGCACTGTACAGCTGATAGTGTAAAATCAACTGTTGTCATGCCTTCTTTATTCATTATTACATTTTAATATACAGTTGCCCCTGGCACATGGGGTTGCATGGTTTGTTCCCATGGCTTTTGGAGTCTTGTTTGCCATGTCAGACTGATCAATGCTGACTGGAGCAGAATTTTCCTGCACGCCACGAAAAGAGAGAGATGTTTTTATATCTTACACAGCGCTTACTTATACATTTGTCGTTCCATCCTCAAAGTAAAAACATACAACTGGCTCCCTAACACACACACACACACACACACACACACACACACACACACACACACCAGCAACACCAGCAACAACAACAAACAAAAAGCAACTGGGCACGTCACATCGCTTGCTAATGGTCATTTGGCTGGCTCAGACGCTTCTCTCGTGTGCGAAATTCCGAGCGCTTCGAGTGATTAAAAATCAATAAAATAAAATAAATCATCAAATCATTTGCTTAAAAAAAATAACAAGAACCTATAAAGATGTTTTACTGTTAAATGTTCATGTACAACAAAGGCCTATACGTTACACACACAGAAATAATGGCATCGCTGCCTGAAGCGGAAAAGGGCGCTATACCCATGGCCCAGGGATTCGCTCTAGTGACCCGAGCCGACTGCCTAGCAGGCGATAAGAGCGCGAGGAGCGAAGCTGGCAGTTATTGGGGGCGGGGATAGCTCAGTGGTTAGAGCACCGGACTCGTGATTGAAAGGTCGCGGGTTCGAATCCCTGCTGGAACGGCGGGAGAATTTTCTTCTCAGTCCAGGGTCGACTTTCTGTGCTGACTCTTATTTCGGTATCCGTTCCACCCCCGTGTTACCACAGTAGCACGTAAAAAATCCCGGTCATTCTGCCAAAAAGTGCAGGTGGCAGGTTACAGCTAAACACACATACACCTTACGTATGTGGATTTTATTGAACCGTGCTTCGGCATTGGTCACAACTTGTCCCTAATATGTCAAATGACATCTGAGGACATTAAGCATCAACTCATCATCATCATCAGCTGGCAGTTATAGTCTACTCATAGTTCAGGAGCTATGTGAGAGTCGAGGTGGCCGTCCTGGGCTGTCCGTCCTAACGAGCCTTCTGGCTTCCGTGGACGTAAAGCTATATTGATCGAAAGCTATATTCGGCACTGGTCTCAGCTTGTCCCTAATATGTCAACTGACATCTGAGGACATTAAACATCACTTCATTATCATCATCAGCTGGCAGTCCCTTGTTCACGGACATGCTCTGCTAGTCAGTGACAGTGAAAGTGCCTGTAGCCTTTTTGTACACGTGTGGAGAATAGAGGCTGGAGACTGTTTACTTCTGACAAGTCCTCCCTTTTGCGGCCTGGTCCCAAACCACCTGTGTCACTGTCAGTCTCTCTGTGTGCTTACGTGGAATGCTGTAACAATCACCTCACTCGCTGTTTAGTTAAGAATAATACTTGTAATCTGTATTTCTCACTGACCACCAGATTCTCCTCTCCCGCCTGAACTCTGTTTTGGCCATTCAGTCTACCGCACTCCAATGGTTTCAGTCATATCTCTTAGACAGATAATCAGTCCACTTCAGTCAGTAACTCGTCTTCCCCACCATAAGTCACAGCTCATGTACGGTGTGCCTCAGAGCTCAGTACTGCGGCCCATCCTCTTCGTCCAAAGCAAGAGAAGGTGCGGAAGCCATGAGTCTTGCATTGTATTGTTGGATTTTCAGCATGCGGTTGTCAGAAGAAGAGCGTATTGTACGAGACGGAGTATACACAAGTAGCAGTTCAGAGAGGTAAGCAGGACCAGAACCATTTATAGCACTGAAAACATACAAGCGACTTTATATTTAATACGTTCTGCAGTGGGAAGCCAGTGCAGTTTTCCAGGTGAGGTGTTGAGTGGTGGAGTCGGTGCCAAGAGAATGAGTCTTGCAGCGAATTCGATTATAATTAAGTTTTCAATTTTCTGGAGAGGTTGGTTGGATAACACTATCACCAGAACAAGAGATACTGACTCAGGTGGTGGGGAACTCTTAAGTGCAGTGAAATTAGTGTACGGCTCCGCAGCTTGTCACAGTGGGGAACACAGTCATTAAGACAGTGTCACACAGAAACAACCGTTGAGAACATCTTGAAGTTACTCACTTCTCGAGAGTCCAGCTCTACCCTCTTGTGCTGCGCACGTAACGGTGAGTGTTATTTCATCTGCCAGCATATCGCAAGCAACTGAAATATTCTTTATGTGCAGAGGTAGATTGTTGATAAAAATACGAAATAGAATAGGTCCTAGTACATATCCATGTGTGTGTGTGTGTGTGTGTGTGTGTGTGTGTGTGTGTGTGTGTAATAAGGTAGGTAAGCATACCAAAGGATAATGATGCATCTTGACTAGTTTTTGAGATACACTGACAACCCAGAGAAAAGTGCACATTTACTGCTGGTTTAGTGTTTAGGATTTTTGTTGTTGTTTTTTGTTGTTGTTGCAAATAGCCATTCTTGAAGCCATGTAAATTTTACTTTCAAAAAGTTACAATAGCTAAAAATAATTGTTTGAATGTGCAGACCTGTGGCTGTATTATATTATAAACAAGTAGGTGGGTTGCATGCACAGTTGATGCAACATTTTGTTAATGTTTTACATTTTCCACCTCACTCTGTGTTAAAACCCCATTCCTTTCAGGCCATCAGCCAAGATTCCACCAGCATCGAGATCCAAACCATTCCAGTATGGGGATGAGGAAGTGACACCACAGATTCAGAACCCTCGGGACATTGCCCACAGCAGGTTGCATTCAGAGCCAAGCTCCACAGTGCCACAAGGTGGGGAGGAGAGGGAATGGGAGGCTCCATCACAGCGTGCTGATGCCAGGAAGACTCACTCTGAAGTTCCGTATCAACAGGTAGGTGAAAATAAGTAGGTTTCTGCTAGCATTACATATATTACAAATATGTTAGTATTCTTTCTGTTTCATAGTGCAAGCAATTATGAGTCTGTGTTAGCATCAAAAGCACAAACTGCCTGTTTCATTAATAAAACACAGCCAACTTTAGACTTAGAGTGTGTGCATGGTGCCTACTATATATTCTGCTAGTGGGATCATGCAGCTTATTTGTTTGGGTTATCTAACTGAATACTGCAGATGAATGTTCACTTTCTGTTCTTTCGTTGTGTTGTTCAATAAAGATGTGACTATGTTTGGCTGGGCATGAAATATGACAGTGGGAAAAGTGATTCCATTCCATAATCTTGAGCCCCACTCGCTCCTGATAATCCCATGCCCCTCACTCCCACCCCTTTTTATTAATAATTTCTTCAGCTGTACCTGGATGTTTGAGCTTTTGCAGGATTATTGCTGCCTGGATTTGTAAACTGTTGTCCTCTGTGTGTCTGCAGAGAGTGCCACCAGACAGTGGATCTCCAGCAGCAACTGAAAGCGCTGCTGATGCAGGGGGGCCCTATCCATGGTGCGCGTTCTGGCCAACGGCCGATACGTCAGTGGTCCCAGCGAAACCTCCGACTCCACCGACAATGAGCAGCAGGAGAAGCGACGCAGGTTCAAGAAGCGCTACGAGCTGGACCGCAACAAGAGCACGTCAGCCCACAGTATCCCTGGTACGGCCAAGTTCAGCCAGCCTCCTGAGCAGGGAGTGTGCGGTTCAGAGCTGAACGAACCTCAGGCCAGCAGGCTGCAAGGGCATGGGGAGGCACCCCAGTCTGACTGTGTGCGTGATGTCAGAACTGCTAAGCCCTTCGCTGACAGGAGGGAGGTGGATTCTAGCAGTGCAGGGAGGGGTTTGCATCCTGATGCTAGGTCTTCTGCTGCCCCTGTTCATGCTCCACCCAGCTACCACAGTCTTCTCCGACCTGCATAGGTCCTAGTACAGATCCGGTCCATGTGTGTGTGTGTGTGTGTGTGTGTGTGTGTGTGTGTGTGTGTGTGTGTGTGTGTGTGTGTGTGTGTTTGAGAGAGAGAGAGAGAGAGAGAGAGAGAGAGAGAGAGAGAGAGAGAGAGAGAGAGAGAGAGAGATGAACCCGGCACAGTAATAACCCTGGATTAGATATAAAGACTCATTTACTCCTACTTACTTCTGAATGCTGTCTGATACATCCTTCCTCTCCCTTTCCAAGATAACTGCCGTTGTTTGAAATCATGGACACAGCATGGAGTCACAGGAAAGACAACCGTACGGAAACAAAATATTTGTACTTGGCTTTGACTTTGTAACTTAATCCACTACCACTGCAAACTGTTGTAAAGGCAACGTTCGGAAAGCGTTTTACTCTATGCCCTCACGTCGCAAAATTCACAGATCGTAAAACAATATTTATTCTTACAGGATGTACCTTTTAAAACGTGGTGGATTTTATGCAAATTGCATTTACTTGCAAGCAAAGTAAGTCACCGTAGACGAGTCAAGACGTTGTCGCTGTGTTCGTGTGACATCTGTCGAACGCTAAAAAACTTCGTTGTTGACTTATAGATCGGGGCGCAGTCTTGTGCGGCTGTAGCGTTTGTACGGATTTTGGTAGATCAGAAAGAGGGACATTGTTTTAGATCTTTTTGTCATGTTAAAATCAACCGTTATTCTCTCTCTCTCTCTCTCTCTCTCTCTCTCTCTCTCTCTCTCTCTCTCTCTCCTTTCTGCAATCAGATTGTCATTTTGTGCTGTGCTTTCAGCGGAATACATTGTATCACTGGCTCACCTCAAATGGGAGACGTTCATGCATGCAGTGACAGAAAAATACACAAACCTCTTCTGGAGTCACACCCTGCTCGTCAACCGTTAATGGTCGCTCAGCGTCCCCTGCTAGGTGAGGGTTGACTGCGCATCACCTTTGTTCTTTGAAGCTGAACTTGTAGAACTCTGTGTGTATTTTCAGTGTAATGTGCTGTGATAGGACTAGTACTTAGAAGGTGGTCTAGGACCACTCATTTTTTAAATATTTTTTTTAAGTGTGGTGGATTTACTCATTTTGTGATTTCATATTGTGATTTCATTTAGCAAACAATTATATTCTAAGCAGAATTTAATAAGGTAGGTAAGCATACCAAAGGATAATGATGCATCTTGACTAGTTTTTGAGATACACTGACAACCCAGAGAAAAGTGCACATTTACTGCTGGTTTAGTGTTTAGGATTTTTTTTGTTTGTTTTTTTGTTGTTGTTGCAAATAGCCATTCTTGAAGCCATGTAAATTTTACTTTCAAAAAGTTACAATAGCTAAAAATAATTGTTTGAATGTGCAGACCTGTGGCTGTATTATATTATAAACAAAGTAGGTGGGTTGCATGCACAGTTGATGCAACATTTTGTTAATGTTTTACATTTTCCACCTCACTCTGTGTTAAAACCCCATTCCTTTCAGGCCATCAGCCAAGATTCCACCAGCATCGAGATCCAAACCATTCCAGTATGGGGATGAGGAAGTGACACCACAGATTCAGAACCCTCGGGACATTGCCCACAGCAGGTTGCATTCAGAGCCAAGCTCCACAGTGCCACAAGGTGGGGAGGAGAGGGAATGGGAGGCTCCATCACAGCGTGCTGATGCCAGGAAGACTCACTCTGAAGTTCCGTATCAACAGGTAGGTGAAAATAAGTAGGTTTCTGCTAGCATTACATATATTACAAATATGTTAGTATTCTTTCTGTTTCATAGTGCAAGCAATTATGAGTCTGTGTTAGCATCAAAAGCACAAACTGCCTGTTTCATTAATAAAACACAGCCAACTTTAGACTTAGAGTGTGTGCATGGTGCCTACTATATATTCTGCTAGTGGGATCATGCAGCTTATTTGTTTGGGTTATCTAACTGAATACTGCAGATGAATGTTCACTTTCTGTTCTTTCGTTGTGTTGTTCAATAAAGATGTGACTATGTTTGGCTGGGCATGAAATATGACAGTGGGAAAAGTGATTCCATTCCATAATCTTGAGCCCCACTCGCTCCTGATAATCCCATGCCCCTCACTCCCACCCCTTTTTATTAATAATTTCTTCAGCTGTACCTGGATGTTTGAGCTTTTGCAGGATTATTGCTGCCTGGATTTGTAAACTGTTGTCCTCTGTGTGTCTGCAGAGAGTGCCACCAGACAATGGATCTCCAGCAGCAACTGAAAGCGCTGCTGATGCAGGGGGGCCCTATCCATGGTGCGCGTTCTGGCCAACGGCCGATACGTCAGTGGTCCCAGCGAAACCTCCGACTCCACCGACAATGAGCAGCAGGAGAAGCGACGCAGGTTCAAGAAGCGCTACGAGCTGGACCGCAACAAGAGCACGTCAGCCCACAGTATCCCTGGTACGGCCAAGTTCAGCCAGCCTCCTGAGCAGGGAGTGTGCGGTTCAGAGCTGAACGAACCTCAGGCCAGCAGGCTGCAAGGGCATGGGGAGGCTCCCCAGTCTGACTGTGTGCGTGATGTCAGAACTGCTAAGCCCTTCGCTGACAGGAGGGAGGTGGATTCTAGCAGTGCAGGGAGGGGTTTGCATCCTGATGCTACGTCTTCTGCTGCCCCTGTTCATGCTCCACCCAGCTACCACAGTCTTCTCCGACCTGCATAGGTCCTAGTACAGATCCGGTCCATGTGTGTGTGTGTGTGTGTGTGTGTGTGTGTGTGTGTTTGAGAGAGAGAGAGAGAGAGAGAGAGAGAGAGAGAGAGAGAGAGAGAGAGAGAGAGAGAGAGAGAGAGAGAGAGATGAACCCGGCACAGTAATAACCCTGGATTAGATATAAAGACCCATTTACTCCTACTTACTTCTGAATGCTGTCTGATATATCCTTCCTCTCCCTTTCCAAGATAACTGCCGTTGTTTGAAATCATGGACACAGCATGGAGTCACAGGAAAGACAACCTTAAGGAAATAAAATATTTGTACTTGGCTGTGACGTTGTAACTGAATCCACTACCACTGCAAACTGTTGTAAAGGCAACGTTCGGAAAGCATTTTACTCTTTGCCCTCACGTCGCAAAATTCACAGATCGTAACACAATAATTATTCTTACAGGATGTACCTTTTAAAACGTGGTGGATTTTATGCACCTTGCGGCGTTTACTCGCAAGCAAAGTGAGTCACCGTAGACGAGTCAAGTCGTCGCTGTGTTCGTGTGACATCTGTCGAGCGCTAAAAAACTCCCTTGTTGACTTATAGATCGGGGCGCAGTCTTGAATGAATGAATGAATGAAAATTCATATATAGCGCGTAAAAAACTTCCACACAAAACCTTGCGTGTTCACAGCGCCAACAACAGGTGTGTTTTTTAGTCATGTGTGGCTGTAGCGTTTGTACGGTGTTTGGTAGATCACAAAGAGGGATGTAACATTTGGGAAAATCAAGCGAATTCGTCAAACCATGCTTTGTCCGTTTTTGTCCGTCCGTAAACCCTGGTGGGTGGGTAGGGGGGAATGGGGGGTGGGGGGGCTTCCAACGTTCTGAATTCAGACACAAACACACACAAAGACAAATACGTTCTTGAACACTTCACACACTCCAGCACCAGTAACCAAAACAGGATAAGTAGACAATTTCTGTTTGTTGTTGTTTTTCTCCATTCATCGTCGTTTACCTGTCAATATGTTGCTTCGAAAAAGGGGTAAACCCTGAAACGTTAGCACGCAACACAGGTTTGCTGTACACGCTGCTCTGTGTCTCTCACTTACGTCACATCGGCGGTCTATCGATTTTGAAACGCCGAGCCCTTGTCCACTAACTCCAAGCAGTCGCCTGTCAGCTAAACAAAACGAGTTAATCAGCGCTCAAAATACGTCACATGAGCAACATTAATAGTACCCGAATTGTCTATGATCACTTTCACGGCCTGGCATCAGAGTAAATACAGTTAAGGTACATAACTCCACTGGTCTTGAGGGGACCCTGTGCGGTTGCCTATCTCGACTGACGTTAAAATCCAGTGACTAACTGACTAGCTAATATACAAATTCCATCAATGACACACTTTGTGTACATTCATCGCCGTCGAAGTTTGTGTTCTGGATCTAACCGCCAAAACAAAGATGGCAATATTTTTGTTCATACACGAGAGAGAATCTGCTTCAGCTTCGCTGCACAATTACGTCGTCTGCTCTCTGCAAGCATTGTAAGCACTTAACGACAAGACAACCGTACCGAAGAAAGAGAGGCAGACGAGGTGGTGTGCAAACACGTTTTACTGAGGAAGAAACCAAACAGACCCTCCCGCCTTCCTGCCGCTGTCGTTGCAAACGTGCAGTCACTGGGGAATCAACTGGATGAACTCCACCTGATGATGATGATGAGTTGATGCTTAATGTCCTCAGATGTCATTTGACATATTAGGGACAAGCTGTGACCAATGCTTCGGCAATGCCGAAGCACGGTTCAATAAAATCCACATACGTAAGGTGTATGCGTGTTTAGCTGTAACCTGCCACCTGCACTTTCTGGCAGAATGACCGGGATTTTTTACGTGCTACTGCGGTAACACGGGGGTGGAACGGATACCGAAATCAGAGTCAGCACTGAAAGTCGACCCTGGAGAAGAAAATTATCCCGCCGTTCCAGCAGGGATTCGAACCCGCGACCTTTCAATCACGAGTCCGGCGCTCTAACCACTGAGCTATCCCCGCCCCCGAACTCCACCTGAACTGTAAACATGACCATGTGTTCAGAGAGGCATCTGTAGGCCTACTGGGATTTCGCGAAACGTGACTCGATTCCTGATTCAATTTTTAGGTAAAATTACAGAGAAGTCGGGAAAGGACAGGTAGAGAGGTGGATGAAGGAGGGGGGTGGGGGGTGGGGGGGGGGGGGTGCATGTACATGAGCAGATGTGTACCCCGCATGTTGAACTGTCAGTTTCAATGCGACCCTTCTACCTACTCCATGAATTGAGGAAAGTTATCAATAAGTGCAGTGTGCATGGTCCACCTTCAGTTCAACAGCGGTGCAACGGACATTGTCGTAGTGACTCTGTCCAGCACAGCAGTTGAAAGAGCTATTGCGCGGTGCACAAGTCGCTGGGCAATGGCGAGGGGACACCGCCTTAACACTTCCATTGTTCTGGCGGCGGTCCACGGTCTCTCCGGTCTTTTTCGGGCGGTTTCCGCGGTCGAGCCTTTCACTCTCTCGCCCCCTTCCCACTCTGTCCCCGTCCCTAATAGGCCAACTCGCCTCTGTGGACGTAAAGCAACACTAAACCACCTTCAACCATTGTAAACGTGACATTGCGGCCGACGTGATCCCTTTAACAATCTCGTGTCTTTAGAACTCTCACCTTGATGCTGCGGTTTTTGTTCTCGGGGACTTCAACTCGTGCAGACTTGACGGTGTGATGCTCTTCGTTTCATCAGTTTGTCACGTATCACACTCACCTACAGAGAACTCTCGACTTGTACTATGGCAGCGTTAAAGATGCCTGCACTTCCCTCCCCTACCCATCCCTGGGTGGGGCTAACTACAATGTCAACACACAAGGGAATTAATTAGCGCTTGAAATACGTAACACAAGTACAGCAACAAAGATCGGAGTCGCTGATGGAGTTTATGTACCTTGTATTGACACGCATGCCAGGTGATAGTTACCGTTGGCGACTCAGGTCTTTGTTGTTGTACTTGTGTTACGCCGTATTTCGAGCGCTAATTGTGTGTGTTGATTCTGCATGAGCGCTCTGGACCTTGTTCCGTTTCAGATTTTTGACTACAATGTCGAGTGATTCATTTGCTTCCAAAATATTGACAGTTCCTGAAACTTGTCAAACCAAAGCACTTTAACAGTTCATGGTTGGACTGATGACGCTGTTTAGTCACTTCATGGCTGTTGCGACTCCACTGACTGATTGGGACCTTCTCTCCGACTCGCCTAATCCTGTTGATACCAGAGCCGACGTCGTTACCGACTACATGAATATCTGCTTGGAGAACGTTATTCCACATGCAGTGAAAAAGGTTTTCGCCAACTCTAAACCGCGATTTACGACTCACCGCCATTCACTCCTAAAGGAACAGCGTCGAGCCCTTCGAGAGAATAATTTGTGTACGGCTCGAGGAACTCAATTGAATGATTAGATCCAGAACGAGAAAGGCAAAGATGGCGTACAAAGACAAGGTCGAGGAAGAGTTCAGGACTATGAATATCAAGGATGGGCCGTTCAATATGTCAGGTCCATGGCTGGTACCGATGACTCCAAGCAACCTTCACCTTCTGATCCCTTGACCTTCGCAACTGACCTCAGCCAGTACTACACACGGTTTGACAAACATGTCTTCTCAGAGGAGTTTACCCGCCTTCTTTCTCGCAGTCAAATCGACATTGGAAGCATCACCATCACAGAGGCAGACGTCAGACATCCGTTTAAACGCATCAAGACCAGTGCCGAATCCTTGTCTCCCCTTTTTTCAGCCCATTTTCCAGGAGTCTATTCCCACCCTCTGGAAAGCCTCAACCTCAGCATTTTGTTTGTTGACTTCTTATCAGCCTTCGACACGGTCCAGAGGCACACAACAGTTGATAAACTGCAAAAGCTTGGGGTTCATTACTAACCGTATGCTTGATCTTTGAATTCCGTTCAGACAGGCCACAGTTTGTGAAGGTTGCGGACGCAGCTTCGCCCATTGTCGTCACGAACACTCTTGTTCCCCAAGGGTGTGTCATGTGTCCCTTCTTGTATACCACCTACACCATCGACTGCTGATGCGACAAGTCTGACTGCTGTTCATACGTCAAATTTGCCGACGGCTCAACCGTACTTGGGCTCTTGTCTGATGACAGCTCCCTGCTAGCTGACCAAGACACTGCTGACAGCTTTGCCCAGTGGTGTGAGACCAATTTCCTTCAGCTGAACGTGTCCAAGACTAAGGAGTTAATCATCGATCCAAGACATAGCGATCATCCAGTTGAGCCAGTGAAAGTGAACGGACAGGTTGAAGAAGTTGTCGACAATTTTAAATCTCTCGGTCTTATCCTCTGCTCTAAACACTTTTTTTTTCCACCGGCATTTCACCAACACTCATAGGAAGTCAGAAGAGACTAAACGGCCTTCGGAGACTGGAGACATTTCAACTTCAACCCAAACATTTGTTGAATCTGTACCGAAGCACCAAGGAGTCCATTCTGACCTATTGCAGCGTGATCTTTTTGTCTCACAGAACAAGCTCTTGATAACCGAAACAGCATAAAAAATAACTGGCCTTCCAGTTCCTTCTCTTTCTGAAATGACCGACCGTGCAGTTCTCCGCAAGGCACGTTCGATCGCTGTTGACTTTTCCCACCGACTGCACGATGAATTCAGACCGCACTTCCTTCTCTTTCTCAAAGGACAGACCGTTCTCCACTATCATTGGCGGGAGCTGCCACAAGTACCAAAAAATTTTTCGCGACAAAAACGTGTTTGTCGCGACAAACATACATAAAAGTACGTGTTTGTCGCGACAAACATACATAAAAGTACGTGTTTGTCGCGACAAAAGTATGCAATTACGTGTCGCGACAGAAATGATACTTGGGGCAGCTCCCGGCAATGATACTCCACAAGGCACGTTCGGTCTCTGTTGACTTTTCCCACCCACTGCACGATGAATTCAAACTGCTTTTATATGCTCGCCGTTTCGAAACAATGAAGTGTGTGAACAAGTGCAAGTAGTTTTATTGCCAGTGGAATACTCGATCTCAACGCGAACTGGTTAGATGTTTGTCCATTTTTAAAATTTAATTTTTTTATTGTGTGTGTGTGTGTGTGTGTGTGTGTGTGTGTGTGTGTGTGTGTGTGTGTGTGTGTGTGTGTGTGTGTACGCGCGGGGGGTGGGGTGGAGGGCTGTTGTGTTCTGATGTTTTGATGAAATATGTTTTAATGATGATATATAATTAAAAATAACTTGAGAGAGAGAGAGAGAGAGAGAGAGAGAGAGAGAGAGAGAGAGAGAGAGAGAGAGAGAGAGAGAGAGAGAGAGAGAGAGAGAGAGAGTACGGAAGATTTATTCATTTAGGCCACGTCCCACATGAAGGGATCCAAGTGGATGACCTACCGCCTCACAGTACATCATACTTTAATTATGCATATGAACAAGAAAGCCAACAAACTAATGATAATGTACATGAACTAGGTATTTAAAATGACGGTGTTATTGAATTAAGAACTATAAATGTTACGCAACCTAAAAGCTTTATACAATTACACTGACACATTTCTCAAAATATTGTCATTGATGGATGCTTGATCGAAAAAGATTTGGAAATTTGTAGAATTTTGGTGGAATGAATTGCAGCCTTAAAGCTCCGAGCACAGGGCAATATAGAACAAAATGTATTTCAGTTTCTTGCGCTACTCTGCATAATGGACAATGCCATGTGTCTTGCGTTTGATTGTTGGAATTTCAGCATGAGGGTGTCAGAAGCAGAGCTTATCGTACGAGACGGATTGTAGACATTATCAGTATGTCTTTTATATCGGCAATGATATACAGTAGTATCTGAAATACCCAGCTCGAAACCTTAATGTCATCAATTTCAAATGCCTATCAATATTCATCCCCAGATACGTTTTCGTATCGTGAACGGTGCAAAAATTAATGTCATATAAACATTAAATGTATCGCTAGTCTCAACATGGGTATGTCATTCTTGCCATCTAAAACAATTAATCTTTCACGAAAAACATGTAAAACCTGGTTCATTTCTTCTACACCCTTATTCAACAATGCATAACCAAATCCATGCAACTTAAAGTTTTTTTGTTTTGTTTTGTTTTTTTAGTTGAGATGCGAACGCCAAATGACCTTGTGTATGGTGAAACAAATAAGTAGCCATTATTTGTGAATTCTGCTGTAAGATGCATACTTTGCTCGTTAAAATTAACGAGAATGGCAAAGCTTTACTTGTATTAGATAAACGAGGTAAACGAGAGAGAGAGAGAGCTTGAAACATTACCTGCGGACACAAACCAAAGGACACCACACCATCGATCGCCTGGAGGAGAGCTGTGTGGAAAGATGAAGCGCTAGACGATCTTCCTTGAAAGGATGAGAGAGGGCCGTCGTCAATCAGACGAACATTGAACTGATTCAAAGGCGACGATGGGGAAACTTCTGAGAGACGGGGTGGAGCGCATATTGGCTTTTCCGAGCGCATCGATACGCCCTTGAACTGATCTGAACTAAACAATAATAATGTACATTTATCATGTGCTCATCAACGCCCTGAGCGCTCACATCATACGTATTAACCTAATAACAATATTCTATACACATTTAGAGCACACACCTACAAAGCAGTTAACATAAAGTAGAATATGGAAAAACAAACACGCAAACACACACTACACACACATTGCACACACACACACACACACACACACACACACACACACACACACACACACACACACACACACACTCACCGCAATTCAAGCATGTATGACACTGATCTGTATCACACACACACACACTGACTGCAGCGCAGAAACTGGGTATTGATATTAGTTGGGGCGAAAATAACGTGAGAAGAGGACGGTTTTCAGTTTGGCTTTAAAAGATGACAGGGTTGAGCAGTGTCTAAGGTCTTGTGGGAGTGAATTCCAAATGATGAGGGGTGCCAAGCAAGAGAAAATGCGAAAGTCATTAGTCTTACGTTTGTATTGCTGGAATTTCAGCATGAGGGTGTCACTGAGAAGCAGAGCTTATTGTACGAGTCGGAATGTAGACATGTTGCAGTTCAGAGACGTAAGCAAGACCAGAACCATTTACAACACTGACGAAACACATACAAGCGACTTTATACTTAATACGTTTTGAAATGGGATTAAGCTAGTGCCGCAGTTTTTGTTGTTTTTGTTTTTCCAGGAGAGGTGTTGAGTGGTGGTGGCGGGGTGCCAAGAGAACGACGAGTCTTCCAGCAAAAGTTTTGAATTTTCAGGAGAGGTTGGGGAATGCATGACAGCATTAGGTGTACCCATGACTGAGGAGACAGTTGTAGTAGTCAAGCCGTGAGACTGAGGATATACAGGAAGTAACAAGTCTTGGCTGCGTCTTCGGTGAAAAACCTGCGCCGGGATTGAACTAATGCGTTTAAGCTCGAAATAAGCAGTCTGACATATTTTTTATGACCGTGCCGTTTTTTCATGGGCAGTTTTGAGCAGAGAATGAACCCAGTATTTCTGGCAGTATCAGAGAAGGGGATATTTTGAGACCCCAAGACAATCGAGTCAGGGAGGTCTTAGGGAAGACGAAAAGGGAAAGCCAAAAGCTTTTGTTTGACGTCGCTAAGTTGAACTCTACATAAGTGCTAATTTGGTTTCGAGTTTCAACTGAACAAGAATGCATATAGACGCTCTGTCAGTAGAGTTCCGGCAGTTTCAGAACCTACTAAGGCCATCTCGGTCAGAAAACAGACTAATCGGCGAGAGCGAAATCGTTGCGCAGCCTAAAAGCCGCACCTCGCGGTGACGCTTGTGTAATCCAAGAAGGACTAGTGGTGTCAGTCTCATCGGTGTGATCATTAAGCACCATGCTAACTTCCTGTTTCGCACTTCGCACTTTTATCACCTAGAAGGCAGTCGGCTTGAGTGTAGGGCCCTTTTTGTCGGGCCCTTTTCTGGAGCGACGCTGTGTGCGGCCCGTCAGGCACTGAGCCGTTGAAGCCCTTGGTATCTTTCGCGCAAGACGTCACGAGAGTTCGCAGCGTCACTTCCGGGCCGATTTCTGAGTATGAAACGGTTAAGCCTGACTGACTCAGTGACTCGGATGTTGATGATGATGACATGACAATGATTACAACTTTGGCTGCACTCTGCCGGTATCATAGCCGCCGTCATCATTACAGGAGACAATTCATTCAAACTACCCTTTAAAACTATTCTTTTGCTGGTAAAATCCAAAGAGACGGTCGGAAATTCCTGCACCGTTTTAAAAGTTATTTTGGGTCACAAATATCATCACAATCATTAAATTTGGTCCATATCTACCGATTACACTCGGCCGCCCCTTCTCCATACCATATCTTAACTCTAAACTAAGGTCCTGGTTCCAGAAGCCCTTTTGTCCCTACAACAAGAGTGTCTGGCACTAAACAAAACCAGGTCTGGCCCTGCCGGCCGGTCAACTGATACGCCGGTTGACCTGGCCAAGCGCCTGTCAAACATGGGCGAACTGTTTTGGGAAGTTCTAAACATGTACATCTGGATGCATGCGCTGCCTTTCCAGTGAGATCGTCTCTCAGTTTTTATTCAAGTTCCAGAAATTGTTTGGTCGGAACTCGCGTAGAGCCTGTAGTCTATGTACACAACCGCCATTTGCAGTTGCGAGGTAACGCAGCTATCCTCATTAAGCCTTTTTCTTTTTTTACAAGCTTTAAGTCCGAACTCAAACAAAATATATATATATTATGTGCCGCTCTTCATCAGTTGATCCCTTAGGTGGCCACAGCCAGGTCGTTGCTTACACTGGAGGAAAAACCGTTAAAAACAAAACAAAAAAACACCACCACGGCAACAGGCAACATTAACCTGTTAAAACTGCTGGGAGGAGGAGGGGGGGGGGGGGGGGGCGGGGGGGATTACAGTGTGACACAGAGCAAGTGTTAGGCGTATTCATATTAAGTTAATGTTTATATATCATTCACTATGACTATGTGTGTTGTACTTCTAGTGTATATTATATCTAATGTAATATAACACAGACGAAGTATTTCAAATGAAATCAAACAAATATTTGTTGTTCACATCTCTCTCTCTCTCTCTCTCTCTGTCTATATATATACATATATAACTAAAAAACATGCTTGGACTTTGTTATACCTTCTCTACATGACACCATACTAAGTCCTTCCTGCACGGTGCGGTACACAGGAGTCATAGAGAGCCTCTCTCTCTCTCTCTCTGGGTCATTCTCAGAAACTGTGTACCAATACTGTGACATAGGTACCAAAAAATCTAAATGCTTTAAAACTCCTAATATGTAAGTTTACTTCTTGTTTAACACCTATTGCATGTGAGGAATGGAAAGGGGAAAAAAGAAGAAGATAATCTGCACTATTTACTCTACGTTCAACTTTAGTCAGACTGTTGGTGAAATGGTCTTTGTAAGTTTCGAAGTTGAAAAGACGAGAATATTTTTAGTTCAGTCAGTAGTTCGTTGGTGCTGGGTCTTCATGCGGTCGTGGGGTGCAGCAGTCTCCTTTCCCGTGTGAAGGATGGTTCCAATTAGCGGCGGTCAGTTCGCCGAGCTGTAGACAAGAAGCCTCCCTGTACATGCAAGGGCATGGGAAGAGCTGCCTTCCCTATTCTGTTACAAATTCTTCTTTTATTCCAGATTCTGGGCCACCGATGCCGTATTAGGTATAAAGACCCTCCATTTTAATCCCCCGCACCACTCGCCCTCACAGAAGTTTAAGGACCGTGTGTCCTCTTTTGCCAGTCACTTTGCCGAGCCTCCAGTTCAGTCTGCAAGTCTCAGCCAAGTCAAACTAGTGTTTTGGCTCAATTTAATCCACATTCAACAGGTTGCTTTGACTATCTTTTACCTTCCTAGTTCCTGAATGATGTTTTATTGTTGTTTGATTGTTGTAGTTTCTATGCGGTTTAAGATCAAGCGTCGCTAATGTTTTCAGTTATTTTTCACGTTCGCTTAAATGATTAAGTACATGGGCCAGCTTCAGTCGTGGTAGCCACGAGTTGTTTCAAATATATGGGTTATAACACTTGTTTTCATTTCATGACTGATGTGTTGAATCTTAAACTGTGTTTCGCTACAGATGTTCTGAGAGGTCAGGTTCGTTATCCGAGCCTGGCTCCATTTTTTCCATTCTGATCTAAACCTCCTAATGGAGTTCCTTTATTTTACTGACTACTCCAGTGAGCGCTCTACCACTCGGTAGTACAGGCTTCTTACCTCTGCGGCCAATCAGTGAGTTTGGTGGCCAGTCAGTTTTGTTTTTAACAGTAACGTTGCCTTGCCAACTTACAAAATGGCAATGGCAATGTGTGTGACTGTGAGTGAGCGTCATGGCATCTTTTTTTCTTTTTCTTTTTTTTAGCCAGGGGAGATAACTTTGCATAACAACTTGCGTCTGAAAGTTAATGTTCGTAGGCGTGTTTACTTCCGCTGCGAGGGAGAAGCAGACAACTTTTTCAGTTCTGTCGAGAAAACCTGGATAATGTGCAATGTTCCTCGCCCTGAGCTACTGTCAGTTCGAACTGTAGACAGTGTTTGACCAACGAAATTGAGATGTCGAAGGCTGGCGGGTGCTTGTTTCGCATTGGGTAAGGAGTTCACGTTTTATGACTGAGCCAAATGTGTTTTTGACCGGCCCTGTGTATGTAATATTCAATAAGTTATAATAGCTTGCATTTGACTCTGTATTTTATATATATTAGTGCCAAAAGGTGTGCAAGAAAAGAGGACAGAGGTACTAGAAAATAAAGTTGACAGGATGTGAGTGATTAATGCATTTTTTGAATGAACACATGTGAAGTCATCCACCAGTGAAGGGAGAAGGCAGTGCGGGCTGCTCTTCGTTCCTGAGAAATTTGACTTCAGTGTGATTTGTGACAAGATGTTGAACATTACACATTACAACAAGCCCACATCACTGTGCTGCTAATCATGCAGTTAACTGCGAAAACACAACTGATCTTACAAGATGTGATCCACATGAGTATTACATTACGAGGCGGGGACAGTTCAGTGGTTAGAGCACCGGACTGGTGATTGAAAGGTCGCGGGTTCGAATCCCTGCAGGAGCGGCGGGAGAATTTTCTTCTCCAGGGTCAACTTTCTGTGCTGACTCATATTTCGGTATCCGTTCCACCCCCGTGTTACCGCAGTAGTACGTAAAAGACCCCGGTCATTGCGCCAAAAGTGAAGGTGGCACTGGCACTGCTAAACACGCACATTATTATTATTGATCGCTTTTATATAGCGCTATTCTCCGCTCTTGAGCAGACTCACTGAGCTTGCATGTGATTCTACATGAGTGAATAGCTTTTTATAGCACATTTTTGAATATCCACCGAAGTGGTGTACTTACAGCGCTGGGATGGCACATGAATACACCTTACGTATGTGGCTTTGCATGAAGTGACATGGTGCATGGTTGTATGGTGTACAGAGAACGCGCTGAGATGGCAGCAGTTTCATGTGGCACCAGCCATACCAGCGCTGTAAGTACACCACTTTGGAGGATATTCAAAAACGTGCTATAAAAAGCTATTCACTCATGTAGAATCACATACAAGTGCAGTGAGTCTGCTCGAAAGTGGAGAATAGCGCTATATGAAAGCGATCAATAATAATAATAATTACCAAGTGAACCGTTGTTGTTCTGTGTCACACAGAACAGCATGCTATGCATAGTTTGTTGTAATAGATAACGTTCAACATACAGCCAATCTTGAAAAAAATTAAATGAATAAAAAGCAACACATTTTGAAACATAAACAGTTATTTTTTAATAGAACAATATGTGACAAGGAAGATTTGATGAATTTTTCCCTCAAATTTAAGCTTTCCTGACATAAACAGCAAATGATGTAAGAAATATGTCATACATTACTATTTCAGCAAGATGTACTTGCATGCTGTTTGTTTCTTGATGAAAATGATAAATCAGTAACTTTTTTATTACTGTAATGTATGAAGACACATAACTATTTCCATGTGAAGAGTTTTTGCTGCATTAATTTTGTTGTAGTGGATAACATAACGTTAATGAAACAATATGGTACTTTGTTTTTCATAACAAAATAAGTAATACTTATTATTTAACAAACAAGTAAGTGTTTTGTAAGAGAAAATGGAGCAAGTAAGACTAAGAGTGAGTGCAACTTTTGCTGCTTTTGGGTGTCACAGGAAAACACACACGCAACTTGTCATCCATGCGTTTCTTGGCGATGTTGACTCAGGTGCCTAGGACAAAAATAGTTGAACAGTTAACTTAAAAGTGAAAGAATTAATAATAATAAAATAAAATAAAAAATGTAATAAATATTACTAAAAATATCACACCCAAAGAATAATGCTGTTGAGATCGGCATCTTACATTTTTAGAACTCTGGAAGCAGACAGGCATGATCACTATAATTATGTCGAACGTTATTATTTCCACAGCTCGTGTTGTAATCGTAATGTCCAACACCTAACTTGATGACTAACCTGTGTAAATTTGAACTGTCAACCATGTATGATGATTTGTTTGAAGACGTAGTTTGTAAACAAAACGAACTGCGTTAAGTGCAAGCAAAAAATGTAAAGAGTATGATCAGAATATACTGTTTATATTATTATAACCAATCTGCTGTCATACATTACGGTTTCAACACACACCCATGTTGTAAGAAACTCAGCGAAAACAAATTTACGAAAGCGTCTGAACAAACTTTAGATCGACAGCAACAAAACCTTGCTCTGTATGCTAACATTTGGATACTTTTAAAAGATTTGGCATATAATGATATATACCAATATAAATATCATCGTATAAGTATAACTGGAAGATTTGACTAAATCTCTGCCAAATCTGCGATTAACATTTAAATAAAGTTTAATGTTACACTTACAGTCTTCAAAAATATTACCACACACCTTTCGCATATCAGAGCGTCTCTTCCATGTGGCCATGTGCTAAAAGCAAATGACCTGGATGTGTAACATGGCTAACCGGAAGTAGTGCAAAAGCGCAAAAACTTTATTTTTTCCCTTTTGCTTGTTTAATACATTGTTGAACGTTATTTATTGCAACAATTTTATGAAGAATGGAAAATATTTTTAAAAATCTACCAAGACATTTGGCAGTAAAATAAAACATTGGCACCTGATGCAGTGATGTACCACAGTGACTGGAGTAAAGTTTCGATGAAAGAGAAAGTCTGTTCTTCACTACATTGTCTGCCAATGATGGTCATGAAACATTTCAACACACATAACGTTCAACCGAGGAATATTTCGGAGCCTCTAACTCAAGAAACAAAACTTAGAGATAATCGATTTTATATGAACTCTGTAAAGTGATATCTCCTCTGTGCAAATCAGTGACTGAGGTAATGTTTTGATTCATCATGTACGTGAATGAAAGCATCAAAAGTACTCACCGTGAGTGTGTCTGTTTTCAGGGGTCGAATTTCGTGGCGCTTTTCACTTTAAAAAAAATAATATTTCTCCAGCTGCTCCAGATTTGGAGCTCATATTGTTTCCACTGTGATACTGACCAATTATGAACGCACACACAAAGCAACAACAAGACAAAGTGTTTCAAACAGATTTTATTGATGGTCAAAAATCTGACCCCCCATTTGCGCACCTTTCAGCACTAAGTCATATATATATTCTATATATATATATACAGGTCTGTTGCATTAATTGATTGTCTTGGAACACAAAAAGCAAAGGGCAGTCTTTACATGCAAACATTAACAATCACCTCATTAAATTAGATGTTTACCTTGTTTAAAATTATGGGCTCACTCATGCAGTCATGGGCTTACATTTTCCTCACCTAAGATCTATCATATGCATCTACTGTTTTGGACAGTTGTAGCACTTAGTACACTATTTAGTAAACTTAGCTGTCATCATAGAAGAGCTGCAAAACTGATTTTATAATATATATATAGAAGAATCAAATTATATTCAACACACACACACACACATATATATATATATGTGTGTGTGTGTTGAATATGATTTGATTCTTCTTTAGCAACTGATGTGAAACTACAATATTTGGGGTTACTTACATTCAGTAAGGTTGTTCAGCTTCAAGAGGTGACAGCCAGATCATCCATGCAGTCATCGCAGTAGCATGTAAAAGATCTCGGTCATTCTGCCAAAAGTGCAGGTGGCAGGCTACAGCTAAACACACATACACCTTACTATGTGGCTTTGCATGAAGTGACATGGTGCATGGTTGTATGGTGTACAGAGAACGCGCAGAGATGGCAGCAGTTTCTTGTGGCACCAGCCATGCCAGCACTGTACACCACTTCAGTGGATATTAAAAAAACACGCTATAAAAAGCTATTCACTCATGTAGAATCACATGCAAGTGCAGTGAGTCTGCTCAAGAGTGGAGAATAGCACTATATAAAAGTGATCAATAATAATAATAATAATCCGCAGATTTAATGAGCATGCTACAAAAAGTGAAAGGTGGAATGGGAAGCCCAGACTGGAATGGTCGACATCCACCTTCAAAAACACCTGTGGGTGTACTGCCCTAGACATACCAGGGTAAAGGGAAATGACTGAGCAGATACTGAGACAGACTGGCAGGCAAGGCTACCATCACAAGTGGCTTGTGTCTGAGAGGATCTGAAGCGTTGAGGATCTTGAGAACGATACGTTACCTACGGGTATTGCAATAGCATGTAAAAGATCCTGGTCATTCTGCAAAAAATGCAGGTGGCAGGTTACACCATGACCATGTATGAACCCAGCATGTGGCTTCAAATGAAGTGACACTCTAAACAGGTGCATGGTTGTATGATGAGATGGCAGCAGTTTCATATGGCACCAGCCATGTAACAATCAAATAGCACTGTTATCTAGACCACTGGCACAGTGATGAATATAATTAAAAATGCAAAAAACACTTGTGTAATAAAGTTCAGTCAGTCAGTGCTCTACCCCCCCGGCCCCCCAACCCTCTCCACCTCTACCGACAACCACCTAGTCCATCAGTTCTCCACCCAGCTGTTTCAGAATTTATACTAGCCTTTCATTGTACTTTTATAGACTTTTCTGGGTGTAAAAAGTTGACTGTAAAATGTCATTTAGGCTAACAGAAATACTGAAGAAGAGGAGGATTTACATGTGTACTCACTTTTGGTGTATGTTTACTGCTTACAGGGGCTAGCATTGGTTATAAATTGAATTACCTCTGTGCAAACATTGTCACTGAATCATGATTGATCATGATATGTTAATAAGTATGTATACTTGTATTCCAGATATTTCTTTTATACAAGGACACGTGTGGGTTATTACTACCACCAACGAGACATTGCCAAAGCCAAAGAAAAACTGAAGAATGTGGGTGGCCATCATCCAACCTAACACCATTTGACTATGGAGGTGAACAACTGTTGGGATTTTGTCTAGTAGTTGTCCTGGCATGATATGAACTTTGGTTTGGAATGTTTGGTTAGAAATAATAAAATAGCACTCAGATTTTCATCTTGCTGATTTGGCATCTTTACAATAATTATAAAGAATGGTACTTTGAAAAAAAAAGTATCCAGTGTAAACTTGTATATAAGATAAATAATAATCATCGTCACCATCATGAAAAAGAAATAGAAAAAGAAATAAAGAAAAAACAGCCAAACCATCAACCACCATCCTTCTACTTAGTCACTATTCTGTAAGCCGGTTTGGGCTAGTGATCTAATAAAGTAATATAATATAGGGTGTTGGGCTGGTAAGCGGTTGACTTTGTTTCAATACCCCACTTGAGCTCTCCTTTCTCCTTTCTGTTTACAAGTTGTGTTTATGGACATTGTCTTGTAACTTTGCTCACTGAGTCCTTGGAAACTAGCAAGACAATAAAAATAAAATGGCTGTTGTCACTATCTTATTTTTAATGCAGAATCATTCTGTAGGTGACTGTGTTGTGTTTGGTATAGCTCTGCCTTCCCTACATCCTAGGAGCAGGATCTTGGTCCCCACCAGTACTTCTCTGGATACCACTTGGCGTTGAAGTATTTAACCTTTTGAATAAAGGGGCGGTACTCAGTAACTCCTCAGTGCTGCTGATGAACCCACTTGTCAGAGACCAGGAACAGCTAAATACTATTTAAAATAGACAGCATTCTTGCATTTAAGTCAAATGATGAACATCATTGGAAAGAGTGATTATTTCCCTTTTGAATCACATGCAGTTTGTCCTAAAATTTTGATTCTTTGTTCTTGGAGGTGCAGTTTTTGAGTGCATAGCGCAGAAAATATTTTTCTTGCAAGAAGTGCTCACTCAGAGTCAGATCAATACTCTCGATGAAGTTGCTGCTGATCCAGACACTGAGGATAATTTTGATGGCAAATGATGTGATGAGGACGGGAATTTGAAAACTACACAGTAGTGATGTAGGCTGTGTGAGGCATTAGTCATTGTTATTGCAAAGTGACGATGTTGTGTCTGAATCAAGTGCCATTCAACAACTGGTTGAAAATGTTGACACTGTGGAAGACGTGTGTTTTCAGTCGAGTGTACTTTGTCATGTATATAACTTATAATGTTAAACAAATGTGCTAGAGGCCATTTGCTGCACCAGCCCTAATCCGTCAGCTGTATGTATGGTAATGGCTCAGCGTCTGACTGATAAGGCTGCAGCAGTCAAGTGGTTAAACAAAAAAAGTAGTGTATTATATATTTTATGACCCTTTCCCACAAAATCAATCTTAAGCTACAGCTGCTAATCAGCCCTTTGAACAGAAATGGGGATTAACCTGGGTGATTTTCACTTCTTTGCTGAATTGTGTTTGTCAGTCCTTAGATTATGAAGGATGTATGATATTTTCTTTAGAAATGGAACTAAGTTGTTAAAAATTGGGTTTAAAAATTAAAAGCTCCTAATCTGGAGTATAGGATGCTAATTAATGTTGTGGGAAATGACCAACATTTGGCCAAATAAATGAATGTATTTGTACCCTTACAGAACCTGAGCATGTTGTACATGGGTCTTTGCCCAGTATATTACCAGGAAACATTCTGGAAGTTTGGCTAAATTTAAGCCCCCATTGCTGAGGAAAGTATGCAAAGTGACAAAATCTGTCAAGGACTTTTTTTCTCAAGATGGCTGCCATAATACTTAGCAACTTCACATGGCAACATCTTTAATAATTTGTCTGCTACTGTCTTCATTTAAAATTATACCAAAATAATCAGCATGGGCTGCGTTTTTCAAATTTATATGCATCTCAAAATATCCAGAATGTGACTTAAGACTGATTTTGTGGAAGAGGGTCACCCCTGGACTGATTTTGTGGGAGAGGGTCACCACTGCCGGAAATAATAATTGTAAAAATTAAAGTACAGCATTATGAAATCAGTCAGTCAAAGAACAACTAACTGCATGCTGTTTGTCCAGCTTTCCAGCCTCTTCACTTGGTCATTTTCAAAATGACTCGGTGATGAAAAAAAATGAAAAAGCAATGGAGGCAACCATGAAAACTACCTGGTATTATAGTGGTAAGTTACCTTTTTGTTGAGTGTAGTCTAACTACTTAACCGTAATAACCTATTCCTCCACAGATTTGCAAATTGTACCTATACCCATGCTGTTGGACAACTACTCCTACCTAGTCACAGATCGTCGTACAGACACTTCTGTCATCTTAGATCCGGGTCATGTGGAACCTGTACAGGTAAAGCTCAAAGACTTGGACTTGTAAGAGAGTTTGTTAGAACTTGTAAGAGAGTTTGTTAGAACTTGATTTTGATAATGAAACTAGAATAGTTTTAGGCTGGCAACAACCTGCTTAAAAGCTTTTGGCCTTTTCATTTAACTTAGTCTGATTATTATATCATAATCTGGTATGCCAAATGTGGTACTTTGTTTTAATGTGTGCTTAGTAATATTACAGAATCAAATGGGTGGGCCAGTTGTGGAGCAGGTGGTTGCATCGTTGTTTAGTTAATGTTATTCAGTCATCAGACAGTATTTTGATTGCTAAATTAATGTATTAGAGAGAGAGAGAGAGAGAGAGAGAGAGAGAGAGAGAGAGAGAGAGAGAGAGAGAGAGAATGTGTTTTCTGATGCTGTGTGATGGTGTTTCAGGTGTTTCTGAGTGGTAGGAACATAATGCCAGAGGCCGTTTTGATCACACACAAACACTGGTAATCACTGACATACCACATCATTATTTATATATTCATTGGTCAGCACTTATCATATTTCATATTACATGAATGTACTCTCAGCAAGCTGTTGGCAGAGTCATTAAGATCCTGAAAAGGTCTGTAGAGTCAGAAAGGGAAACATCGGGTGTATGGGGGAATGCATTTCTAATACATGTACCAAATCCCTCTATGACTATACATGTGTAAGTCTCAAAGCACTTTACATGAGATATTACAACAATACACAACCTAATTTAATAAAAACATTTTGCATCATTACATATTTAGTCCTGTTCACCCTCACATTATTGTATCCATTGTTGGTCAGAGAATTTTACATAGAAATATACAGCTATGTTTTTGACATGAGACCTCGTTTCATACTCTCAGCCTTAAGATTCTGAAATCTCTGTACCAAAATTTCCACTGTTGGTTCACACACCTTTTCAATCTTCAGACCCTCTAAATGGAATGACCTTTACTTTTCTCTTCTTCTTCCTCACAAAACAAAGAAACAAAGGTGACAACAAGAGCAACAAGCAACAAACAAACACACGCACACACACACACACACACACACACACACACACACACACACACACACACACACACACACACACACACACACACACAAAACAACAACAACAACAACCAAACAAAAACAAAACAAAAAAAGTAACAACCACAACAGCAACAACAGCAAAAAAGTAGCAACAAGAACCAAAGAATATCAACAACAACAACAACAAATCAGAAACAAACAATAAAACCCTCTCTTGGCAGTGCTTCAGATCCTACACCGACCCCTGACACCAACATCCACACCCATCATCCTTTTCCAAAACAGTAGATCCACCATGTTTCCCCTTCTTGCATTGCTGCATGTTCTTCACTGTAAGACCCGGTTCCTGATCTGTTTTAGTTCTTAAGGTTTGTAACTTGTATAATATATATATAGATAGATAGTTACAGATAATATATATATAGATATGCTGCCTGTGTGTGTTGGTGCCTGTGTACTTGCATGCTTAGAATGATCCAGCCAGATGCGATTTTACACCTTATGGACATATAATGTGGATCAAACAATAGTTTGCATATAATATTATATATTTTCTCTCTCTTTTGTACAGTGATAGACAAGGAGTTCCTGTTGATATTGAAGATAATCACATCATCATTTAGTCCTCCTAATCAGTAGTTAAAGCGTCGCTTTTTGGCAGTAACAAATTGTATAACTAATTTTTGTATTTTTATTTTTTTTAAATCTGAAACTAGAATGCTAATGTGCTAGCATTCTAAAACAAGATACAAACACATAAAAGGTTAAAAAACAACAACTGTTATTTAGTAGGACAAAACACAACCTGCAAATTTTGAGGGTAATCCCCTTTATCAAGTTACAAAACAACACATAAACAACAGTTAAACAGTTAAAAATGATGAAAAATGAGACAGGACAGGAAAACAACATAGCTCAACCCAAAACAGATAAATGGTTTAGCTTTCCATCTCTTTTCATTATTTTTCACCATTTAACTGTTGTTTAACTCTTGCTTTGTAGCTTGATGAAGGGAATTACCCTGACAATTTGCATGTTATTTTTGGGCCTAATAAAGTGTTATTTTGAACCTTTTATTTGATTGGATCTTATGAATATAACTTTATGAGTATAAATAGCTTTTGTTATCATTATTATGACTTTGATTGGATCTTATAAACATAACTTTATGAGTATAAATAGTTTTTGTTATCATTATTATGACTTTGGCACAGCACAAAGTGACGCACACTGTTGATGTTGCAGGGATCACAGCGGGGGAAGTAAGGAGATGCGGCAACATTATCCCAACATCAGGGTATATGGCAGCTCTTCTGATCACGTGCCTGACATCACACAGTAGGTTGCAGGGCACACTCCCACTCCCAGGTGTATTTATGGGCCATCCATGCAGTACCTCAGTAGGTTAGAACACTGATTAGGTAAACTCTTAGCTGAGGTTGGCAGCTTGATTCTGGTAATGGGCACTGGATATTCTCCTCGGAGTATTCAAATATGTGGTGTTGATTTTAAAGACATGTCAAGGATTTGTTTGGGTACTCAGGCTTCAGAGTATGGATCAAGAAATGGTTCGTTCTGGCAACACGCTTCTTCTGCTTCTCTTTAACCTTGGAAGCAGCAAGGGTGTATGTGGGGACACTTGAAGCCAGAAATCTGGCAAGTTGAGTTGGGTTCCTGCATTCAAATGCCAGATGAAATCTTGTTAAAAACCTAAAAATAAAAATCCTGACTAGCTCATGGGAGAGAAGCAAGGCAAGAATATGATGAGTTCTCTCCCTTACTTAGGCTGTTCTTCACCAGCATCCTGATGTGATATCACCCTGTGACATTTGGTTCAGAAAATCTTCAGGCACAGGTCTTGCACCCCATGTGCTTTGGCCCAGAGCTGGGAGTGCTATGGACCCAATGGGAAGGCTTGGACTGCAGAGCTGAGCTCTATGTACTTTATGCAAAGTGTTGCTCTTATTACTTAATAATAATACATAATTTTCTATAGTGCTATTCCCCGCTGAGCGAGCTCAACACGCTTGTTCACATACATGGACATAATATATATCATTTACATTTACTATCTTATCATATACAATCTCATAATACATACTTAATCAATTACACTAATATAAAACAAATATTTCTAAAACGGCGTATAAAAAAATGCTATAAAACATAGAGACGTTACAATAATTTAAAACAGGTACATAATTATAAAGCTGTGTTCTAAGTAATTAGTATTATTACTATACTAAACACACACACACACACACACACACACACACACGCACAACACACACACACACACACGCACCTCCCCCCCCCCCCCCCCCCCCCCCCCCCCCCGCCCCTCTCTTTGTCTCACATGCACACATACTCTCTTTCTCCCCACCCACCATCTATCCTGCTCCCTGCATTCTCTCTTCTCACTCTCACTCTCTTAATGACCATGACAATTAAAACACTCAGGAAGCACATTCATGTGGGGGGTTAGTGTGGGGGGTTGGGGGGGGGGGGAGGTGGGAGGGGAAGGCGGGGGCTGATCACTGCAGAGATCCTACTGGCAGAAAGCTGTCGTAAACAAGTGAGTTTTGAGTCTGGATTTAAACAGCGGAAGGGTAGAAGAATTTCTGAGGTCAGATGGCAGAGACCAACACTGCAGTTCCCAGGCTTAGTTATCACCAAGATAATTCTGACAGAGCATGGTTTTTTTAACCCTGTCAAGTAATCTCAAACTGAGATGGACCTCCATAGCGTCATCACTCTCATCCTCATCCTTGTCTATCACTGTACAAAAGAGAGAAAGTAAGTAAGTTGGTGTTTTACGCCCAGTCAACCGGTATGGTTATATCAGGGCGAACAAAAGAGAGAAAAAATATGTAACATTATATGCAAACTATTGTTTGACCCACATTATATGTCCAATTTTTCAGCCCTGTACAGGATGGGGATAGGTTGGAGTTTGGTGGGCTGAAGTTTCGGACGATGCTGACTCAAGGTCACACAACAGGTCACATGGTGTACATTCTGGATGGTTCCCCGTACGGAGTGCCAGACTCTGTGTTTTCTGGGGATCTGCTCTTCTTGGCTGGCTGTGGTCAGTGTTGGGGTCACTGTGGGCATGCCATGGCACCTTCTTTCTTTCTTTCTTTCTTTCTTTCTTTCTTTCTGTCTGTCTTTCTTGCTTTCATTCTTTGATTTTTTTCTCTTTTCTTCTTTTTTTTTCTTTCTTTTTCTGTTAGTCCTTATAATTAATTAAAAAACCCACACTTTTAATAATAGTATTATTACATTTTCTCAGACAAAATATGAAAGGATGTTTTGCAGCAGCACTCCTATGTCCCTGGTCAAGATGGAGGTTTATACTTAGTTTAAATTATGTTTTATTCTGTCTTGGGAATATCTTCCAGATAGTTCAAGTGAACTTGCCAGCAGTGACTGGGTCTTCTTAACTGTTGATAACAGTAACAGTATACTTTATTAATCCCAGTGGGAAATTAAAGCTGTTATTCGGTCGCACAATGAAGAACATATCTCAGTAATTCCAAGTCATGAACCACACACACATACACACTCTTAGACATACACCCCCTTTCTCTCAATCTGCATACACTAATACTTAGTAATAGCAAACCCAAAATTGCCTGGAATAATGCTTTTTCTGTATCAATTTATCAAACCAAAACGTAAAAGCTCTCAAATAAAAATCATTAGGTTCACACATACCAAACCTTCCATTAGAAAGTTATCATCCTCAACAGACGTCTTGACACATGTGCGCACTCAGTTAATGACTGGTATAATATTCATTAAAAACTGACACAGCCAAGGGTAAAAATGAGGCTTTATAACAGTCTGTTCTTGGAAGTAGAAATCTTCCACGCCTGTTGCTACAGATGTAGATCATGATGTGGATCATGTGCTTTTTAGTTAATTTGTTTGCTTTCTTTTTTAGTAAAGCTGATTCCATCATCATCATCACCATCATCATCATCATCATCATCATCAGCAGCAGCAGCAGCATTGGTAGCAATTCTCATATATATAACTGATCTTTGTGTGTGCTTACATCTTAATAGAAAGGTGCAGATGATAATAGGGCTAAAAAAAAAGAAAAAAAGGTAGACCCATGGAGATGAAGAAGATGATGTTTGGATACATTTGATGCATGGTGATTTTGCATTATTAGTGGTTTATTTAAGATGGTCCGTTCTTTTGATTTGCATTTTTAGGTCAAATGTTTGAAGGCAGCCCTGTGGCAATGCTGAAATCATTAGACCAGATCTACTCTCTGCCAGACAACACCTTAGTCTGGCCAGGTGAGAGTTAAGACCCTCAAGGTTGTATTTATTTGTTTCCACAAAAAGGCACTGAGGTGCATGGTCTTGCCTCAACTGATGGTCTTTCCAGTTCACAGGACACGGCACATGTCTCGGTTCCAGATGTCCTGGTTTCTTTCTTTCAACTTTAACAGTCTTAAACTACTCACAAATGTCCAGTTAACCCAAGGTTGGATGACTTGCTGTTTACTTCTGCTGCAACTAAAAGCATGCACTCCACTGTACAGTACAACTGCTGGTGAAACCCACCCTGAGGAGAAAACACCTCTCTCTTAAACATGCACCGCCTAGACTCACCACTGCTGTGCTTGCCCATTGGGCTGAGCTTGCTACAGTGATACCACCTCTGCTAAAAACTCACCTTGATCAAAAAGCACCTTTCTTTTAAACATGTTCTGCCTAGACTCACCACTGCTGTGCTTGCCCATTGGGCTGAGCTTGCTACAGTGATACCACCTCTGCTAAAAACTCACCTTGATAAAAAAAAAACCCTCTCTTTTAAACATGTGCTGCCTAGACTCACCACTGCATGCTGTGCTTGCCCATTGGGCTGAGCTTGCTACAATGATACCACCTCTGGTAAAAACTCACCTTGATCAAAAGATACTTCTCTTTTAAACATGCTCTGCCTAGACTCACCACTGATATGTGCTTGCCTGCTGGCCTGAACTTACCACAGTGATACCACAGGAAACAGGTGGTTCTTCCACATTTCCTGCAGATTTTGTGCAAAAAGAGGCTGAGAACTGCAGAAAAACACTGCAGGAAGTTTTGAGAATCAAGAGAAACAACTCTTAGGGCTGAAAGATAGAAAAAGTAGGTGTTTAATACCCTTCAGCAGCTATTATTTGTGTACAAGTAACCCGGCAGTTCAACTGTTACTTGTGCACAAGCAACTTGGCTCCAAAATGTTAAGACTACTTCTTTGGAACCGGTCCCATCAAATTTCCATCCAAATCAACCCTTGACCGTTGGCCACATATGCATCATAGGGAGTAAAATGGGGATGGAGTGATAACTTTGTGACTATTTTGTACCATTGACCATTGGTTTGATAGAACCACGTTTTTATTTATGAACAATTATTAAGTATATAAATCTCATAAATCTCTGTGGGACTTTTATTTCAAGTGTATTTTTGGAGGTAGATGAAAAATGCCATTACAGTTTATATTCCTCTGCTATGAGTCAGTATGTGTTTTGTGCATGCATGCAGGACATGAATATGCAAAGGAAAATCTGGAATTCTTCTGCCACCTGGATGAAGAGAACTCTTGTGCTAAGGTAAGTGTGATGGGTCTTTTAATCAGCATTATGATGATATCATCATCTTCATCACCATCATCATCATCATAATAGAGGAGATTTGAATAGCATATGGGCTATCATGAGCATGATGCACTTCACAAGCAATGTACACATATGAGCAGTTGATACATAACATGACATGGACAAAAGAAGAAGGAAAACATCTGTGTCAATAACATCTTCAGATGATAGAACCTTCTGCATCCCCTTCTTCAAAAGAAAACAGCATGGTGGTCGCGCCTTTTGCTTCTCTGCTCTCCAGATCTGGAATTCTCTTCCCTTTGCTCTCTGTCACAGCCCTTCCCTCCCTGTTGTCAAAACTAGCCTTAAAACATACCTCTTCAAACATTATTTTGACCTGTAATAGCTTTTCTGCTGCACAAATCTGACTCTCTGTGTGTCTGTCTCTCTCTCTGTTTCTTTCTGTCTCTCTGTCGCAGTCCTTGCCTTCAAATTAGTCTTTACCCCCCACCCCCATGCCCCATGTCCTTCTCAGCTATGTGTGTGTGTGTGCGTGTGTGTGCCAGTGTGTATGTGCTTTTTATTGGCATTGTGTGTGTGCAATCCTGTGTGTGTGTGCATGCAAGTGCGTACATGCACACAATTTTGTGTGCCTGTGTTTTTGCCATTTTTTGTATGAAGATGTTTGTTAATTTCCGTATATGTTTTCTATGCTTGTATACTATTGATTTGTATAATTATGGGTATTTGTGTATTGTATGTTTTTCTTTAAGTTGTAAAGTGCTTTGAGATTTATAAGTGATGTATAAGTTCCTTTTTTTTTTTATATATATATATTTTTTTATATATTATTAATGACAATGATTGGTAATAATTGCTAAATTCATTATTATCAGAATAATAAAGAAGATTTGTATAGCACATCAACTACCATAAGCATGATGCACTTCACAAACTGTGTACATATATGAGCAGTTGATGTAACATGACATGGACAAAGAAGAAGGAAGACATCCATGTTAATAACATTAACAATGACGGGTAATACTTGCTGAAATCTCAGAGGATCACAGTGCAACTTCAAAAGGGCACAGCCATTACTGACTGTACTGGAGACTTTACTCATCATGCACACATGCACACACACACACACACACACACACACCCACACACACACACACACACACACACACACACACACACACACACACACACACACTACCACCACCACCACCACCACCACCACCACCACCACCACCACCACCACCACCAGCAGCAGCAGTGCAAAACAAAACAAAAATCCAATTTTACTACCAAAATAATTTACTTTTGATTTGAGTTCTCACACTGAGTTTATATACATGTTTTTTCTTCACTATCAGGATTGTATTACTTCAAAATGTATATAATGTACTTCTATCATGTCAGAGTTTATGTATATTGTATATATATCTAATGTTGTGTGGACCTGAAGTTGAACTTTGCATTTTATTGATTTACAGACATAGTTCTTTTGCATTGCATTTGAATTGTACTGTCCAAATGCAGTGTGCATCGGTGTAGTTCCTTCATGGGGGGGAGGACATTTACAGCCTGTTTACTGCCTAAACCAGACCAGCCTTTAACATTATCCCAAATCCAGTGTTTCATGATGCACCCAGATGTATGCTGCTTCATTCACTGTAATTATTTTTCTTTTATTTTGCTTTTCCTTATGGGTACTAATTTCATTTTGCATTAGCCCTTCCATAAGGCTGAAAGCCCCCCACCCCCCAACAAAAAACACCCCCAAAAAACTTCCTTTTTTTTTCAAGGGGCCTGTCCAGTATTTTGTGAGAGGATTGCCTTATAAAATAGACCATGATACTCTTTTGTGTTTATTAATAAATTGTTTACCCCTGTTCTTATTTTACATATTTATTGTCATTTGGCTTGTCTGTGAAGTATGACACCAATGTTATTTTGTTCTCTTTATTAGGACAAACTTGCATGGGTGACTTCTCAAAGGGACAAAAGGTTCTGCACAGTAAGTTGCTCTCTTTCTGTCTCCTGTCAGTCAGTCAGTCTGCCTCTCCTTGTCCCTGCTGCCTGTATGTCCTGCTGCTCTCTCTCTCTCTTCCATCATTGAGAAGTAAAAATTAATCAGCCTCTGTTCCTGCTGCCTGCTTGTCTCTTCCTTATTTTGCCTGCTGTCTGACTGTCTGTCTATTGCTTGGTGCCTGCCTGCTGCCTGTCTGTCTATTGCTTGCTGCCTGCCTGCTGCCTGTCTGTCTATTGCTTGCTGCCTGCCTGCTGCCTGTCTGTCTATTGCTTGCTGCCTGCCTGCTGCCTGTCTGTCTGTCACTTCCTCCTCTTGTCTGCCGCCAGTGTCTATTCCTTGCTACCTGCTTGCTGACTGTCTATCTATGCCTGCTGGCTGGTTTGTCTGTCTCTCCCCTCTCTCACTTTTCCTATCTGTATGTCTGTCTGTTTGTCTCAGCCTGCATGTCTTGTCTTTGCCCCGCTATCTCTGCCTGCCTGCCTGCCTTGTCTTTCCTCTCTCTGCTTGCCTGTCTTGTCTTTCCTCGCTCTCTCTGTGCCTGCCTGTCTTGTCTTTCCTCTCTCTGCCTGCCTGTCTTGTCTTTCCTCTCTCTCTGTGCCTGTCTTGTCTTTCCTCTCTGTGTGCCTGCCTGTCTTGTCTTTCCTCTCTCTGTGTGTGCCTGCCTGTCTTGTCTTTCCTCTCTCTGCCTGCCTGTCTTATCTTTCCTCTCTGTGCCTGCCTGCCTTGTCTTTCCTTTCTCTGCCTGCTTGTCTTGTCTTTCCCCTCTTTCTGTGTGCCTGCCTGTTTTGTCTTTCCTGTCTCTGCCTGCCTGTCTTGTCTTCCCCCCCCCCCCTCCCCCTCTCTCTCTCTGTGCCTGCCTGCCTTGTCTTTCCTCTCTCTGCCTGCCTGTCTTGTCTTTCCCCCTCTCTCTGCCTGTCCTGTCTTTCCCCTCTCTGCCTGCCTGCCTGTCTTGTCTTTCCCATCTCTGCCTGACTGCCTTTCTTGTCTTTCCCCCTCTCTCTGCATACCTGCCTGTCTTGTCTTTTCACCTCTCTGCCAGACTGCCTGCTTGTCTTGTCTTTCCCCCTCTGCTTACCTGCCTGTCTTGTCTTTTCGCCTGTCTGTCAGACTGCCTGCTTGTCTTGTCTTTCCCCCTCTCTCTGCATACCTGCCTGTCTTGTCTTTTCACCTCTCTGCCAGACTGCCTGCTTGTCTTGTCTTTCCCCCCCTCTTTCTGCCTGTCTTGTCTTTCCCCCTCACTCTCTGCCTGCTTGCCTGTCTTGTCTTTCCTGCTCTCTCTTTCTCTGCCTGCCGGTCTTGCCTTCCCCCTCTCTGCCTGCCTGCCTATCTGTCTGTCTCTCTTCCTTTCCTTCTGCTTCTCTTTCTTCTTCTGTTGCATCATATTTGTCCAGTGGAATTTCCAGGCTTTCATACTGCCCCTGCCCCATCTATTCCTCTTGTAAAAGAATATAGATTTTACCGTGACAGCATGCAGTTTAAGAAGGTGCTTATCGTATTTCAGAAATAAGATATAATTTGATGTGTAGGTTTGTTCTAATTTAATACTCTAATTTGACATATGCCTGTTTTGTAATCTAGTTTTTTAGATTTTGACAAAAAATATTGACAGTTTTGTTGGACAAAAACTGACACTTGCAGATGGTGTCCCCCCCCCCACCCCCTCCAGCCCCATCAATGATAACGACAGTGTTTCCTCTTTCAGTGTCCATCTACAGTGCTGGAGGAGAAGCAGTATAACCCATTTATGCGCACACGGGAAGAGTCTGTGGTGCGTGCCCTGGGTTTTGTGAAAGAAGGAATCTTTGCCACACCTGATAACCCCTTGCGTGCCAGAATGCTGCAAGAAATCCGTGAACGTAAAGACCAGTTCAGCTACAAACTATGATCCATCTGTCGTTCAGAGGTCATCACAATTTAGCTCTGGAGTTGCTTGGGGATTGGTCAGGTGGTTGGGGTGACCCTCTTAGTTGACTGGGCTATTATTATTATTATTATGATTCTATTATATTGATGTGTGTGTGTGTGTGTGGGGGGGGGGGGGGGGGGGGGGTGACTGAGTGCATGTACATCAATTGCAGATGTGTGTGTATACCTTCTGCCCACATTTCCATTTATCTGTCCAATCTCGCCACCCCTGTAACTCCTTACCCTAGTCTGTCCAATCTCTTGTGAATTTTTATTTAATTCTGACCCCTCCCCCCCCCCCCCCCCCCCCCCCACACACACACACACATGCCCTACCACTGCCCCCTTAGAAGTTGATGCTTTTGAATGTGCCCCTTCCCCAATCCCCACATCCTTCTCATTATTTCCTGACTAATTTTTGTTGTAATTTCCAGCTTCAGCTTATTCTCCCATGTCTTCTTTTTGTCATTTTTGTTAATTACTTTGATTGTCTATGTTTATAGCATGTGAAAATCTGTACCAGGTATAAAATTGAAATTTAAAATATGAAATTGACTGATTGTACACATGAAATGAAAGGTGGATTTGTACCAATGATATGAACACTACCTTTTTTTTTCTTTTCTTTTTTGGACAAAGGGTCTAAGTTTTCCTTCCTGGCAGTCTCACCTCTTTGCATAGAATTAAAATAAATGAAGAGGGAAAGGTGAATGATTGCACTGAAGAAATGGAAGGTGGAACTGCATGTCTAATTATGTAAACCTTTTCCTTATTGTGACAAAGCTTTATGCTTCCCCTCCTTACAGTCACATCTCTACTCCCTTGGCATGACCTTGCTGTTTGCGGTGGAGTACTCAGATGGCCCAGAGAACGAGGATTCCAAGTCAGCACTATCTCAGGACCTCACAGGCCTCCTGACCCACCTCACGCAGGACGACCCTGAAGACAGACCTGACCTTGAACTTGTTCTAGAGTACTGTGACCGTGCTCTGCAGGACGCGTCATCACAGGATGTTTGTCAGAGATTTGCTTGTGCTTCAGCAGAGGGGCAGTTCTCAAAAGGTCAGATTTATTTTTATTGCATGATACAAAGTCTTGCTTGAGCTTACAGTCTGTGCAGTAGAGGATCCGTTTCCCTTGCTGTCAAAAGAAAGACAAAGCAAAACTGACTGTTAGCATTCTGAAATAAGATCAAAACACACAAAAGGTTTAAAAGAACACTTAACTAGACAGCAAAAAGAAACCTGATATGTACTGTAGACATTTTCATTTATTATCATTTGATGGTGTGTTTTTTTATTTGTCTGTTTCTTGCTTGAGAAGGGGATTTACCCTGAAAATGTGTGCATGTTTTGTGTTGTCTAATGAAAATCCCAGCCACATGCTGACACCCTTTCTCTCAGAAGTCTTTTTCAATGTTACCATTGAAACAGGACCATCTGTGTCAATGTGAGCATTTAAAATGACCAAGGTCTTGAAATGCAAATCATCCACTGGTTCCAGAGAATGCATTGAAGGAAAGTCACATTGTTCCATAGTAAAGGTTGCACTACAGTGATGCACATTGCATTGTACAGGAGAAGGCACCAGCATATAAAACATATAATTAGACATAATAAGTGAAACTACACTAATGATATTTATAAATTGTAATGGTGTTGACCTGTGTGCATTATGCAGGACAGGCAGGCACCAGCCTGCTGTCAATGACAAAGACAAGATATGGGACAACTTTATTAATCCATTGTGGAATTGCATCATCTGTCACAAAACATATAATTAGACATAATAAATGAAACTACACCAATGATATTTATAATGGTGTTGACCTGTGTGCATTGTGCAGGAGAGGCAGGCACCAGCCTGCTGTCCATGACTGAGGAGCTGGCAGCATACCTGCACAACCAGACGGGCCTTGTCACCCCAGCGCAGCGAGCCTCGAACAGCAACTCAGACTCAGACTCCAGCAAAGCGCCATCCAAAATCAGGCAGCAGGCTTCTTCTGCAGAGACCCAGGAGACAGCCACTGGACAGGTGGGCAGGTGGAGGGTTAATCAGTTGCATGGCTGGCACAGTAGATTAACCCCTGCTGAAAGCCTTACTTAGCAACCAAAAGCGCTGTTGATAAGAGTAAGGATTAATGCAGGCTGGGTTGGTAGCACAGCTCTGTTGCCACTGGTTTTCCACAGAGAATGTAACCTTTGGTTAAGGATTCATCATCATGAAAACATGAAACTGAACAGGAGACATTGCCACTGGCAAGAATGTCTTGGCTGAGTGTAGGATGCTACAGTTACACCTGGTCTTCCCAGGATGGATATGAGCTGGCAGAATAGGGCTGAGCATGGCTTGCATTCCATTGTATGCCATCTTCTTTCAAACATAGAGCTGTAGTCTAGAAGCACAGCAGACAGATGCTGTGTTTTGAATAATTATAAAGTCAGACTTCTGACTGAAGTCTCACAGAAGTAAAGGCAGCATCCTAACCGGATATCTGAGCTGTGGCTCTTTGGAATGAAGTCAAAGACAGAAATTTGTTGCTGATAATAGGACATGTGCAAGCATTTACTAGGAGATTTTTTCCAAGGAGAGTTTTCACAGCACATTGTGGTGTCAATTGATGGATGAGGAATGTTTCAATACACTGTCATACTATTACAGGTCACAGAAGATGTGAATGAGGACACTGAACTGCAGGAGAAGAAAGACAGTGTGGTGTCCAATCCCAGAAGCCCCAGCATGGAGCTGAGTCAAAGTTCAGCAGGAGACGACAGTAGCATAACCTCTCCCCGGAAAAGCCGGCGTCGACAGGTATCTAAAAGTGCTGTTTGGCACAGATTCTGTAAATGTCAGTTGATGTTATTATTGACAGGGCTTTATCTTCAAGGGTTTGTGAAAGTCCCTGTTAAAGACCGCACTACTGCTAGGACCCCTGCTCTGAATCCTTTCCCATCCTATTTTCATGTGAAATAATTTATAACCATGGATCACCCCTATTTTAGAACACTTCCACTGATTTTTGGTTTCCACTGGATGAGACTTTTTATTACATTGTCAGGCAAATATTTTGTAATCGACCACTGTGGGTTCCCTGACAAAAGATCTCCCTGATGAGAGACCACTTCTCTTCAAATTTTGTGACATCATTTTTAGAAACCTTGCCTTTCATGTTTTCATGTTCATGAAGCCCAGATGAAGGACTGCCCCTCTGTAGCAACCACCTCTGCTTGATGACTGCCTTTGCTTGACCGTTGGGGTGCTGTGAAAGCTGTTCCATTGAATTGTTGGGGTGCTGTGAAAGCTGTTCCATGGAATTGTTGGGGTGCTGTGAAAGCTGTTCCATTGAATTGTTGGGGTGCTGTGAAAGCTGTTCCATTGAATTGTTGAGGTGCTATGAAAGCTGTTCCATTGAATTGTAGGGGTGCTGTGAAAGCTGTTCCATTGAATTGTTGAGGTGCTATGAAAGCTGTTCCATTGAATTGTAGGGGTGCTGTGAAAGCTGTTCCATTGAATTGTTGGGGTGCTGTGAAATCCATTCTATTGAATTGTTGGGGTGCTCTTAAAGCCGTTCCATTGAATTGGTGGGGTGCTTTGAAAGCCATTCCATTGACTTGTTGGGGTGCTCTAAAAAGAGCCATTCCATTGACTTGTTATAAAAAGAGCCATTCCACTGACTTGTTGGGGTGCTCTGAAAAGAGCCATTCCATTGAGTTACATGCATGCATAGGTTTAATGTACTAGAGCTGCCCAGTATAGTGCTTGCCCAGAACTCACTGTAAAACAGTGAGTTGTTAACAAATTTAACAAGCCCTCTCATATCTGTTTCACCAACAAGAATTTCTCGTGTGTGTTAATTTATCAGTATATGCCTCATTACCTCCAAAATTTTACTCACTGTTCTGGATAAATCAGCAGAGTAACTTTTTTTTTTTTTTTTTTTATCAGCTTATGCCTCATTACAATCCTTCAGAAAGTAGTCTTGCCCTAGCATCTGCAATTGACCATTCTGAATAAGCTAGCTAGGTCATGGCCTGCCACATGATCAAAAGTGAGGCACACAAATGGCTAGAGCATGAAGAGATTTACTCTGCACTGTAACCTACACTTTCTTGATCCTTACTTCCAATCCCTGTTACCTCTGTGACCTCACTTCATGAATCTTCCATGGAAATGGTCTAGGAGTACAGCAAACATGTTTCTGTTGCTGGTGAAATCACCATTGGATTGTCTGGTCATGTGGAAGAAATTGTTCTGTCTCTGCAGACTCTGACATGTATAACCATAGTAAAATATTCTTAAAGTAGCACCCATGTGTTTTTTCTGTATTGTTGTAGTTGGTGCAGATTTGAATTGCAGTTCATGTTTGCTTGTATGTGTAGGGTATGCTGCTGTCAGACGTGCTGGACATGCTGGATCGCTTTCTGCAGGAAGCAGAGTTGTGGGCCTTGTGTCGCGAGTGCATCCTCAGTCTGCAGCGTAAAAAGAAACATCTCCGTAAGCATGATAGAACTTTGAAACATCTCCGTAAACATTACAGAACTTTGAAACATCTTTGAAAAGCTCAATAAAACCTTGAAACCTTGATAGAACTTTTAAACATCTCCGTAGACATTATGAAACTTTGAAAAAACATAAGTTTGAAACATCTCTGTAGACATTATGGAACTTTGGAACATCTCTGAAAGCATGACAGAACTTTAAACTTCTCTTTGAACATGGCAGAGCTTTGAAACATCTTTGTAGCCATGATAGAACTGAAACTTTCATAAGCATGAAAGAATTTTGAAACATCTCTGTAAGCATGACAGAGTTTTGAAATATGAAATATATATATGTAAGCGTGACTGAACACTGAAACACCTCCATAAGCATGAGAGAACTTTGAAACCACTTTGCGAACTGATGTATGTTGGTAATATTTCTGATTGCTTAACTGCTTGGTGAGCTGTGTGGTTGGCTGGTATAACATGGCCAGATAGATTTGACTAAATTTGATCTGTTGTGGCAAAGAATTTTATGTATTGTTTACTCATACATTTATTTGCTTATTTTAAGACCTCTTTTTGTGTTTATTTATTATTATCGTTTTATTTTTTTTGTTCTTATTTCATAATATATTCTGGTTCAGAGTTTCAAAAGTGATTGAGTTTTTTTACTCTTGATGGATCAAAGTGAACCCAGTGATTTTGCTTGTTACAGCGGCCTACATATCCCCGGATACTGTGATGGTTCGGGAGATTGGCAGTGTATCCTTCAAGGCCATCCCTGAGGACAAGCCCCTGGAGGTCATATACATGGCCCCTGAGCTGCAGCAGAAAGGCATCCTCAATGAGAAGGTGATTATCTCTTGAAACTGCTCACTCTTCTTCTGCCTGTCCTTTGTCTCCTGCAGTGGGGCACTGCACATGCAGAAATTATGGTCCCCACTGTTGAAAATCCAAAGCTGATAAATGTTTTCCCTTTAATTAGTTTAAAGCCAGAAGTAGGTCTGAATATAGCCATACACGCCTTGTCCACTGCCAGGAATGTCTTCTTTGTCTTGACTTCCACCTTCCTGCTCATTCATTTTCATTTGTTTCCCAAATCCTCTCCCTGCTTCTCAACTGCATTAGTTTTGGAATTATACAGTTTCTCTTGCGGGCCTGCAGAACAAAATGGGTCACCCAGCTTGTAGTCACTTGCGTTTTGACTTGGTGTGAAAAAACTGTGAATGTGTGATTTGTCCTGAGATGACACTGTACACTTGAAAGAATGTAGTAATCCAACAACTAGCTAACCTTTTTGGTCACTCTGGTCAGATGCAAGAAAAGACAAGGTAATCTGGGTCTTAGTTGTTGTGTTCTTGTCATGTCTTTCGAGCATTAATTAACTCCCCTGTTGATTTTGTATTACTTGTATGCAAATATGTTGAAATTCTCACCATGTGGATGTGTGTGTGTGTGTGTGTGTGTGTGTGTGTGTGTGGGCATGCCTGCCAGACATGTCTGTATGGACTGGGGATCACGCTGAGGTGTGCAGCAGGCCAGAAGTACAGCACAGCTGAGCAGCTAGATGTGGCTGTGGGGCCAGCATTTCAAGAGCTGATGACAACCTTGCTGGAGGACAACCCGGATCTCAGGCCTTCCTTGGAGGTGGCTCTCATGGTGGGTGTGCTCTTTTTCATGTGTTGTTTCTTCTTCTCTTGATGGGATGTTCCATTTTCCCCTTGCACAGTTTTCTGTGGAAAATTTAGCTCGCTTTCTCCAAAGAAAGCCAGCATGCTGTTCAGCTAAAGAAACAAGTCCTAGCATTGGTGTATGTTTTACAGAATTTTGCCTGGGCAATTTTGTGCTGCCTTGCTGCCGGCAGCATATAGCCTGCAATTTTGAAAGGAGAAAGATTATTCTTGTTTTTTGTTTGTTTGTTTGTTTGTTGTTGCATCTGGTCTTGAACAACCAGACACTAAACCAACCTTTAGTGTATGTTTTGTTGTTGTTTTGGGAGGGTCTTTTTGTTTGTTTGGGTCTCATCTGAACCAAAGGCCGAAAGGCCAAGGTGTGGTAGTAAACTGCTGTGTGTGTTACAAGCAAAACCTGTTGACAGTTTTGTCATCCGTTGTGAGTTTTGTGCTGCAGGTTTGTGTTGGGTTTAATGAGGAGGGCCATATCATCTCACAGTTGCTGTGTTTTGTGTTACAGGCTTGTGATGAGTTTAACAGGCAGAGCAGCATCGACTCACGCTTGCTGTGTCAGGAATTTTACATGGATGCCTGTGCTCTAATGGTCAGTTTTATTTATAAAGTCTTTGGCATAGTGTGGGTTTGATGTAATGAGGGTTGGACATAGTGTGGGTTTGGCATTCTATGGGTTGGACACACTCACATTGTCTTTGTGGGTACGGCAGTGTGGGTTGGACATTGGCTGGGTCTGGCATAGTATGAGTTGGACATGGTGTATGTTTGATTGATAGACATTATATATAGTGTGCTTTGATGTAGTGTATGTTGGATATATAGTTTTTTAGGCATAATACTATGGGTATTAGTTTGACTGTTTCTGTCTGTGTTGGACATAGTATGGGTTTGACGTATATTGTGTATTGAATGCAGACTTAGTTTCTGTTGGACTTAGTGCATGTTTGCCGGCTCATTGTGTGCATGTGTGTGTGTGTGTGGGGAGGGGGGTGTGGGGGGGGGGAGGGGGGCAGGGGTTTAAAGATGGGGGTAGGAAGGAGGACACCCCTTGTGTTTGAACATGTATTGTGATAGAAATGCCAGTCAGAGAATTGTGCATGTGTATTCTGTGTGAACTACTGATGAGATTCTGAGATGAGATGATTAGACTGTATATTATATTTATTATCACTACTGTGGTCACTGTGATTATTGATGAGTGTTCTCATTCTCCCAGTCAAGCAGAGAGCCTAAGAAGTCCGAGCTGCCTTCTGTTGACCTGGATGACAGCGCTGTAGCCACTGCCACAGAGATGCAGGTGAGGTGTCTTCCCTTACTCTTCCTTTTGCCTTCTTAGGAAACACACTGGAACCTTTTTTTAGAACAGTTTTGCCTGATTTCTGTCTCAGTACTGTGCAGCATTTCTCTGTCTCTCACTAGTCTAGAGCACCTGAAATGCAAGGTTGTTGAGAACATCAACAGTGTATGGAACTCGAAATGCAAAGCATGTTGCACACAGGATATTTAAATATGTCTTTTGTAAGCAGAATTCATCTTGAAGGAGTTAGCTCCAAAGTAGGTTCCACTGAATGATGCCATTTGAAATATAATGAAGTTCAGTAAGTATGTTTATTATAATAGTCCTTCTAAATTCATCATCTGTTTCAGTGTGTTTTTCAAAACTATTTGCACTTTATGAGTAAGAACCCACAAAAACATACTAGAATAGGAATTAGCGCTCATAGACAAAGGAGCATATGTTAGGTTATGAAAAAGAGGAAAAGCAAGCCTATGATGGTTTGATAATTCAAAATCTGTTGGACTAAGTGCAGCCATCACCCAGAAACCCCCTGCTGCCCACCCCCCATGTTTTTTACATTTCTTTTTATTTGTCCTTGTTTGTTTCTTTTTTTCACTGCACACGTGCATGCTTATTCTCACTCACTTTTTTTCCTTCCAGACTTCCTGGACTGAGCTGGAGGACACAGCAAGGGAGGGCGTGTTTCTGGATGATGGACTCGAAGAGGAGGAGCCTGCACAACCAGAGCACAGCAAGACGTCAGCCTTCCAGCCAATCAGCACCAAGCAGCAGCAAGCTGCAGCAGGGTCTGCCTTCAAGCCAGTGCCTCTCAAACCCAAGCCTGCCAGAGTGACAGACAGGGAGAATCATGATCAGCGGGCTCGCTTGCCCAGCGCCTTCTCTTCCCCGGCCACCCATTTCAAGCCCATCATTCTCCAGGCCCCAGGTGCATCAGAGGCAGCAGATGGCAGTGATCAGGCATCAGCAGAGTTGCAGGAGGACAAGGAGAAGAACGTGATGCGGAAACTGAGGGAGATCAAGAAGAACTTGCTCAAACACCGACCCCCAGGCAGCCTATCCAAAGACGTGGAGATGGATGACAGCAAGCCACCCATGGCAGAGAAGCCCAAGACCCCCAGGACCCCCGGCGGCAGTCAGAGCAGGGGTGCTGCAGAGACAGCCGGAGCACTGGAGAGCTTCCTGCAGCAACTGCAGAGCAGCGGTCAGATGCCGGACACCCAGAACCTGGCACTGGCCATCGCTCAGCATCTGCAAGCTCAGCTGGGGCCAGGAGGGGAAGCAGGGGATGCAGCAGCTAAAGCTTCCACTGGTTCTTCGTCCCAAATCCTGGAATGTCCAGACACTTCATCACATCTGAGTGGTTCGGTGGCCAACTCCCAACCTTCAGTGGTGACATCTCAGGCACCCTGTGCCGAGACGCAGCCTCAGCCACAGAACATCCAGCTTGCACAGATAATGCCAACAGAGGCTCAGGCAGCACTGTCGCAGCCACAGCAAGTGCTCCCTTCCTTGCCTCTGCCACAGTTTTCAGGGCCTGTGCCAGGTTTAAACATGGCCAGCATGGGGCAGGCGGGGTACCTTGGTCCCGGCATGCCCATGCCCCTCATGCCCTTTGCTGGTGGGGTCATGCCGGGGCCAGTGCAGTACCAGCTTCAGCAGGACCCCCGGACAGGGCTGGTGCAGCTGGTTCCAGTCCCGGTGATGCCCTACGGACACCCTCCTGGTCCCTCGCGCAGCCCCCACACCCCTGGCTCTGACCCCGGCTACAGCCCCTGGCAGCAGCCAATCACAATCAGTCCAGGGGCTGGGCTGGTGCCAGAATATTCCATGAACATGGAGGATACTGCTGTCAGGCACTCCAACCGGCCCAACGTCAACAGCCGCAGCGCACGGGGCCTCATTCAGAAGACTGCTGCCCAGAGAGCCAAAAATGCTGCCAGTTCTTCTGCATCCCCCACTGGCTATCTCTCGGACAATGGCATCAGCTCTCTGAAATCTCACTCCGGTGTAGAGGAGGAGTCTCTCCAGAATGCCAGTTCTCAGAGAGGCACATCCCGCCACAGGCGTTCCAACAGTTCTAGTGCCAGCCTGCCACTGAGAGACCTGAATTTCAGTGAGAGCAACAATGGGTCAGTCAGGCAGGGAGACAACCAGGAGCCAAACATAGATTACACGGTGACCTCCCATTCGGAAGACCAAGAGCAGCAAAGAAGCTGGAGCATGAACACCAGCAATGCTCCTCAAGTGCTCCGCTCAAACTCTCAGTCATCCTCACCTTCTCCATCCAAAGACAGTGGAATTTGTTTGACTCATGGCTCAGCTGCCCCACCTGTGAGTAGTGCCAGTTTGATGGAACGGTTGCTAAGCAGTGAGAGTCTGCGTCATCAGCAGACGGTGACACAGGTGTTGCACATCCTGAACCAGGGCTTTGGTGATCAGGGGCCAAACTGCTTCCAGAGTGAGGAACTGCTAGGTAAGGATTGCTTCTGGTCAGTGGATCTGATAATGATTCTAGATCAAAGGATATGATCAGGAATGGGATGTGTTCAGTGAGGCAGTTATGGTAAGGATTGCTGTTGCTGATTTGTTACAATGTTAACACATTCCAGATCAGGGTTTTGTTGATCAGAGATTTGACAGATTGTTAAAGCAAGGAACTTGTACAGTTCTAGATAACTTGGATTAGTTACAATTGGACAGTGAAACTGTGACTGCATCCTGAATCATGGCTTTTGGAATCAGCTCCTGGCAAATTAATAATAATCACTGTAACACAGCTACAATGCTACTGACCGGTAAAGGTTGGTGTATTTAAGTTGGTGTGCAATGGCTGACAAAATCTGGCCTGGACCTCTGATTTTGTGGCAGAACAAGCTTTTGGTAAATGACTAACTCAGTAACTGACTAAACGACTGCCATTCCTCAGTGCTCAGAGTACCAACTGAAGCTGGTTATAGCATACATTCGTACCAGGTCCAGAGCAATGGTACAGAATTAGTCAAATTGTTTAGCTGCTGGATTAAGTAGGACTGGATTGCTGGCCAGCCAGCCAACATAAGTGGTGGCCAGCCAGCCAGTGTACATAACCCTCTGGTCATCGCATGTTTTGGCAATAAAATCAATAAATCATTAATGATTAATTGTATTTTTTAAAATGTTGCAAATTGGAGTTTATGTTTGAAATTCATCCCCTGAATCTGATGACCCTTTGGAGTTGAGAGAAAGTTGTTGCTGTAATGTTTCCCATGTGAACTGTCTGGGGTCACCAAGTATATCATGTAATATATAATACTGTACATTGACAAATGCATTCTTCAGGAGTTAGGGTGAGAGGATTGTGTGTGAGGCCATTTTTTTATTACCCCACCACATGGGCATTGTCCTATTAATATTAGCATCTTTTTAACCTTTGTCGTGTGTTTGGATAGATCTTGTTTCACAATACTAGCAGTCAACTTTGTTTTAGATCTTTTAGTAATGTTAAAATTAACCGTTATTGTCAGGATCCCTCTCTCTCTCTCTCTCTCTCTCTCTCTCTCTCTCTCTCTCTCTCTCTCTCTCTCTCTCTCTCTCTCTCTCTCTCCTTTCTGCAATCAGATTGTCATTTTGTGCTGTGCTTTCAGCGGAATACATTGTATCACTGGCTCACCTCAAATGGGAGACGTTCATGCATGCAGTGACAGAAAAATACACAAACCTCTTCTGGAGTCACACCCTGCTCGTCAACCTCTACCATGCTGTTAATGGTCACTCAGCATCCCCTGCTAGGTGAGGGTTGACTGCACATCATCTTTGTCTTTGAAGTTGAACTTATAGAACTCTTTGTGTATTTTCAGTGTAATGTGCTGTGATAGGACTAGTACTTAGAAGGTAGACTAGGACCACTCTTTTTTTTCTTTTTTCTTTTTTAAATGTGGTGATTTACTCATTTTGTGATTTCATATTGTGATTTCATTTAGCAAGCAATTATATTCTAAGCAGAATTTAATAAGGTAGGTAAGCATACCAAAGGATAATGATGCATCTTGACTAGTTTTTGAGTTACACTGACAACCCAGAGAAAAGTGCACATCTTTTTGCAAATAGCCATTCTTGGAGCCATGTAAATTTTACTTACAAAAAGTTACAATAGCTAAAAATAATTGCATGTGCAGACCTGTGGCTGTATTATATTATAAACAAGTAGGTGGGTTGCATGCCCAGTTGATGCAACATTTTGTTAATGTTTTACATTTTCCACCTCACTCTGTGTTACATTCTTACAACCCCATTCCTTTCAGGCCATCAGCCAAGACTCCACCAGCATCAAGATCTAAACCATTTAAGTATGGGGATGAGGAAGTGACGCCACAGATTCAGAACCCTCGGGACATTGCCCACAGCAGGTTGCATTCAGAGCCAAGCTCCACAGTGCCACAAGGTGGGGAGGAGAGGGAATGGGAGGCTCCATCACAGAGTGCTGATGCCAGGAAGACTCACTCTGAAGCTCCATATCAACAGGTAGGTGAAAATAAGTCTCTTTGATGACGGTGTGTCATAGGTTTCTGCTAGCATTATATATATATTACAAATATGTTAGTATTCTTTCTGTTTCATAGTGCAAGCAATTATGGGTCTGTGTTAGCATCAAAAGCACAGACTGCTTGTTTCATTAATAAAACACAGCCAACTTTAGACTTAGAGTGTGTGCATGGTGCCTACTATATATTCTGCTAGTGGGATCATGCAACTTATTTGTGTGTTATCTAATTGAATACTGCAGATGAATTTTCACTTTCTGTTCTTTCATTGTGTTGTCCAATAAAGATGTGAATGTGTTTGGCTGGGCATGAAATATGACAGTGGGAAATGTGATTCCATTCCATAATCTTGAGCCCCACTCGCTCCTGATAATCCCATGCCCCTCACTCCCACCCCTTTTTATTAATAATTTCTTCAGCTGTACCTGGATGTTTGAGCTTTTGCAGGATTATTGCTGCCTGGATTTGTAAAATGTTGTCCTCTGTGTGTCTGCAGAGGGTGCCACCAGACAATGGATCTCCAGCAGCAACTGAAAGCGCTGCTGATGCAGGGGGGTCCCAATCCATGGTGCGTGTTCTGGCCAATGGCCGATACGTCAGTGGTCCCAGCGAAACCTCTGACTCCACCGACAATGAGCAGCAGGAGAAGCGACGCAGGTTCAAGAAGCGCTACGAGCTGGACCGCAACAAGAGCACGTCAGCCCACAGTATCCCTGGTACGGCCAAGTTCAGCCAGCCTCCTGAGCAGGGAGTGTGTGGTTCAGAGCTGAATGAACCTCAGGCCAGCAGGCTGCAAGGGCATGGGGAGGCACCCCAGTCTGACTGTGTGCGTGATGTCAGAACTGCTAAGCCCTTCGCTGACAGGAGGGAGGTGGATTCTAGCGGTGCAGGGAGGGGTTTGCATCCTGATGCTAGGTCTTCTGCTGCCCCTGTTCATGCTCCACCCAGCTACCACAGTCTTCCCCGACCTGCAAAGTCTTCACAACCTCAACACGCTCAGTCACCTCAGCATGCCAGGCCGGACTTGAGAGACGGACTAGTCCCCTCTCGGTCAAGCGCGTCAGGTTTGAGCGTCTCCTGCTCAGGAGCCAGTGAACGCAGTCCTTCAAGTGCTGGTGCCTCAGGAGCGAGTCCTGCCTTCACTCCTGGGATGACCAGGCCGTACTCTGCAGCCATCTGTCAGTCGCACTCACCCCACCAGCATCTGCAGGGCTCAGGAACTGTGCCGGATGCTAAGCAGCATAGACCAGAGTCCCGAAGTCATTACAGACCATTTGTAGATTCACCGAACCGGCACGCTCATGGTCACACGGTCCACAACAGCAGCCCCAGTCAGCACCCTCACAGCCTCACCAACCACAGCAGCAGCCCCAGCCAAGGCTCTCTTGGTAGTGCAGGCCTCAATAACCCCAGCCAGCAGCACTCCCATGGCCTCACCAACCTCAGAGGCAGCCCCAGCCAACACTCTCTTGGTAGTGCAGGCCTCAATAACCCCAGCCAGCAGCACTCCCATGGCCTCACCAACCTCAGAGGCAGCCCCAGCCAACACTCCCATGGGTTCACCCTCAACAACCCCAACCCCAGCCAGCACACTCTCAGTGGGACCAACCACAGCAGTAGCCCTGGCCAGCATGCTCACAGCCACCCCTACCTCAACAACAGCAGTGGCAGCAGCTCGTACTCGCCAGCGTTCAGCCAGAACAGCAAAGAAAGTGTCTCAGGAAACAATCTGCACCCAGAACAGCAAGCCCGCCACCTGTCAGCGGCAGCAGCAGCTCATGCAGACAGTGAAGGGTTTGTATATGGACAGCACAGAGAACCTCTGGGGAAACCACCCAGCAGTGCCAGTCCCAAGATCACCAGGAACCTCAGGGGCACTCACTCCCCTCAGAACAGCAGTGGCTTAGGGGAGTCGGGAAATGGCAACAGCAGCCGCACTCCCTTGACACTCTACAGCGCCCCCAGCCGGTCCGAAGTCAACAACAATGCTCGCAAGCGAGGTGATGCAGACAGAGAGGTGCGTGGCATGGTTGGGCCAGCAAGGAACCGTGATCGCAGCCCTGTACGTAAGACACAGCACAAGATGAAGCCGCAGTTGTCATGGGACAAAGACATTGCAGAATACCGGAAGAAGGGGCAGGTGGTGTACCATTCTGCCATGATCCAGCTCAGCATGACACCCGAGGTGGACCGCTTCATTCACGACATTGTGAGTCAGGTTTTCTTTTTTCTTTTAAAATGAGTGATGCATACAGCCATTGTCATCATAGAGGGTTTCATGCTGAGCTCTTACAAAAATCCTCACCTTTCCTCAGAAGCTTTCAGTCTGACCACCACATGGTACTGTGTTGGCTGGTGGAATGCACAATGACTTGAGTCTGATGCAGCATTCTGATGGTTGTAATTTACCTCAGTAGATTGCAAGACTGAAGGAGATTGTGGTTTCAGTACCTTTAGTCCCATTTTCTTACAGGCCTTCATTTTGTATGCCATCGCTAATGCTGTTCAGATGTGTCCATAGTAGTTAACACCATTCCATCTCACTGAGCCCACAGCTTGCACAGTATTGTCCTGCTTTCCAAAGGTGCTGTCCTGTTAATATGCTAATGATTGATTATTCATGGTACCCCATCTTGTAAAGACATAAGGATACACTCATTTTGTCGCACACACATGCATGTATGCATGCACACACACACACACACACACACACACACACACACACACACACACACACACACACACACACACACACACACACACACTATACCAATTTTTTTTTTTACTGGTGATGTTATAAGTGAGGGATATACATAGCAGTTAGCACTCACTGTTCCATCTGAGCCCACAGTTTACACAGGTTAATTTCTAGTTTGTTCTTCAAATATAAACCTTGATAATGATAGTGTTTGTGCAGTGTCTTTCAAGTACTAATTAATTCCCATGCTTGTCGATTCTTTAAATTTGGAACTTGGCAAAGGATGTTGATGGAAGACTCAACTGGCATGCATCACCTGCTTTAAGCAGTCACAAAACAAAAGCAGACTACACTCACATAATGGTAATGATAATTGTAATAAACTCACAGTATGATAATAACAGTATGAGCAGAACTAGAAGAAGGAGAATATGGTGCTAAGCTAAGCAGGTTAAGAGCCTGCAGAACTTTTACTAGTTTCAGTATCCATCTGTGGAACAGCTCAATAACTCTATCAGTCCATGAGCTGAAAGAAGTTAGAAACAAGGGGAATTAAAGGCTGTACATTGGCAGGATGAGGACAACAAGGCGTCCATTGCCAACAAGCTGATGGCAGTGGAGCAGGAGCTGACCATGCAGCGACGACAGCGCCGCAAGAGTCAGGCCTTCTACAAGCGGCTGACCGAACCTGGCAACAAGCAGCCCAAAGGTCAGTTCACTGCATGTTATTTTTTAAAAAAATATAAAAAAATGGATAGATGATGAACAAATACTACTGTCTACATTTGTAGGAACTGGTGATGGTAGAAAACCATCTTGGCGTAGCAGCTCTTCTTCGTAGGACCATGATTTTCATATTGTAAATGGTCCGTTGTAAGGATCTTGTAAAAAGTATTGTTAGTGTATGTGCTTTTGAAAGAGGATTTCCAATTCCATGACTGTCTTAGACTAGAAGTGTTTGTGATGAAGAAGGGGCTGTCCCCCCACCCCTCCATACCTGACCTGTTGTTGTTGGCCACCTCCTTCTTGTTATCTTTGTCCAAATCTTTATCTTCCTTTCTTCTTCTTCTCAGCTCTTCTCCTTCTTCTCTTCCTTCTTGCCTTTTATCCCTACCCCCACCCCCCATCCCTTTTTTCTTTTTTTTCTTTTTTCTGCTTCTGCTTTTCTTTTTTTCTGTGTTGTGTCTTCATATATGTCATAATGCGAGGTCTTTGCCCTGCACCAACATGATGGGCTGTCTATGTGCATCAGTTTCTGTGGCAGTGGTTCTGTTCTGCTTCATTTTTTTCTTTTTTCTTTTTCTTCTTCAGGTGAAAACAAAACCATTGTGAGCCAGGTGCTGAAGGACATGTCAGAGATGACCAGCAAGATGAGGTTCCTGGACCTTTGCCGCACACATCTGCAGGTAGGAGAAGGGGCCCCAAAAGGAAACTTCAGTGCTCCAAAACCAAGTCCTGAACAGGGAGGGGCAGGCTTGGGGGGGGGGGGGGGGGGAGGGGCACTTTGGTTGAGCTGTTGGTATGCTGGTTGCTATGAGTACAGCACACCAACTGTGCTCTTTTTGTTGTAGAGAATGCTAGCGGACTGGATGGTCGACAGATTCATAATCAAGGATAAAAAGACCAAGCAAAAGTGTTGGTTTGCATTAAAATTCTGGGCTGATTAATATAAGGGAAAATACCAAAAGTTGAAAACTGTCATAAAAAGACACCAGACTTAAAGCAAAAACACACAAAAGCCCAGGTAACTTTTTACGCATGCATGCATGCCCACATGCACGCATGTGCACCCACACACACACACACACCAAAAGAAATAAGTGCTAGAAGGTAATAGACAAACATACATAGAATCAAGAAATTATTTCTCCTCTAGGGATTAGCTGAGCTGTGTAACATGACTATTGCGGCTGCCTTTCTCAAGGGAGACAACCAAGGTAATGCTAATACCCATTGGAATAGCACACAGTGTGAGTGCACAAACAATAGCCAGTTCATGCATTTGTGAAATATGTAGCCCCCCCAAATTTAGTTACGTATATTTCAAAAAACAATGGAGAAAAAAAAATGCTAAGGGACTGGGACATTAGGTAGGTGCCTTCAAAACTATTATTTTTATGCTGTGTCTGGTATTTTAATCTTCTTCTTCATCATCTTCTAATTTTTTCTTCTTTTCTTTTTTCTTCCTCTTCTTCCTCATTTTCTTTTACATCTTCCTTGTCATTGTCTTCTGTCACTTCATCTTCTACTACTTGTTTTGATTATCATCATCATCATTGTCATCACCATCATTGCTGCCTCCAGATGCTGCTGACAGAGCTGTATGGCCTGGACACCTGTTTCCTCCACACCCTGGTGAACAGCGGTGGAGGGGAGGGGGAGGACCCTCAGCCCCTGGTGCTGCAGCCCTACCTGGAGAACCAGCTGCTGCAGTTCCAGACTGTGCGTGAGGCCACCACTGGCTGCGAGGTGCAGGTGCTGCAGGCAGGGCACCCCCCAGGACTGATGGCCTACCTCTTTACACTGTGGGTACCTCTTTACGTTACACACGTCTCTTTACACTGTCACCCTGGTATAACCATAATGGTTGACTGGGCATAAAACAACAAGTTACTCACTTGTATAACCATAATGGTTGACTGGGCATAAAACAACAAGGTACTGACTTACTCTTTACACTGTATGCATCTGTTTGCTGTCAATAGGTAAGATGCTGAACAAATGTTTGTTTTGGGCCTTTTTGAAATATTTTTTCCTTTATTACATTCAGAGGGGATAAAAACAGCAGTCTACTTCACTTGTTTTTCTGTGTGCAGGTCAGCTCTGAGTGATGGCTACATTCATCAGTTCCTGTTTTGCTTCCGTTATTTCCTAAAAGCTGAAGATGTGTTCACTTTCATCACCCAGAAATACCTTGCTGCACGCAGGTTAGTTGGCAGCACTGCACAGTTTACCAAGAACTACTGAGACAGTTTATATACAAATTCAGTGCCTTAATTTATTATGTTGTAGTTTGAGTGTGAAGGTGCGGCCTGAATGACAATCTTTCAAATGTGCCACAAAATGATGTCCCTCAAGTAAGTGGTAAATTGTTATGTACTTTATGAAAATCCCACATAGCTCATGACAACAACAACAACAACTTGCAGAGACAACTTCTGAGTAGTGGATAGGAATAACTGTGTTGACTGGGTAGACTCCTGTTAAGGCTTTTTTGTAGATGCACAGCCCTGGACATTCTGGACTCAGGGGAAATGACCGAGCAAAATAGACTATGATGCAAAGTGTTACCATCACAAATGCCTTGCATCTTAGAAGATCTGAAGCTTTTTGAGACATTACCTGCAGGCACAAAATGAAGGTCATCAGACCATTGATTACCTGGAGAAGATAGATGTATAAAGAGGAAGCACTTGATGATCTCCCTTGAAAGGGCCATTGTCAATCAGATGAACATTGGAATGTTTTCAAAAGCAACATTGGAGAAATTGTGAGATAGTATCGAGCACATATGGGCTTTTCTGAGTTCACAGATACCATCTAAAACTGAGAGGAACTGAACCAAACTGAGGGTAGTCTTTAAAGTGGGGCGCCACTGTATTAGCCAGCATAAGTTATAAAAATAGGCTGTTGTGTTAAATATCTATCCATGTGTAATAAAGTTCTTAATGTGATTCTCAAAATGACAATGCACATGCCCTGTCTGTTTCCAGGGGCAACCAGAGTGATGTGAATATTGTGCGAACACAGCAAAGAGCAATGGACCTCCTGCAGTTCTGGGTGGAGGGCTACTACAGCCTGGACTTTGAACGTAACGATGCTCTGCTGGATCGTCTTGAGACCTTTGTCTTGCAGAGAGTCAGTGCTCTTTTTTAACAAAATTGAGTCCAAGTTGTTTCCAGCTTATTGCTTGTATTTGATCATGTATTTCAAGAAAGGAATTTGTGTGTGTCAAGTGTTACGCTCAAGTTCTTGGAGATTTTATATAGATCAATACTTTGCTGCCATATCTCAGTCATTTCAGTTATTCCATTATAACAGAAGTTGTTGCTTCAGTTTCTATGGTCTGTGACTGTTGTTAGTGTGTGTGTCTCTTTCTCTCTGTCTCTGTCTCTGTCTCTGTCTGTCTGTCTGTCTGTCTGTCTGTCTGTCTGTCTGTCTGTCTGTCTGTCTGTCTGTCTCTCTCTCTCTCTCTCTCTCTCTCTCTCTCTCTCTCTCTCTCTCTCTCTCTCTCACACTGCCTCTTTGTGCATCTGTCTGACTCCCTCTCTACCCTTGATCTGTCCCCTGCTTCTTCTTTGTCTTTCACCTCAATTTGTGTTGTATGGGTTCTGCTGCCCCCCCCCCACCTCTAACCCTCCCCCCCCCTCCCCCACACACACTTTCTATCCTTCTGGCTGACCATGTGCTGTATGGTGGCTGTCAGGTGGAGGAGGGGATGGAGGGCTCCCAGAACCTGATGAACTTGCTGTATGCCTGCCACCTGGGGGAGAACACAGAGCTGGTCAGTCAGGCCGATGACAGCGAGGACCACGATGAGGTCTACTACCTGCACCTCTCTGCTCCTAAAAGGGTCAGTGTACAGTCACTGAAGTTTTGGGCTTTTCCATTTCCTCTTGTTTCCATGTGTACTTGCTAGTATATAGAAATGTGTTTTGTACAGCTACTTTTTTTCCTGGTATTTATAGTCCCTTTGATGTTGAGGGTTGCCTGACAGAACTCCTTATCAGTTTTGTGCTGTAGGCAATAGGTCTTAAACTGAAGATAATTTTATTCAGTCTTACGCTGAAGCATAATCAGTCTTACACCAAAGACATTCAGTCCTTTTTTCACATGTAATAGATTTTACACTGAGTGGTATCAGCTTTACACTAGAGGTGTTCATTCAGTCTTGCTTCACATACAGTCGAACACTGAAAGCTACCTGTATCACACTCAATGCAACCGGTCTTACAACAGACACATTTCAATCTTTCATCACATACACTTTTTTTTTTACACTAAATGTTATCAATCTTACTCTGAACACGTTCAGTCTTTCATCACATACAGTCAGGTTTACACCGAACACAGTCCATCTTATCTTTGATGTCATTAAACCATTCTCAAGAATATGCATGAGAGAAGTCACCAAGGTAACCAAAATCAAGTGTGAGGCGGGGTTCTGAATTAACATGAAGCCATTTCTAATGAACTCGGTCACAGCAGGCCATAAGATGGCAAGCAGAATTGGACTATGCAAAAATGACAGTACAGCCTTTTGAGCTTGTGGCCTAGCTGCCATGACCTGGCTCATGAAGAATGACCCCATGTCAGTACACAACCTAGACTCAGTTTTGATCTTGTGACCTGCCATGACCTGGTTCATGAAGAATGACCCCATGTCAGTACACAACCTAGACTCAGTTTTGATCTTGTGACCTGCCATGACCTGGCTCATGAAGACTGACCCCACGTCAGTACACCACCCAGCCTCAGTTTTGATCTTGTGACCCACCATGACCTGGCTCATGAAGACTGACCCCATGTCAGTACACAACCCAGCCTCAGTTTTGATCCTGTGACCCACCATGACATGGCTCAATAAGAATGATCCCATGTCAGTCCACAACCCAGCCTCAGTTTTGATCCTGTGACCCACCATGACCTGGCTCAATAAGAATGACCCCATGTCAGTCCACAACCCAGTGTCACTTTTGATCTTGTGACTTGATGTGGTTTTTCTCACTGAGAATGGTCCGTGAGAAGGGGGATACAGTTCTGAGAGGCAACCCTGAATTGAGTGTATGTAGTCACATGTAGTCATATGTGCCTTCACTGGTTGTGTTGTACAGTAGTTACTGATCTTTTTTCATGTTGGATGATTTCTTTGGAAGATTTGCTTTTCAGCTGTGACTCTTGCAAATCTGCTTTAATGTGTGTATTTAAATTGTCATGAGGAGTTGTGAAGCACTGTTATTCATTGATGGACTCTTTGTCACAATATATACATTGTGCCTGTGTGTGATCTTTTGTGTGACTGTAGCAAACAAAGGCTGAGCGACTGATGGAGGTAAATCATTCCATTCCACTTCACTTTTCATTGTCTTGTCAGGCTTTTCATTCTCATCTTTGTTCACATTTGTGACTCTCTCTAACAAAGTTTCAAGCACATTTGAGTTGCATGGTACCATGGAATCAGTAAATAGTGCAAAGATTGAGTTTAGACTGAGGAATCACAGTAGTGTCAGTGTACTGAAACCTTTGTGAGGTGAGGTGAGAGGTGAGAAAAACCTGCGGAAGAATTGCATAAAGGCACATAAAGAGCCTGCCAGATAGCAAACAGTGTCAATGCCTTGACCTGTTCTCTGCCCTTTGGACATCATAAATGCTATGAGTTTTTTTAGAAAACTGCTTCCCCATGGCCTATAGGATGCCATAAATAATGTCCTGCTGGACATAATTTTCAGTGGACAGTTCCACTTCAACCAACTGCAGAGTAGAAAGTAAAGGAAATACAAGAAAAGACAAAAGGGGGCCAAAAAAAGAACTGAAAACAACAACACTATGTCAGAGTGTGAATTCTCTGAAGAAAATATAGGGAGGGTCACATATGCTGGGTACATAAATACTGATCATGATTGGTGTTTCATTGTGTACTCATT